>JAZKJV010006477.1:600000-1166004 GCA_037367405.1 Ottelia alismoides
GTGCTTGCAGCAAGTAACAGGACCTGAAGAGTGAGTCCAAGCGCTTAGGACACAAGTCCATGGATTTGGCTCTATTCCTTAAGTGTGTGTGCCTCACTCTATCTGGAGTGTACCTGCAAACAATGAGGGATTTTCAATCCCAATACAAGTTACGTCCATGTATTTTTTTTTAACAAGTTTTTAGAAGAAAGAAAAACTTTTTTTATTTTTATGGTTTTCATTTTTTTGAATATTTTCAACAATATCTAGCGACAGGCTGGTACTTTTTAGCTTTTCAAAATGTGTCTCATAGAGGGAGAATCATGGAATGCAGTGCAAAACGATGATGCATGCAAAGATAGAGATCATACCTGACGCCGACAGTCTACATGCAAGTGATTTACGTAAAATTTTGTAAACATATAGTCTAATGCATGAAAAGTCGAGAAAAACCAAGTCCTAATCAGCAGTTCTAGCATAAGAATGGTTTTTTTTTCAAATCAGTGATTTACGCCTAAGTGTGGATTAGGGAGGTAGGTTTTAATTTAGTCTTCTAGTCAATCAATCATGCAAACCTATGGCTCCACGAAATCACGTGAAACAAAGAAAATCGATGAAAACCAAAACCTGTGGTGAGGTCCCCCAAGTGCACCGTCACTTGACAAAACAGACCCCGTAAAAAGTTTAGAGTCTAGTTACAAGTCAGGATGTCCTTAGTGGACCCCTTCTATAAAAGTTCGAAACGAGCAAAGGCCCTTCCTCTCTCTCACAAAAATTAAACTAACTCGCTCTGCACTCTGTAACCGACTCGTAGAGAAGGAGTCGATCTCTGCACTTTCAACTTACTCGACTTCCTAAGAAGCTGGTTGATCCTACATGCCCTGCAAAACTCATTGGTAGCGCAAGATACAAGTCGAGAGAAGACTCGAAAAAATCGTAAAAACTCGAGAAAACTGCGAGAAACAAGAAGGAAAAAATCACAAAATAAGATCAAAAACTGGAATATTTCTATTCTGCCTCCTTGAGTTCGATCCAGGCACACTTACCTGGATAAATAAAAAAGTGTAACATAAAATATGAAAGAAGTCGTATTATTCACTTCACTTTTCCCTCTCTACTATTTTATCGATTTCTTTGTTTGATACACGCGGATCTTTCTTTGCAGTTTTCTACACCGACACCTTCTTTAACCGCAAGCAGGTCCGCGTTATCAAAATGGTGTTGTTGCTGGGGAGGCGTTTCCATATTTTGGTTTTTGATCCTATTTTGTGATTTTTTTTCTTTTTTCTTATTTATCGAGGTTTTTCTCGAGTTGTTACGATTTTTTTCGAGTCTTCTCATGACATGTATCTTGAGCTGGTAACAAGTTTTGCAGAGCATGTAGGATCAGTCGGCTTCCTAGGAAGCCGAATCAGTTGAAAGTGCGGAGATCGACTCTTTCTCTATGAGTCGACTGTAGACGGCGGAGCGAATTAGTTTGTTTTTTGTGAGAGAGAGAGGATGGGCCTATGCCCGTTTTGAACTTTTGTAGAAGGGGTCCACTAAGGACATCCCGACTTGTAACTGGACTATAAACATTCTTTGGGGTTTGTTTCGCCAGGTGGCGGTGCACTTGGGGGACCTCACCGCGGGTTTTGGTTTTATCTATTTTCCTTATTTCACACGATTTCGTGGAGCCTTAGGTTTGCTTGACTGATTGATTAGACGACTAAAGTGAAACCTACCTCCCTAATCCACACTTTGGTCCCCGGTCAGGGACTGAAAAGAAACTAAAAGTTATGCAGAAAGGTCCCCGCTCAGGGACTAAAATGCACAGAAAACAAAGTTTATTACATTTTGGTCCCTGCACAGGGACCTAAATGTAATATGTGGAAATGTCTGGGGCGAGTCTGAAATATTGGGAGTGAGCTAGGTTTAAGATGCAAATTGCACACCAATTCACAGTCAACAACAGAGATTAGAAGCGGTTGCGCGATCAGGACCGTCGGTGATGGACACGTGTTAGAAGCCTGTGCGCTCCCATGTTCTTGAGGATCTTCAAATCCTCCGCTTGGCTGACGAAGATGCTTCCTTCTCTGATTTATCTCCGACGGTCGACGACGATCTGGGGCCTCCGGTAGGGCCAGAGGGGTGACTCCTTCACCCCCTCGAGCTCACCTGTAGTGGAGCTTCTCCAAAGGTGGCAGAAGGCGGTGAATAATCAACGACGAAGGTGGTGGTTCAGTTGTCCTGGAAGATGATGCAACACCCTCTTTGATTTGGAATAGCTTTGATATTTGAAACTCCAGATGATAGGGTTATGCTCCAGATGAAAGATTGACCTACAATTGAAGGTTTGGAATGCTCGATCTCGCAATTGAATCGGCCAAGGAGATTAGAAATTGCAAGTTAAAGAATGTTTCCAGAAACTGTGAAATAGTGAAGGTATAGGAAATGGGAAGTGGATTTGGAACGAACCAAGACGGGTTTTAAGGTTAAATCTAATAAGCGTCTAAGTACGACAATTAGAATCTCTAATGACGTGATTAAATGGTCTAATTGATACACGAATATCGAGAAAGAATTAGTTTAAATGGATGAGTTATCGGGGAATCGTAGAGTGTATAACTCTACAGGTCTTCGCTCGACGGCGGCCTTCCTAGAGCTCTACGCACACGAAGCGGCGTTGCAAGGTTAAGCTTGGACCTTGGAACATCTCTTTGATCTTCCCTCTTCCACACTAGACGGCGCTTTGGTGTTGTCACAACCTTAGCTGGCCAGAACGAGGCGAGGAAGGAGGAGGGTCGGCCACTGGAACTGAGATGGTCGGAGTAGTTAGTTGCGATGGGGCAACTTTAGGGGCTTTTATAGGTGAAATGGAAGGAGATTTGGGTAGATCTAATGGTAGGCATGGGTTACGATAGTTACGAGAAGAAAATAGAGGGTTAAGATCAAATGAAGAAGTTAGGATGGAAGCGGGATAAATCGACGAAAAGTCTGTTCCAACGACCTGGTTCTTGAGGAAGAAGAACCAGGTGCTGACACGTGGTAGCACCTAGTTGGCCAGATGTAAAAAATACAATATAAATATATACTAAATAATAAATGACATTTTTAAATAGACATAAAAATGAAAAATAGATATAATTAAATTATCTAAATTATGGTATAATTAATTTTAATAAATAATAAATATTTTACAAAATATAAATAGTATATTAATAAATAGGTATAAATAATACTTAATAAGTAGGTTTGGATTTTTAATTCAATAAATAAATGATTACATATAAATTTTATATTTTCTTAATTACTAGAATGATAAATAAAGTCTTTATGAATTTTGTGGATTTTAATAAATTAGTTTAGACATATTAATAAATATGTGTATCAATTATGTATTTCAATTTCATCTATAAATTAGGGATTTTGATTTAATTAAAATAATAAATAAGCTCCAAAAGTTATGAAATCAATCATGGTTAAAGTACAAGATCACGGAAATAATTAAAAATTATAAAATTAATAAAATTATAAATATTGTGTTCTAAAAAAATAAATATCCAAGAAATCCAATTGTCATTAGGTCCCAAAACCGACTTTTTACCAACGGACTCCGATTTTAATGAAATCACCTCCGTTAATTAGATAATATTATTTTATGAACTTTGAGTGGACTGAAATTGGAGTTCGTATGAGAAAGTTATGATGTTCGGAAGTTGAGATTTGACAATTTAAAAGTTGGATTTCTTAGCATATATATACACGATAATATTTTTAACTTATTTTTTATATTTGTCTATACTTTTTTAGAAATAATCAGGAAAAGAGTTGGTGAAAAGTATGCAAATATGACTTAATTAAAAATCAATGAAGATTTGATATTGATTTGATAAATAATGAAGAATGTGTGGAGTATATCTTTAATTATTTTTGTGATTTTCTTTCCTTGTCTCCCCCTACTAGTTTGTTTGTCGACCAATCCATGCTGACTTGGTCTTGGGGATTAGGTTGTATAAATATATCTTTCAGCTATATTTATATTTTCTAAGTCATATTGTAGATATATACATATTTACAATCTGCCTTCTTTTCTTTATTTTTATTCATTTATTTATTTACATGATTTTGATGCATAAAAGTGCATTTTTATTCATGAATGAGGTCTTGGTAAAAGATGGGAGTTAATAAATATTTACATGTATTTGTTAAGGGTTTTAAGACAAAATGTGATAGAAATGTTAATGAAGCATGGATTCATCGTACATCCAATCCGTTGCGATGGAAACCTTCGCCTTGACAGGAGACCATGGATGTCACTTACGTGATACTTCACGTCATATTTAAATTTAAATTAATTATTATGAATCATATTGATGAATCCACATTTCATCATCTTTATTCTATCATTTTGGCATCAAAAACCCTAGCAAATGCGTATAAATACCCTTAATTTATGCATCATAGCATTCATGCATGTACATGTAAATAGTGTATAAAATACTGTAACTAAAGCCAAAATTATACAATAAATAAAAGAAAAGAAAAAGAATAAAATATTGTAAATATTTTATGACCCAAAACCTCGAGATCTAGGCATCGTGATGAATAGGTCGACAAGGAATGAAGTAGGGGGAGATAAGGGTCAAAATACAATATAAATACCTTTGTTTTTAATCCATTTTTTATTTATTTTGGGCCTCATTTTTTGTTCCACTTTTTATACCTCAAATTAAGAAATTTTGTACATGAAAGTTGTGGATAATTAAATAAGTAAAAATACAAAATTGATTTCAGTGAAAAATAATGTACAGATAAAAAGTTATGGTCTGAATAAGATTCCAAAACTCCAACTTCCCAGACCCGTATCTTGCAAATAAAAACTCGAAATGTACCAAACTCACTTTAATTGTACATAGCTTAAAATAATCTATGTAATGGAGGTGGTTTCGTATTTTTCGGAGTTACGGTTTGAAAGTTGAGTTTTGGACCCTACTTGTATACTTGTAAAGATTAAAATATTCATTTTATTATTTATTCATTATTTTTATAATTTTATAATTTTATAATTTTGTAAACATTATTTATAATATATATGTACATTAAAATCAGAATAAAAATTCAAAAGAAATTCAAATAAAAATACTTGTATATATAAAATACATAGGTATAATACCTATACTTATACATGTACTTTTAACACTTATATTTTATTAAGTGTACAAATTACATCAAGAAAAATAAAATAAAAATATAATTAAGTGTATAAAAGTATTCTGTAAATTTATAAAATAATACACAAAAATAAATAAATTAAAATCACAAAATAAAAATAAAATAATAAAATATATAGATAATATACCTATATAGGCCTAAAAAGGCAACTTGTAAAAATATACCTCATAAAAATAATTAAAAATCACCATAAAATACTTTATAAAATAATAAACATTTTTCATTTAATAATCAAAATTAAATTCGTTTATTTTCTATTTTTAATTGAATTAATAAATCTTTTTCCAGGGATTTTTCCTGATTGGTCCACGTGGACCAATCAGGGGACAGTCAGAATTGACCTTGGTCAACTAGCTGTCCTAGCCCTGTTAACTTGTCAGAGCCTCGTTTTTCGTCATCTTTGACGATTTTTCGAGACCTGATCTTTCACCCTTTCGTGCTACTCTCTTCATGACTTTTGTTTCTCTTTGATCAAGGATACTCGCCAAGATGTTTGCCTGGGTTGTCGTGCATCGAAGCACCCGATGTGCCTCGTTCTAAGAGACTCATCTGTCAACACTACATAACCAAACCTTGACTTCAATTTCAAATTTGAACCGCATTTCATCCAGATTTTTCCCCCTTTGACTCGCTTGGGGTGCCAGGAGGTGACAGCTCCTGTGTGGCCTCTTCAAGGCGGTGGATCTACCACGATCTGGGAGTGTTCCACCCACCTCTGGCGCACCCGCCGTTGAGGTACCTTCAACCTTGGGCTCTGACCTTTGTGGTATCCATCCCCCTCTGTCTCATTACTCTTTTTATTCCCCGTAGTCGTAGCTTCTCGTAGCAACCTTCATTTCCTACTTTCGTTGATCGCATCACATCATCGAAACCTCCGCCGGAGCGCACCTCCGGTGAGCCTCCACATCGACGTTCACGCCAACTTTCGCGCCACCGCGGGGTCGGGGCAGTTTGCCCCCGACGCCTTTACTCTTTTCTTGCAGGGTTTGAGCCTAAACTCACGTCTGGACCTCATATTGGAGGAGGCGGAGGTACCTGGAGCCCTCCCGCTCCGGCGACCTCTCGTGAGCCCCTCGGCCATTGCCGAGGATTTCTGGAGCGACCAGCACATCGAGGACCCTTGCAGGAGCATCGGGAGCCATTTTGGAGCTTCACCGGGTGGCGGAGGAGCCTGATCGACGCTGGGGAAACTAGCCTCCCAGCGAGTTCTTCCCAGTTCATCTAGGCCCCTTCGTAACCGTCAGATCTTCGAGGTCTCCCAGATGCGCCAGCCACCGTTGGATCTGCACGTTATCCACCGTCGATCTTCGCCAACAGATCTAATCCTCGCCGTCGATCGCGAAGGGGTATCGCATGCTATGGTGCTGACACGTGGTTAAGTGGGATCTAGCCCACCGTTCGATCACGCCAGGTGTGGGTAATTTTGCTTCATACCCAGCCGAATTTTGTAGTAAATTATTAGTGCCTAAACATTCATTGGCAGCATATAAATTTTGTACTATTTACATATTACCCCCGGACCTTTAGGGATATTGTGTTCCAGTCCACGCCACGTCACCTCACGTGACTAATACATGTGAGGTGTTGGCATTTTACGAGGGAACTCCCCAGGGTTCGGGTATTTATCTTTGATCCGATAACATTGATATTAAGTATAAACTTTTGGGATATTTGCATGTTTGCACCTGGAGTTTTGTAATATTGCATCTATACCCCTGTTAGGTCACGTGTTTCTATACGTGAGCTTGGAAATTTTGTAGTTTAGCCCTCGCGGCTTTGAGTATTTATATTTAATCCAGGAACTTTGTTTATTAGTTGAATATTTTGCGTGAAAATTGTACTTTGGCCCCTGGATGTTTGTTTATTTGCACTTATGCCCTTGCTAGTAGTGTAGTTTCTTGATGTTGTTTGTATTTATTTAGTGCATCATTTTAACTCGAAAAATTCTCAAAAAAATACCATATGCTCATGTGTGCTTGCTTATTCATGCTCTATTTTTGTATTGCATTTTTGTTGCATTTTTGTATTTATTAAAAATCAAAAACATACATTTTCAGCACTGTTCTCATTAGAAAATCCATAAAAATTAAAAAAACGTTTTGAAAAAATCCAAAAAAATTACATTTTGCTCGTCTTATCATATTTTAGTGTCATTCCAAAAACCACTAAAAATTTCAAAGTAAAAACCTTGAAAATTAGAAAACACTTTAAAACTTCAAAAAATTGTAAAAAATCAAAGAAAAATCCTAAAAATATAAACTCTGGTCTTGTAGCTTCCCTATTCTATTATCGTTTGTTTAAAATTAATTTGAGAAAATTTTGTTACTGTTTGATATTTTTCATTCCCTTTTTAATCTCGACCAGTATTGTTATTCACTATTTTCCTTTATTTTAACTTTTAAAAAAATACCAAAAACATTTTGAAAATTCCCCAAAAATCACAAAAACATCTTAAAAATATAAAAAGGCCAAAAACATCTTATTCGCTGATTTTTGAGTATTTTTACCTATTTTTATAAATATCCTAACTCCTCTTTTCTTATATTGTATATATATCCTATTACTGAAAAAGAAAATATAAAAATATAAAATATAAAAAGAACATACAAAATCGGTAAAAAGAAGACCAAAATACAAAATTAAAAACTAAAAATAAAAAATATAAAAACTAAAAATCCACAAAAAATTGCATATTGTAGACACTTAATCACATCACATTTTTGTGCATCAATTGTTGATTTATCCTGCCTTGCTCCCTGTGTTCGAATTCCCTGCGTACTTGCATCTATACATCTTTTATGTAGAGTTAAAAATAAATTTGACTCCACATTGTTTGTCATTGTTTGATATTTGATTGTGGGTTCATTGTTGATTAATTAGGGATTTTTGAGCGGTCAATACTCCGACTACGATTTCGCCTTGTGAAACCGTACGACCCTCGAAATTCTTAGTTATCAAATGGAGCCATTGCCGGGGAGCAACAGCGTATAGATTACACTTCTGATTGATTGTGAGTGCTTGTTTACATTATTGATTGTTTTATCTCTCTTACATTTGATATACATTGTTGAGCCATCTGACCATCTCTTTTCTTATCTTCTTGTGAGGGACCGCGGATCGAGGCGGATCGCCTAGGTGATTCGGTGCAGCCTTGAGAAGCGGAGTCGGCTTTTCTAGCCCAAGCCGATAGGAGAGAGCAGGAGATTTGAGAGAGAGTGTTAGATAGTCTTTTATTTTTTGTGAGAGACAGAGACATTCATTATTAATTTGTAATAATACAGGTACTTGGACACTCAGGACCCTCGGGCCTAATTTCCAGGTGTTTGTAAACCTGGGGGCTCACCGCGGTTTTTGTCGTGTTTTCTCCGCAGTCATTTTCCGATTTTGTTTTATTTTTCCTTTCTTTTGTGGATTGAGCCCTTAGATTTTTAGGCATTGCTTGATCGATTAGATTAGCTCCAAACACCCTAATAACCATTGCATGTACCTATAGTGCGTATTTGGACTTAGTTTAATTAAACAGTTGATCATCACCTTCGATTCGCTGTGCTGCGAGCCCACCCCATCAAGCGCTACTCCTAAACTCGATGTGTCGAGAAGAGGAGGGGTGAGTCTAGACCAGACTTCTTGGATTGAGGATTGGTGACCGACTTGTAGTTCTTCACATTAGCAATTGCCTTCCTAGGACAAATTCCGTGTGCATATCGGCATATGGATTAGGTTTATAAATTCCTATTTTGCATCCCGCATGGAGAGAGCTGGGAGTCACTGTAAGTCTTCTATCTTAGCATCCATCATTTGGGCACTAAGGTGAGATTTCCATCTTAGTGCCACTTGCATTGGCTTTTTCGACTCTTTTCTCCCTCTGTTTTTGGATCAAATAGGAATCAAGAAAAAACAAAAACGTTAGGCGCTTGTTTGAATTGACTCAAAAGAAGCGATAACACCAAAAAAAATAAAAAAGGGACTGCTAAAGAAAACTTGACCTAAATAAAATTTGTAATTGGATTCATTGCTTGGGAGAGTAACACCCTCACTTGTATTCAGGTTGCATGGGATGGTCTCCTTCCAAGTGAGAGAGCGGCTTTGTAAGGATTAGAGCCAAAAACCCAGTCTGTGGCTGCCTTGTGTATCGCCTGGATTTCCGAAGTATTGGCGCTTCTATCGTACGTGGACGAGTAGGGCTTGGTCACCATTGATGACTCTCTATTGTGTAGAGCATCGACCTTGTCCGAAGTATCGAGCCTAGACCACGCCTTCACGGGGGTGTCTGTCTCATCGTCTTGCGTCCGAGTTGGTTCTTGCATGCTCACGGGTGATTCCGTTGCGAGCGAGTTCCGAAGTATCGGTTTCGCCTATTGGTTTCCTTTCTCTTTTTCTTTGGCTGAGTAGGGATCTAGGAAGGGTTACAAGGACCTCAAAAAGTGCAGATTATAGGTTACACAGGAGGAGGACAAGTACGGGATACTCTTCCGGCAGTACTCTCGCTCCTATAGGCGTAGCGCTCTAAGGACTCGTTAAAAGATAAATGCCTGAATTCATTTAAAAACTACAAAGATAATAGTCGAACCCTTATGGCTTCACGTGTTGAGTTGGTGAATTCCATTGTTTTGTGTTTGATTGCTAGTTGGATCTACGTCAAGATCAAAAACATCGCACAATCGTGCGCAATTTTGCCACCTCCTTCTTCTTTATTTCTCAACCTTCATCTTCTCAAATAATCAACATGATGGGACGGAGATCTCTTAGGCCGACCTTGTCAGCACCGCTATTTAGCACTCCTCCCTATTCATCTAGGACAACCTCGGAGAGTCCACTCTCCGAGCCCGAGTTTACTTCCACCCTGTTCTCCCTCGACCACCCTTCTCATTCTCCTTCCATCAGTCCGAGAGTTTCAGAATTTAGTACATCACAGAGGTCAGAGCATTTGATGGCACCTGAGATGGGTTCTTTTGCCTTTTCAGAGAATCCAGTCATAGCAGATAGAGGAGATCGCCCAGATGAGAAGGAGCACCCTCCATTCCTATATAACCAAGCCGCCATCAACAATTCACTTCTAGCATCCTTGGAGACCATGCAGAGACAAATCAGAGACCAAGGAGCATTCATGGGTGACATAATGCGAGAGTTGGCACAGATGAGAGCCGACAAAGAGAACAGAGCTGCAGGTGGAGGAGGAGATATACCAGTTGCAGAAGGAGGAGATCCTGAAGCTGAGAGACCGCCACAGACCATCATGAGGGAATTGCACAATCCTGCAGCATCCCTCACTCATCGGTGGATCCGACTCCCGCCCATCCATGGAGACTTTGAGCATCGGCCCCACACTATTCAGCTTCTGCCTAAATTCCATGGGCTACCAACCGAAGAGCCACACCTCCACTTACAAGAATTCGAAATGATATGCAGTATCATTCATGGCAGGCTGATGACCGAGGACACCATTAAGATGATAGCCTTCCCCTTCTCTTTGGTTGACAGAGCCACGTACTGGCTGAAACACCTGGGGACGTTTGTCGAAACTTGGGCAGATCTCCGGACTGCATACTTGAAGAAGTATTACCCTCTCGACCGGACGAACATAGCTAGAGCTATGATCAGCAATTTCTTCATGATCCCTAATGAACAGTCTCATGAAGCTTGGGATCAATTCAGAGAGCTCATCGACCGGTGTCTGCATTATGATATATCCAAGCCCAACTTAGTCCAAAGTTTCTTTTGTGGGCTGACACCGGAGCTGCAAGGGATTGTAAATGCCTCTTTTGGTGGGTCCTATTTTTCCAAGGGTGAAGACGATGTTTGGGCCATCTATGAAGGGATGGCAGAGAACTCAACAGTTATGGCCCAAGCCCACGTTTACACACAACAGAAGACCCCGCAAGGAGCGAGATCATTTCAGAGGATCGCCCACAACAATGCCGGTCCTCACACTTCGTCGGCAGCTGCAGCCCAAGCCGAATCAGCCGCAACCGACATGGGCATCATCAGTGAAAAGTTGGACCGTCTCGAGATCCTCAAGAAAAAGCAGATGCAAGGACTAGCCCAGATGGACCAGATTACCAAGACAATGAGTGACCTGAAGACGCAGATTCTTTACATCCAGGAGGTACAGATGTCTACTCAGCAGCCTCCCAGGTCGCGGGCTGATCCCAGCAGCAGTAGCTCGCACCAGCGCTCTGCCTCACACCGCTAGGTCAACCACATTCAGGCAGAGCCGGTCCCGCTATTGTAGTATTGCCCGTCGCAGCCGCCATCTCAGGACACTCAGATGGTGGTCTATCAGCCGGATCAGCCACTAGTAGTTCTACCTCCACCATCTTTCGAGCAGGAACCATTGATGGAGGTCAACGGGATTTGGTACGACCGGTACCCGTAGCTCGGGATTCGTCGTGATCACCCTGGATTCCGTTGGGGTAATGGTGGCTCCTCATCCCAACGGCAGTCTCCGACTCAAGGACAGCAGAACAGCCAGCCACAGCAGCAGCAGCCCCAGTATGCCCAGCAGCAATACCAGCACAGTCCTCGTCCCGCCTATCAGGGACAGCAGTAGAGGCAGCGTCAGCCGCCTCAATAGTCACACTCCCATCCTCCCTAGTAGTATCCTTACCACCAGCAGCAGCAGCCTCATTTCCCGCAGGGGGACACATCCGGTTCTCAGGGTCCCGCCTTTGAAAACCCAACTCTAGATGACCTTACCCGCTTGCTTCCTGAACAGCGAGCATCCTTCCGGCAGGAAATGGATGAGTTCCGGCAGGAGATGAGGGATATTCTCAAGGGCAAAGCCGTCATACCAGCTCAGATAGAACCAAATCTGAACAATCTGAAAAGAAAGTCTGAGCAGGTACAATTCACAGAGGATGCCTCTCCTAGTGATTATTTGCGTGACATGTCTTCTTCATTGTATGATGCTGATTTTGTGACTACTAGGAGCGGTAGGATGCCAGCCGGTGGTGCCTTGTCTGAGAGACAGCCACATGCAGAATCAGGAGCGTCAGATGAGCCAGGTAGCGGTGCTGATGCCGCTAATGATGATGTTGAAGACGGTGGTACTGAGGCCACCAATGATGGAGATCCAGACGACGGTACTGAGGCCGTCGTAACACCAGATGCAGACGGTGGTGCTGATGCCACCATTTTTTATGCAGAGCCAGAGCATGGTGCTGATGCCGCGAATCCAGATGCCGGTGGTGGTACTGAGGCCACCACATCTACTTTTGTTGAGCTCCCTTCTGTGGTGTTATCGCCTTTTGTATCTATGGACTGTGGTAACAACAAAAAGAACAAAAATATGAATAAAGGAAAGGCTCCTGTGTATACTTAATATCCATATGTGTTGCATGATGATCATTGTATGGATGCCATTCCCTCACAGGCACAAGAACATATTCCTAGCCCTCCATCTGAGGAGGCCCCTACTATCCCCTTCCCTGAAGCACTCCGCCAGGCGAAGGGCAATAAAAGAGAAAATCCAAAAAAGGACCAACAGGTAGAGTTCAGCAATCAGATGATTGATCGATTCCACATTCAGATGACTCTACAGGAAGCACTTGAGCATATCCCCCTCTTTAAAAAGAACTTGAAAGAGACAACTACAGTCCGCAGGAATAAGAGGTATAGAGATCAAATCCATATGCTCACTCATGATACTTGTTGCACCATTCAGAACAATTTGCCAGCCAAGAGACCTGATGCAGGAGCTTCCTATGTCAGATGCAAGATTCATGAGCAGAAATTCGATCGTACTCTATTAAGCAGTGGCTCTTCGATTAACATTCTTCCGGCAGCCTTACTCGACCGATTCGAGTTTGGTCCTCTTCTTAGGAGCAGGACAGTCCTTCAGTTTGTTGATAGGTCAACTAAGAGGCCGGAGGGGTTATTGAGAGACATGGTCATTACCATTCAGGTCCTGAAATTCCCCGTGGACTTTGTTGTATTGAACATGGAGATCCCTGAGTCGGTAACTGATGCCCCCATCATACTTGGACTCCCATTCTTGGCCACAGCCATGGCGGTATCCGACCATGAGAGTGGGAAGGTATATTTTCGCGTAGAGGGTGAAACCATACAAAGAGAGACGATCGAGGAAACCAGAGCGAGAGAGTTAGAATGCTCAGAGCAGTCCAGTGATATTGAGCGGATGAAAGAAGACGAGCTAGACATCCACCAGGAGTGCGATTTTGTGATGACAGATGATGAATCCATTTGGATGGATCCCGTAGCACAGACCCTCGCCTTGCCTAAAGATTCCATGTATTTAAAGCTTATGGCAGTAGAGAGCCTAGAAAGTACACCCCTGGATGAGGTTACAGTTGAGGGTGACAGTATTGGGACGAGTGGTGATGATGATTTTCAGTCTTGTTCTTCTAGTTCAGATCCCTCGGATTCAGACATTGATTGGGATGATTTTGATGAATATTTGCCGTGTCTGATTCCTTCTGAGCCGACAGCTAGGACGAAGTGCGAGCCAGTACAGTTTATTGATGATTCAGCAAGACTTCCTTCGTCAGATGTTCATACAGAGCGAGAGTTCTCACATGCAGACCTGGTCACTTTCACACAGACACATCAGAAGCCAGATCTGCCACCTCCTAGTTGTCCAGAACTGAAACCCTTGCTGCAGTCGATGAAGTATAGATTCCTTGCGGGTGAGCCAGACATGGACCCTGTCATTATCTCAGCAGGTTTGACTGGAGAGCAAGAACCTCGTCTGATGGAGGTTCTTGAAAGAAACCGCAAGGCGATAGGATGGAGTATAGCTGATCTCCAGGGGATTATTCCGGCTCTGTGCTCCTACCACATTTATCTTGAGGAGGACTCTAGGCCTTCGCATGAGTTCCAGCGACGGCTGAACCCGAATCTTTGAGATGTGGTCATGAAAGAAATATCAAGGTGGTGGAGTGCCGATTTTATCTACCCCATCTCCGACTCCAAGTGGGTTAGTCCATTACATGTGGTACCCAAGAAGATGGGTATCACTAAAGTTGTGAATGAGTCTGGAGAAGAGATCGCTACCCGAGTACCAACTTCTTGGAGGGTCTGTGTGGACTACAGATGATTGAATCAGGCCACCAAGAAGGATCATTTCCCGCTGCCATTCATTGATCAGATTATCGAGAGGCTAGTCGGGAAGAGTCACTACTGCTTTCTTGACGGGTACTCCGATTATAATCAAGTGGCCATTGCGCTCGAAGACCAGGAAAAAACGACATTCACCTGTTTGTTTGGGACATGCTTTCAGACGGATGCCCTTTGGTCTATGTAACGCCCCCACGACATTCCAAAGGTGCATGTTATCCATTTTCTCGAACATGGTGGGTGATTGCTTAGAGGTATTCAAGGATGACTTCTCGATCTATGGTGATGGGTTTGATACTTATCTTGACTGCCTAGACAGTGTGCTTCAGCGCTGCATAGAGGTCAATCTTGTCTTGTCTTGGGAGAAGAGACACTTCATGGTGACTCAAGGGACGGTCCTTGGTCATATCATCTCCGACAGGGGCATGGAGGTCGATCCGGCCAAGGTGGATATCATCAGAAAACGCAATCCACCGTCCAATTTGCGTCAATTGCGATCATTTCTGGGGCATGTTGGTTTCTATCGACGGTTCATTCAGGACTTCAGTCATATTGCCCGACCGCTTACTAATCTGCTGATGAAAGACACCGAGTTCATTGTAGATGATAAGTGTCTTGCGTCTTTTAAGACTCTCAACAGTATGGTTGGCATGACTCCTGTCCTTCAGCCACTCGATTGGTCTCTTCCATTCGAGATCATGACGGATGCTTCTGATTTTGCCATAGGGGTTGTGCTTGGACAGAGTAGGTATGGATTGCCGTATGCCATTCACTACGCCAGTCGGACTTTGGATGTCGCGTAGCGGAATTATACTGTGACTGAGAAAGAGATGCTGGTTGTAGTCTTTGCTTTGGATAAGTATAGATCATATATTCTCGGATCTAGAGTGACTATCTACACAGATCACACCGCCATCCGGTACTTAATGGCCAAGAAGGATGCCAAAGCACGTCTTACCAGATGGATCCTTCTGCTCCAGGAGTTTGATATTGAGATTAAGGATAAGCCTGGAGTTAAAAATGTGGTGGTGGATCATCTCTCCCGCTTAGAGAACCTTGAGGAATCTGAGCCCAACGCACCTATCACAGAGACATTTCCAGACGAGGCGATCTTGGTTGTCGCCTCCCTCCCATGGTATGCCGACTTTGTAAACTATCTTGTTGCCAAGATAGTTCCCCAGGGTTGGCCCAGGAAGAAACTTGAGACCTTCCTAGCTAAGGCCAAGTTTTATATTGGGAGGATTCCGTCATGTATCATGAAGGAGGGGATAGCATCTGGAGGAGGTGCATTCCTCAAGAAGAGCAGCATAGTGTCCTCAGATATTGCCACAAGCTTGAGGTAGGAGGACATCATTCTAAGAGAAGGACAGCACAGAAAGTGCTTCAATCCGGCCTTTGGTGGCCTACCCTCTTCAAGGATTCAGATGAATTCGTAAAGAGGTGTACTGACTGTTAGAAGATGGGTACTTGCGGACAGAGAGACATGATGCCCATGCAGCCCATTCACTTTTATGAGGTTTTTGATGCATGGGGGATTGATTTCATGGGCCCATTTCCTAAGAGTCAGGGATTCGAACACATTTTGCTTGCTGTAGATTATGTTAGCCATTGGGTTCAGGCCATCCCCGCCCGAGCCGTAGATGCTAAAACTGTGTGTAAATTTTTGAGGAAAAATATCATTTCACGGTTCCGGGTACCTAGAGTTCTGATTTCAGACGGGGGGTCTCATTTCATTAATGATAAAGTCAGGGCCCTCGCAGACGAGTTCGGATTGACCATCGTGTTGCCACGCCGTACCACCCTCAGATTATTGGTCTTCCTGAAGTATCGAATAAGGAGATCAAGACAATCTTACAGAAGGTTGTCCACCCAGACCGAAAGTATTGGTTACAGCTATTGGACTCGGTCTTGTGGTCCTATCGGACTTCCTTCAAGAATCCATTAGGGACATCTCCATTTCGTCTCGTTTATGGCAAGCCGTGCCATCTTCCTGTGGAAATCAAGCACAAGTCACTTTGGGCAATCACTGAGTTACTATTAGATCCTGAGAGTATAGGAGAACAGAGGAAAGCAGACTTGGCAGCCCTGGAGGAGTTGAGAGATACAGCCTTTTCTAGCAGCTTACAGTACAAGGAAAAAGTGAAGACATGGCACGATTCTCATATCAGCCATAAACAGTTTGAGCCCGATCAGCGCGTATGGTTGTTCAAATCCAGGCTGAAATTATTTCTAGGGAAATTACAGAGCAAGTGGAAAGGTCCTTATGTGGTCAGGAAGGTACATGACAATGGCAACATTGACGTATCCGAACCGTCATCTTCCTCCACCTTTCGTGTCAACGGTCAGCGCCTGAAGCTATATCTAGATCATGATCCGCCGACCGTTGACGTTGCCCCCATTCTTCTGGTATGAGATGTGTTCTTTGACTCTGATCATTTACATCTCGTACAAGGTTATCACTGCCATCTTCCGTTGTATAGATCCATCTATTGATATCTTTTCTTCTTTTCCTCTTCTATCTCATGTATCTATCAAAAAGGTGTCACCCCTTGTAGACAGTTTTCTATACTTAGGATGTACTTTATCCTAAGTATAGGGGGGTGTGCACCGCGAGTGTTCTATTTTTCAATCCTCGCCATTGTCTCCTCTTCTTGTCTATACTTAGGGATATCTTACCCTAAGTATACGGGGAGACAATCTGAGTACGATCTATTCATTAACACCCTTTACCCTCCCTGCTTTGTGTATAGTCTGCTATACTTAGGATTATTCGATCCTAAGTATAGGGGGGACGGTCGACTTCTTACTCAGTCGTTTATTCCTCTCTTATTTATTTATTCTTTAGACTTTTCTATACTTAGTACGAGTTATTTCTTCTCTTTTCTCTCCGATCTATGAGGACATAGCTCAAGCTAAGTATAGGGGGTCATATATACTGTGTATATACTTTAGCCATAACTCGTACTTTTGTATTTTCCTAATAATTATGGCTAATTATTCTTTAAAATTCATTAAAAACACTAATAAAAAGATGTTTCATTCCTCAAATTCTTTTTGTATATATTGATTAATAAATCAGGTGAAAATGTTTTTTGCAAAAGATTTGAAAAATGGTTTGAAAATCTTTGTGAAAAATCTTTTGAAAACTATTTGGAAAACGTTGTGTTACATGTTTTCAACCTTTGAAAAATATTTTGATTGAAAAATTATTTTTTGTGTGAAATAAAATGTTTGAAAAATGATTTGCAAATGGTTTGAAAAATGGTTGCAAAAATATGTGAAAAATCTATCTATACTGTTTGGAAAACCTTTGCAAAATGATTTTCAAATGTGTGTACATGTTTGTAAAATTGATTGTAAAAATTATTTTGGACCATAGTTTTCAAATTTGTTTGAAAAAACTATGTCAAATAAGTTTGAGGAATACATACATCACATCAAAATTCTTTATATATATTTATAAAATTGACCACTTACCCTGTAAATTCTTAAAATCCACTTCATGTATATATAAGAAGCACTCCCGTGTAAATATTTTAACCTTGTTGTTAGCCAAAAATCTTTTGTTTTCAAAAATTCCAAAAACATTTGCAAAATTAAAAATCCAAAAAAAACATCTGAAAAACTTTTTCAAAAATCTAAAAAAATGCATATGCATCATCTTTTCAAAAATCCATAAAAGGTTCAAAATCTTTGAAAATTACATCACAAAAATAATTCCTGCATAGCATTTGCATGGCATTCGCGTTTTTCGGATTGAGTTTGATAGTTGAGTGAGTCTAAGTAAAATCCGAAGATTAGAGCTTGGTTGGACCTTAAATCTACCTAATTAACAGGAACCTAATTGGAGCTGGAATTGAGGTAGTTCAGGTCTAGTTGACTTAATTCTTTGAGGATCACGGGACTTGGTTCAATGGATTCTTGACTGCCTAAGTAGAGTATTTCGGAGCACACGCACGACTTTTGTTGATAATGACCTAACTTGGCTACCTGCACCTTTCACATGGCTCAACTCAGTTGGAGTGGTGAGGGGGTTGGATTTGCCGGTATGAGACGCACACAGGTGGAAACATTTGTCCTCTTCTAGGGAGGGAAGTGCGCCAAAACCCGTCCAGTAATGATGATTTTCGAGGATAGGAGATCGTGGGTTGCAATAAAGCTTCAAAAGAGGGATAGTCTACTGGCTCAAGAGGAAAAACACCCTATGTAAATGATGTTGTATATAGTATTCAAAAAAATGCAAAAGCAAAAACTCCAAAAAAGTGGACAGGCTTGTACAAAAATAAAATTGCATGCCGGAGTGTACATATGTGTAAAGTCAAATAAGCAAGCTTGAGCTTCAAAGTCAAATCATGTGAGCATGCAGCCGGGTGACTTGACTACACTAGTCTTGCATCCTAGGATAGGTAGCTACACTGGCTACCGTCCATTCTTCTCTTCACCCCCTCTTCTTGAGCTGGTTGCCACTTGAACTTAGAAGGGAATATCCTGCTCCTTGAGGAATGAGTTGTTGGATTGGGGAATCATTGGGTTGTCATATTGGAGAAGTCAATCTCTTTGTCATTTCAGTTGGGGAGAGCCACCATCACTTACACTGTACGAGTCAGATTCATAGTCGTAAGGATTTGCGTATGAGTTGGGATACTTCTGACTTGGCTATTGAGGAGACTTCGACAGAGTTTTGGGATTCTCAGGGACTGCTGGATTTCAAATTCGGTTCTCATTAAGGTTCCGCCCGCACTAAAATTTCAAAGGTCCTACTTAAGCTCCAAACTTTGATTTTGTGAAGACAAGTTTAATAATCAAATTTAATCCACTTTCTTCTTTTTCTATTCTTTCTTTTTCTTTTTACACTTATTGCATAAGTGTTTGCTAGGGACTAGCAAAGGTAAAGTATAGGGGGTTGATGAATCCACATTTCATCATCTTTATTGTATCATTTTGGCATCAAAAACCCTAACAAATGCGTGTAAATACCCTTAATTTATACATCTTAGCATTCATGCATGTACATGTAAATAGTGTATAAAATACTGTAATTAAAGGCCAAAATTATAAAATAAATAAAAGAAAAGAAAAAGAATAAATTATTGTAAATATTTTATGACCCAAAACCTCGAGACCTAGGCATCGTGATGAATAGGTCGACAAGGAATAAAGTAGGGGGAGATAACAATATAAATACATTTGTTTTTAATCCATTCTTTATTCATTTTGGGCCCCATTTTTTGTTCCACTTTTTATACCACAAATAAAGAAATTTTGTACATGAAAGTTGTAGATAATTAAATAAATAAAAATACAAAATTGATTTCACTGAAAAATAATGTACAGATAAAAAGCTATGGTCTGAATAAGATTCCAAAACTCCAACGTCCCAGACCTGTATCTTGCAAATAAAAACTCGAAATGTACCAAACTCACCTTTAATTGTATATAGCATAAAATAATCTATGTAATGGAGGTGGTTTCGTATTTTTTGGAGTTACGGTTTGAAAGCTGAGTTTTGGACCCTACTTGTATACTTGTACAGATTAAAATATTCATTTTATTATTTATTCATTATTTTTATAATTTTTTAATTTTTTAATTTTGTAAACATTATTTATAATATATATGTACATTAAAATCAGAATAAAAATGCAAAATAAATTCAAATAAAAATACTTGTATATATAAAATACATAGGTATAATACCTATACTTATACTTGTACTTTTAACACTTATATTTTATTAAGTGTACAAATCACATCAAAAAAATAAAAATATAATTAAGTGTATAAAAGTATTCTATAAATTTATAAAATAATACACAAAAATAAATAAATTAAAATCACAAAATAAAAATAAAATAATAAAATATATAGATAATATACCAATATAGGCCTAAAAAGGCAACTTGTAAAAATATACCTCATAAATATAATTAAAAATCACCATAAAATACTTTATAAAATAATAAACATTTTTCATTTAATAATAAAAATTTAATTCGTTTATTTTCTTTTTTTAATTGAATTAATAGATATTTTTGGAGGGATTTTTCCTGATTGGTCCACGTGGACCAATCAGGGGACAGTCAGAGTTGACCTTGGTCAACTAGCTGTCCTAGCCTTGTTAACTTGTCAGAGCCTTGTTTTTCATCGTCTTTGACGATTTTTCGAGACCTGATCTTTCACCCTTCCATACTACTCTCTTCATGACTTTTGTTTCTCTTTGATCAAGGATACTCGCCCAGATGTTTTCCTGGGCTGTCGTGCATCGAAGCACCCGCTGTGCCTCATTCTAAGAGACTCACCTGTCAACACTACATAACCAAACCTTGACTTCAATTTCAAATTTGAACCGCATTTCATCCAGATTTTTCCTCCTTTGACTCGCTTGGGGTGCCTGGAGGTGACAGCTCCAGTGTGGCCACTTCAAGGCGGTGGATCTACCACGATCTGGGCGTGTTCCACCCACCTCCGGTGCACCCGCCGTTGAGGTACCTTCAACCTTGGGCTCTGGCCTTTGAGGTATCCATTCCCCTCTGTTTCATTGCTCTTTTTATTCCCTGTAGTCGTAGCTTCTCGCAGTAACCTTCATTTCCTACTTTCGTCGATCGCATCACATCATCGAAACCTCTGCTGGAGCGCTCCTCCGGCGAGCCTCCACATCGACGTTCACGCCAACTTTCGTGCCACCGCAGGGTCGACGCAGTTTTCTCCCGACGCCTTTACTCTTTTCTTGCAGGGTTTGAGCCTAAACTCACGTCTGGACCTCATCTTGGAGGAGGCGGAGGTACCTGGAGCCCTCCCGCTCCGGCGACCTCTCGCGAGCCCCTCGGCCATCACCGAGGATTTCTGGAGTGACCAGCACATCGAGGACCCTTGCAGGAGCCTCAAGAGCCATTTTGGAGCTTCACCGGGTGGCGGAGGAGCCTGATCGACGCTGGGGAAACTCGCCTCCCAGCGAGTTCTTCCCAGTTCATCTAGGCCCCTTCGTAGCCGTCAGATCTTGGAGGTCTGCTAGACGCGCTAGCCACCGTTGGATCTGCACGTTCTCCACCGTCAATCTTCGCCAACAGATCTAATCCTCGCCGCCGATCGTGAATGGGTATCGCATGCTATGGTGCTGACACGTGGTTAAGTGGGATCTTGCCCATCGTTCGATCACGCCAGGCGTGGGTAATTTTGCTTCATACCTAGCCGAATTTTGTATTAAAATATTAGTGCCTAAACATTCATTGGCAGCGTATCATTTTTGTACTATTTACATATTACCCCTGGACCTTTAGAGTGCGTTCGGATTGGGGGTTACCCCCCACTTTGGGTGGGTAACCCCCCAAAATCTTCATTTTTAACCCACTAGTGGGGCCCACTCACTTCCCATCAAAAAAATTATATATTATACCATCATATCATCTAAAATTCATAAAATACTCAACTTATACTCATTATTCCAAACTTCAATACAATCACATCACAACAACCACCCACTTTTTTCAAATTTCAATACAATCATATCATAATAATTATCAACTTTTTCAAATTCCAATACAATCATATCACACAAACCCTCCCAACCCTTAACCCAACAACCAAACACACTAACACAAAACCGGGTTATCCACCCCTGGATAACCCACCAACCAAACGCACCCTTAGGGATATTGTGTTCCAGTCCACGCCACATCATCTCACGTGACTAATACACGTGAGGTGCTGGCATTTTGCGAGGGAACTCCCCAGGGTTCGGGTATTTCGCTTTGATCCCAGAACTTTGATATTAAGTATAAATTTTTTGGGATATATGCATGTTTGCACCTGGAGTTTTGTAATATTGCATCTATACCCCTGCCAGGTCACATGTTTCTACACGTGGGCTTGGAAATTTTGTAGTTTAGCCCTTGCGACTTTGGGTATTTATATTTAATCTAGGAACTTTGTTTATTAGTTGAATATTTTGCGTGAAAATTGCACTTTGGCCCCTGAATGTTTGTTTATTTGCACTTATGCCCTTGCCAGTAGTGTAGTTTCTTGATGTTGTTTGTATTTATTTAGTGCATCATTTTAACTCGAAAAATTCTCAAAAAAATATCATAGGCTCCTGTGTGCTTGCTTATTCACGCTCTATTTTTTGTATTGCATTTTTGTTGCATTTTCGTATTTATTAAAAATCAAAAACATAGATTTTCAGCACTGTTTGCATTAAAAAATCCATAAAAATTATAAAAACGTTTTGAAAAAATCCCAAAATTATATTTTTCTCGTCTTATCATATTTTAGTGTCAGACCAAAAACCACTAAAAATTTCAAAGTAAAAACTTTAAAAATTAGAAAACACTTAAAAACTTCAAAACAATCTAGAAAATAAAAAAAAAATCCTAAAAATATAAACTCTAGTCTTGTAGCTTCCCTATTCTATTTTCTTTTGTTTAAAATTAATTTGGTAAAATTTTGTTACTGTTTGATATTTTTCATTCCCTTTTTAATCTCGGCCAGTATTGTTATTCACTGTTTTCCTTTATTTTGACTTTTAAAAAAATACCAAAAACATTCTGAAAATTCTCTAAAAATCACAAAAAAATCTTAAAAATATAAAAAGACCAAAAACATCTTACTCCCTGATTTTTGAGTATTTTTACCTATTTTTATAAATATCCTAACTCCTCTTTTCTTAGATTGTATATATATATATCCTATTATTGAAAAAGAAAATATAAAAATATAAAATATAAAAAGAACATACAAAATCAGTAAAAAGAAAACCAAAATACAAAACTAAAAATTAAAAATAAAAAAATAAAAACTAAAAACCCACAAAAATTTGCATATTGTAGACAATCACAACACATTTTTTTGCATCAATTGTTGATCTATCATGCCTTGCTCCTTGTGTTCGAACTCTCTACGTACTTGCATCTATACATCTTTTATGTAGAGTTAAAAATAAATTTGACTCCACATTGTTTGTCATTGTTTGATATTTGATTGTGGGTTCATTGTTGATTAATTAGGGATTTTTGAGCGGTCAATACTCCGAATGCGGTTTCGCCTTGTGAAACCGTACGACCCTCGAAATTCTTAGTTATCACATATCCACATAATTAATTCTTCCATGGGAAATGCACATCTATTCATAATAGAGTGTTTTGATTGTATATAATCAATTTAATCACATTAAATCAATTATTAATCCAATTCATTCAACAAACTTGAATTTTACTTGAAAGGGTGGTATTATCTCAAAGTAAGTATTATTGAATTTTAATAATTAGAAAAATACACCGTTATTTCTCCTGCATTGTCCCATCCCTACATGTTATCATGGCTAGTACTGACGGGAGTGATACATATGGCACACGGTACAACCTGCTACCCCAACACTCCTTGTCTAGAACTATATCCACCTCGAGAAAGGATAATGTCAAATTGATCATTGTGTACTTGAGATGATAATCGGTTTTTTAAGCTAAGTTATACCATATGGTAATAATCAAAACTATTTTGAATATAAGAAAATTTTCTAAACAATTTCCCAAACCTATTCAAGCACCTTGTTTGTTGAAAGTGTATGATGTAACCAATTGGTGATCTAGACCATATCTAATCAATTATTGTTTAAGGAAATGTCATTTAAGGGACAATTATCAATCAAATATTTCTCAAATATTTGTCCATAATTATTCCAAAAAATTAACCATTAATTTCACTAGTTTATTAAATGACGATCACAAGGTTCTTGATAAAAATTGCAATTTCCAGCAATGACCCTCACTAACTAAAACTAGCATATCTCATTCATTATAAATCTAAACTATGCAAAATAAATTTTCAAAGTTTTCTTATTTGATTTAAAATAGAAATCTTGTGATTAACATGCATTTCCAGGCTTTTCAAATAGTAATTAACCTCTTAGTTACATCATTATTTGTCATCCCCGAAAAAGTGGATATATGGTCATTAAAAGACCATAACTGGAGTTATCGGATCCCAAACGGAGTCCTAAATTGATGGGTAACATTATCCAAGTGATAGTTTCTTGTTTAAACATTTTAAACAGAACCAAAATTAATCACAAAACAGAGCTACGAAAATTGAAATACGATAAAATTTCATGAACCCTAATGAGCCCAAATCTTCCTAGATTTATGGATCGTGTCCAAAAAATCTCGAACATAAGGCTCTGATACCATTTGAAGGATATGGAGGAATCCTCAAGCACATCACAGAAGCGTGATGATCGTATCATATACGATCAAGAGCAACTAGTCGGACTAGTTTCTCGGTGCAACAAAATGAAACCACATGATCTAAGAACACTTATTGGATCATTTCATCTAATCGCATAATAGATATAGGAATACCTTATAGCGTGGTTACGATCGAGCCTCTAAGGGAAGATATTTCCTGTCTCAAGTCTGATCCATCAGAGGAGACGCTTGCGAGCATGGGGATGAGTAATGTGCTTCACGCAATCCAAGTTGATGATCCAAGAAATGGATCTCCTGATCTCATCTCACGAGATCGAACACCTTCTTCACGAGCATCATGCACCAAAGAATACGAAGATCCAAGAGTCGTCGAAGCGGGATCACAACGGCAAGACGACAACGAAGGTGTACTCCTATCAATGAGAGTGGACGACCACTCAAGGAGAGAAGATAGAGGGTTGGTGTGAGAATGTGAGAGAGAGCGAGAGATATGTGATTGTGTAAAGTAACTCAAAGAGAAAGGGGTGCCGCTTCTTATATAGGGTTTTGGGAGTCCAAGGATCTCAATCCATGGACATCACACAATCAATGGGTAAGATTGATTTGTGTTTCTTTCAATGGCTAAGATGTTCTTGTAAAAACACAACAAAAAATGATTTAATTTAAATTAATTTATATTAATAAATTAACATAATAATTTCAAATTAAACCACTTTGACTAGAGATGAGATAATGAGGAGACTAACCTCTTTCCCTAAAAAGTTGGTGATGTCTACACTTCTCCACATGGGGAGTGGTGGTTGTCCACTCCTCTTGAGTGGATTGAGTCAATCTCCTCTAACTATCATGATTTCTCATTATCTCATGATATCACCATAACTCTTGTTGTAAATATTTTCACAAAAATAATTAATAATTATATTGTGAAAAATTTCAATCAAGCTATTAAAATAATGTGAATCTCATTCACAACCCAAAACAAAAATGTAATTACATTTTCAATTAATCGTTCAATGTGAATATAATTAACATTAACAATTAATCAACGAATATAAATCAAAAAAGTCTCTCTCTAATATATTATAAATCACATTTATAATATACATGGCTAATTGGATAGTGCTATACAATCCATGTCCACAATAATTAAATCTTATTTAATTACATTGGAAAACCATTCTCATGTATTCAGATAATGTGAATCAAATTCACATTATGAATGATACTTATGACACATTAAATTATTAATTTCACAGTGCTTAGATATAATTCAACTTCGGAATTATTCTCGATTTCTTTCAAGAACAATGCGCTTTCTCCGCATATACTTGGAGATAAGGATAGGACGATTGTATTGTTCCACATATAATGACTTGGATATTGAGATTACATCTCAAATCCAGATCCGGTGACCTCTAATAGATGCTTGATTTAATCAAGGCCCCAAATCTAATCTTCTCATTACATTTGAATCTCATTCAGATCAATGTCCAACATTTGGACCAAGATCAGATTACTTCTTTACTGAGAGGAGTCGCTGAAATCCAGACATGTTTCATCACTCCCTCATAATGGAAGCATCGTGGTTATAAAATCGTTTATGATCACATCACTCTCAGATATTTCTAATACGTCTACATCCTACATACTGAAAGATCTATGATCAACCGGAAGATATTAATCAATTTTACATTATCGTCTTTAGGGTTTCATCATCAAGTTTCTCATTTTTGGTCATTGGGATTTGGTATCTATCATATTCTTTCCAAAATCATATATCATACCTTCAAATTCTTGTCCTGCTTCCGAAGCATGATGACCATGCATGGAATTTGTTCGGTCTACATATCTCATGAGTGAGCTCATGTCTTTCGGTTCACAAGTGAACTTGTATGATCCCTTTGAGAGATCATATTACTCATATGCCCTTGCATGCACACCAGAGTGCCGATGTATAGACCTTGGTTAGCTTATCAACCTATTGGTCTGCCAAATGTATATACTCATACGTAAAGTAACACATCTGTCTCTGTTCAGAGGATGCTTGCCTATATCATGACAGTATACGATATAGGACTTTGGTTATATCGATCTCATTACGTCAACTCCTTGACCTAACAAATCTGACACCTCCGAATCTCTATTCCTATGCAGACTGCATCAAGAGGTCAGTCAGATATTAACCTAAATGAGAAAGGATTGCCATCTCCTACTCAGGCTGGAGATCATCTCTTAATTATCATTTGACAGTGCTTGACAAGTCCTCAATCTAACTCCTTAGATATTCATCCAAACACCAGCCTCTATGATTCTATTACCGAATCAACAACATTATGATAATTAAGATGGTCATGGTACATAACCCCAATTTTATAGGGGGACCTTATAGTGCATTCATTCATTTAATCTCAAAAAAAGGTGTAAAAAGAATCAATAAAATTTTTATTGATAAAATGAATATTACAATAACATTTATTTTAGGAATGGTTTGCCTCGGGCTCCCATCGGTAACAATATCCCACTAGCCCTCATAACCATTCAGTAACGATCCTTAAAATCATACTCATTACTTGCTGGTCGAAAACCTTCTGTGTCTATGGTTTGGTAAGAGGATCAGCAACGTTGTCGGCAAAGGCCACCTTGGTGTTGATGTCACCATGCTTTTAAATCTCGCGAATGATGTGGTATTTCCTTCCACGTGCTTGTTTTTTATGCCATCTGGGTTCCTTCGCCAGAGCAATGGCTCCTGTGTTATCGCAGAATAATGGGATGGGAGTATCAGAGGAAACTGCTCCAAGTTCAAGGATGAACTTGCGCAACTACACTGCCTCCTTTACAGCATCTAATGCGACAATATATTCGGATTCTGTTATTGAATATGGTGTAGTGCCATGCTTCCTGCTTCTCCTTCTCATAGAACCACCATTCAACAGGAACACAAATCCTGATGTCGACTTTTGATTATCAATATCCGACTGGAACTCTGAATCTGTGTACCCTAAGACTTGGAGATCACTATCTCCATAGATGGAGATGTAGTCTTGCATCCTTCTTATATACTTGAAAATGTTCTTTACTGCATTCCAGTGTTGTTCTCCATAGCAGGATTGGTAACGACTTACCACTCCCACTACATGACAGATATTTGGTCGAGTACGCATCATGGCGTACATTAAGCTTCCTACAGCTGATGCATAGGGGCATGTCTTACCACTCACCATCTTTCTTTTCCTTAACACTTTGAGGAGCCATCCCTTTAGACTTTTGTATACCATGTCTTAAGGGGAGGAAACCTTCCTTGGAACTATCCATATAGAAACATTCAAGAATTTTCTTAATGTACCCATATTGTGATAATCCCAATATCCTATTCTCTCGATTACTGAACCGCTTCAAACCCAAGATATAAGAGGCTTCTCCAAGATCTTTCACCTTGAAGGTATGGGGTAGCCAAATATTAACACTGGTCGTCATCCTTGTATCATTCCCAATGATAAGGATGTCTTCTATGTCAAGCACAATGAATACAATGGCACTCCCACTAAGCTTCTTGTACACACAAGGTTCATGAAGATTCTGCACAAAATCATAACTCTTTATGGTTTCGTCAAATATGATGTTCCAGCTATGAGAACCTTGTTTTATCTTGTATATGGATTACGTCAGCTTGCATACTTTCCATCCTCGATTATCAAGCCCTGGGGCTGCTACATGTAGATATCCTCCTCAAAGTACCATTGAGGAAAGCTGTCTTGACGTCCATCTGCCAGATATCATAGTCAAGATATGTCATTATAGTTGCAGTGTCATGATGGACTTAAACATAGCCACAGAAGAGAATGTCTCATCATAGTTGATACCTTCTCTCTATGTATAGCCTTTGGCCACAAGTCGTGCCTTGAAAGTCTTTACTTTCCCATCAGGTCCCCTCTTTCTCTTGAAGATCCATGTACACCCAATGGATTTTACCCATTTAGGTGGATCCTCTAGGGTCCATACACCATTCATATGCATGGAGTCAATCTCTGACTTCATTGTTAGCATCCACTTATCCATGTTATGATCTGTGAGTGCTTCATCAAATTAAGTAGGATCATTGTTAGTATCACTTGACACTTGGAAATCATACCTTTCAGGTGGTGCAACCACCCTCGAACTCATTCGAAGAGGTGTCGGTGTTTCATCGTTATTTATCTCTTCGGTTTCTAGTTCAGGAAGCTAAAAATCCTCAAGGGACTCAATGACTTCCTCTACTTCATTTTTGTCTTGACCTTTAAGGAAGTCATTCTCCAAAAAATTTACATCTTTAGAGATGAAAACCTTCTGGGTCTCAGGATCATAACGCTTGTATCCAATACCATATTTAACATACCCATTGAAGTAACATTCACGAGAGCGTGATTCGAGCTTGCTTGCATCCACGTTCTTTGTAGGGACAAAGCAACCTCAAACCCTCAAGTGACTAAAACTAGGTTTGGTTCCATACCAGAGCTCATGAGGAGTCTTAGGCACAGATTTGCTAGGAATATTATTTAGGATATATATTTCAATCTCTACTATATCTTCCCAGAAACTTAGTGGTAAATATGCTTTGCCCATCATTGAACGGACCATGTCCATGTTGCGTCTTTCAGCAACACCATTAAGTTGAGGAGTTCTAGGAGGAGTGAGATTGGAGACAATTCCATTATCTTTAAATTAGGGTTTTGGTTTATTTCAAATATAAAAAAGTTGGTATTTTTGTTTTTTTATTTACAAAGGTTAGTGATATGTACTTATTGGAGTCAGTTTCATGTCAAATGGAGTTAGCTTGAATTAACTAAAAATGAGTGAAGTTAGGTGAAAATGTACGGATGAACATGAATGCAAAATGAAATGCTAATTTATGAAAATATTTACAAGAGCATGAAAGTTATATTTTAGATATTAACATATGAATGCATCTAATTTCTCGAGAAGAAGCTATATTTTCAGCTAATTAGAGTGATGAATCACATATTCATTAGGGTATAAATGCGACTAACATGCGTTATGTAAAAAATCTAACTTTATTCAAAAAATATAAAAAATGAAAATTGAAAATCACAAAAATGGTAACTAATAAGTTGGATGTATACCTGACACTTTTGCATCCACACAAGGCTTGAAGAGTAAAGTGCACTAGGTTTATGAAGTCTTAAGATTCAGAGCTAATCAACCTTAGACATTAGGGTCCTAGACTCAATAATTCACACTTTCCTAGTTTGAAAAATATTTGTGCTAAATTGCATACTTCATCTCTACCTTTAAGAATATTACCTGCAAATTAATGTGCGAATGTAGATTTGATGAGATGAGTTAAGGTTTCACTTGAGGAACAATGATTTGAGATTTGAGTTTGGACATGATTTAATATTGCTCGGGGATGGGATAAAATCGATGAAGGCTTCATGAAACTTGAGTATCAACAACTTAGCCAATATGAGAACAAGTTCATATACTATCTTGTGATATTAACCTAAGTGCCATGATGCGATGAAACATATAAAAATGTTGATCAGTGTATGCCAACTTAGTAAAAATAGTTGATCTAGACAAAAATAAATAAAGAGAAAGAAAAGATCTTACATTTCAAAGATAAATACAAAAGAGCCTCCACCAAAGGTATATGGTCCCAGTCATTCAAAGTGTCCACTTGGACTAAAAATTTTAGGCCTTTATGAGTCGGATTAGGACCCAAAAAGAGCTATGCATTGTCTAGAGATACATGTCTTGGTGTTAAAGGTATATTAGATACTCAAAAAATACACACCCAGGTGCATTCCCAAGAAAACAAGTGTAGAAAACTCAACTCTCTCTTGACAGATGCACTGATCAACAACCAAGTGCGTGTGTCTGCTAAGTTAATAAGGTACTCAAGAATAACCTTATTCCAAAGAGAAGGAAATAAGAAAATACACAAACATATGCCCTCCATCAACTGACCTTCCATCTTCACTTTTAAGACTGAAAACTAAAGAGTCGATAGATTGGATGAAATAAATGATTTATTCACTAGTGTTGAGGACTGGGTTCTTATGAGAGTCTCTTGGGTTGGAACTTTGAGTAACATTTCGAATCAACTCTTGTAAATCCAATTGCACCTAATGTCATATCATTATACTATATGTATACAAAGAGAGTCTGATAAATAGGGAAGTTGGATTCCTTTCACTAGATCCTGATTCAACTTAGAATTTCTAAGTATCATTAAAACTGAAGGTTCTTCATGAATCAAGTATTATACATTCACATGCAAAGTCAGTGATTAATCTGACATATTCATTCTCTATTTTCTCTATGATGAGAAAGGTTTAAGTATACGGAGAAGATAAATCTATGATTTATCATCATATCTCTCATTTATTATCCCTCTAACTATAACTGTTTAATAAGATTCAACCTTAATTTGCTAACATTAACATCTAACCCTATATATTTAATTAACATGTATTTGTTGTACATAAATAATTTTATTAATGTGATACTATTTTTAGATTTCCTAAAATAAAAAAATCACATAAAAATAGATTGATATTGTATATATTTTATTTGACATTATTACAAACTAAAAATACAAACAAAATCACAGAAGAAATTAAAAAAAGTATTTTTGATTAGTTAAAAGTACTTCCAAAATATAACTATGTATAAGTGATGTATTTTGACTTTTGTTCAACATGAAACTTGTAGATATTGAAAAGATTGATAACTTTCATGTTCATCATTTTTCCTTTGAAGATTGTACATATTTATTCTGATTTTTTTTCATTTTAATCCTTTTTCTTTTTTTATAATAGATTGCGTGGCTCTCTTTGGAGCAGCCATGTGGCCCAACCCTTCATCTCCACATGCCTCCTTTTCTAAGCATCAGAGCTCCTTGGATATAATGGTCCCTCTTTGCCCACGTTCAGGCCACTCCTCATCCCTTGGATGCACCTCATCCAACAATTGACTCTTCTTCTTCCACCGTAATTGTCCCTCTCCACATGACACCACCAACAAACAACCCATGTTCATCCATTTTCCCCAACCGACTCATGCCTTCTCTCCACCATAATCCACCTCTCTGACATATCCCAAACCACCTACTTACATGTTTGAACCTTAGCCTATGCATCCCTCCACCTACAGATCAATGGGGAGCGGTTGAAACTAGACTCATCAACCAGCTAGACACAAACTTCTCCCCTTCAAATCCAACCCCTATAGTCTTTGTAGATGTTGTCCACCATTCCACATTCCTAGGCCTAGCTATCCTCCTCCTTATTTGATAGAGGAGAAAGAAATTGATGTGAGATGATGCCTGAACATCCATGTGTTGACCCATGGCCATTCTGGCCATGCCACGGCTGCTAGCTCAGCCATTCAAGCTTTTCCCTTCGATTGGGGGAGATCAGTGATGACCCAAGGTTCAACTAGAACCTCAACCTAACCATCCACTTCACCTCGCGTTGATCTTCAAAACTTCAATAAGCTTCATGATTCTTTTTCTTTATTTTCTCCCTTTTAATTAGGCATGCACAATCACTCTCACCTTCATTTGAGCACCTCCAGACCTTCACTGGACGTCAACCACCCACACACACACTTCCATTTTTCGTATCCCTTCTAACAGAACCTCCTACATGATGCCCCATTTTGCTTCATCATATGGAAAACCCAAATCAGGGCTCATCTTCCTCTACCCGACAACCCTGTACTTCACCTTACCTCACTCGTACCACCATGTTTCAGCTATCCTTGACCCATTTAGTTGGTGATTGCTTCAATGGTCGGAGCATCAGAGCATGCTCCACTTTAGAGCAAAATCTCCAGCAAGCCTCCATTGACTCACTAATCCATGCCTCATCAATGATTCTTCGAGTGGCATCGACCTTCGCATGACTTTTGAGGAGGTGATCAGACCTTCGGTAGAGCATCTGAAGCATGGAGGAGAAAAGAAGATGCCTCTAGAACACAACCATCACCGTCATGCAAAGGCAAAGAAGGAGTGGGAGATGTGCTACAGGCACTATCCGATCGCCTTGACTGGACGGCCTAGATGAGGCCCTCACCTCCACTACAAACCAACCATCTCAGTGGGAACGAGCGCACTCTGAAGCACATGGGCCACCCAATGGCCTAGGATACCTACTTTTGACCCAATCCTATCTCCGAGTCTGCATGCACGTGCATGGCACGTGCGGGTTGGGAAAATATAGCCAAAGCCCCGCATTAATCCCAAATTGCAAATACGTCCCCTCATGCATGCCTGACATGGCGTGCTTGGAAAATTTACGCAAAGAATCACCAACTCTTTATAATTACAAATTGATTCCTGTGTGCAAGAATATTTACTAGAAAGTCCTTGTGGCTTTTAGAAATTGCATATATACCTCTCCAGGGGCCTATTTGTGATGATCTTTTGTATATATTTTCACGTTTTCTTTAGAAATTGCTTTTGGATTGTGTTTTCACTTATTTCAAATGCATCTTAATGGTTATTTGACTATATATTTAACGGTATATTTAAACTCTGATTTAACACTTGAAACATGGATATTTAATTTGAGATATAATGTGTCTTTTCCTTATGCATTTGCATGCCATTGAGTAAAATTGAACTTAATTTGATGCATCAAGTTAATCATGAAGTCGATTGTTTTATTATTGCTCAATTAATTGATCATATAAGGGGTATTTTTTTGTGTTTGCATTTATTTTCATGTCATCACATTTAGTAGCATCATGTCCTTAGTCAAACTTGCATAAAATCAAAATAAAATGCATGATGTTCACTTGGAATGGTCTACATCATTTTATGTGTGTTGTTGACCTAGATGAATTACTGATCACTTAATCAAGTTATTAGAATTTAGTTGATCATTAGATAGCTCGTGTCCTTGAGATTGACCCTGGACTTATCTAGGTTGAAAATTAATCTGAGCCACGCCTCATGGAGATATCCTACTCAGTTCTGATTGACTTTCATTAGTCTGTAATAGATACACATTATTAACATAGCTGATAAACCTCCATTTCATCATCTTTATTCTATCATTTTGGGCCTCAAAATCCCTAGTAAATACATGTAAATACCCTTAATTCATGCATTTTAGCATTCATGCATGTGTATGTAAAGAGTATACAAATTGCGATTTTTAAAGCCAAAATTATAGAATAAAGAAAAGGAATAAAATATTGTAAATATTTTATGACCTGAAACCCCGAGACCTAGGCATCTAGATGAATAGGTCGAGAAGGAATAAATTAGGGGGAGATAAGGGCCAAAATACCAATAAAGATTCCTTTTATTTAATTCATTCTTTACTCATATTTGGGACCTATTTTTAGTTCCACTGTTTATACCTCAAATAAAGAAACGTTGTACATGAAAATTGTAGATAATTAAATAAATGAAAATACAAAATTGATTTCATACAAAAATAATGTAGAGATAAAAAGTTATTATCTGAGTAAGTTTCTAGAATCCCAACTTTCCAGACCTACATATATCAAATAAAAACTTGAAATGTATCAAAATCATAATTGTATATAATTTTCAATAAGCTATTTAATGAAGGTGGTTTCATATTTTTTGGAGTTATAGTTTGAAAGTTGAGTTTTGGGCCCCTATTGTATACTTGTACAGATTAAAATATACATTTTATTTATTATTCTTTATTTTTATGCTTTTATATTTTTTAAATTTTGGAAATATTATTTCTAATATATTTTTATATTAAAATAGGAATAAAAATACAAGAAAACGTAAAAGTAAAATGCTTGTATATGATACCTAGATGAATTACATATACGCATACCTATACAAATACTATTTCTATTTATTTAATTGAACAAAATACATCACAAAAATAATATATATAAGTCCATAAAAATAAGCTATAAATTTATAAAATGATAAACAAAAATAATAAAATTAAATATACAAAATAAAAATAAAATATTAAAATATAAAGATATGTATACCTATATAAGCCATAAAAGGGAACTTCTATTTTTATACCACAAAAAAATAAATAAAAATCATAATAAAATAATTTAAAAAATAATAAACATTTTTTATTTAATAACCAAAAATAAACAAATTCATTTACTATTTTAAAATGAATTTTCAAATATTTTTCAGGGATTTTTCTTGGTTGGTCCACGTGGACCAACCCGGAGGCGGTAAACGTTGACCGCGGTCAACTATCTGTCTTGCCTGCCTGCCCCTTGTCAGACCTCATTTCTTGTCGTTTTTCTCGAGTTTTAATTTTCGATTCTTGCACCATTTCACGTAACTCCCTTCTTGACTTTTGCTCCTCGACGAATGGGCTTTCACGCCCAGGCTTCTTCTTGGGCTAATCACCCACGATTTCGTCGATCTGCCTCGATTCTCCCAGCCACTTCGTCAACCCCTCAAATACACCTCCGAGTTTTGATTCAAACTTTGAACCCCATTTTGTCTCATCATTCTCCTCCTTTCATGTGCTTTGGCTCGCTGGTGATGACAGCTCCAGCTCCAGCCATCTCGTGCGGAGTTTCGACGCGAATTCGGGCGAGTTCCACCACCTCGATGAGCCCCACAGTCATGGTCTTCCTCAAGTGAATTCTACCTTCGAGGCTCTCTATCCCCTCTATTTTCTCGCATTTTATCGCAACCCGTAGTCGTAGGAATCATATCCCATTGTTCACCTCCCATTTATCCCATTCGATCATCAAACTGCACCCTTCGCCGAAGTTGGTTCCAGCCGACTTCAATCTCGCTGCTCCACGCACCCACTCGCTTTGCCTACTGTCGAGGAATTTTTCCCTTGACAATATCCCCCATTTCTCGCAGGTCCAGAAGCCACTAAAGGGACCTAGGGCTTATTTTGATCTCTCACCGGAGCACTTGGAGCTCCCAGCTCCGCCGCCTCCTAGCGAGAGCTCCGACCGACGTCAGAGCCTTTTGGAGCCTTCAACGCACAGAAGACGCATGCAGGAAACCACCAGGCCTATTTTGAAGCCTTCATCGTCATGGAGGAGGAGGATCGGAGCCGGGGAAGCTCGTCGGTCGAGGCCTTCTTCCCCGTTCTTCGTCATCCCCTTCCGACCGTCGGATCTAGGGTCTGCTCCAGATCGTACGCCCACCGTTGGATCGCACAGCGCCAACATCGTCGGATCCTCACCATAGGATTTAATCCCAGTTGTTCACGTGCGAACCATCTTCAGGCGTCCTCATTGTGACACATGTATTAGTGAAGCGACGCCCATTGTTGGATCACGCCTTAACGGGGGTAATTTTGCCTAATACCCACCCTTATTTTTGTATTTAATGTTTCATCCATAAATTTTCATTCGTTGTTTAACATTTTATGTAATATTTGAAACTAGACCACCGTATTGTTCATATTTGTAGCTAGGTCCATGTCCATGTCACCTCACATGCCTGTGTGCGTAAGGAGGTATTTTGCAAGGGACCCCATGCAAGTTTTGTTATTTTGTTCTAGTCCAAAAAACATTCTGTAACGTGTATTATTTTCGAGAAATTTACATATCTGCCCCCAGGATTCTCGTTAATTTTGGACAGGTCCTTGCCAAATCATGTGCCTCGCGTACGTGGACTTGGCGATTTTGCACGTGAACCCTTGGGATTTTGGTTATTTGTATTTAGTCCAAAACATTTTGTATTGAGTTATATATTTTGTGGAAAAATTGCATATTTTCTCTGGATGTTTTGGACACTTACTAAAATGCCCTTGCTAGTAGTGTAGTTTCTCTTTGTTGTGTTTATTTATTTCATGCATCTATAAAACCCTAAAAATTCCCAAAAAAATATCATTGTGTTCTTGTGGCATTGCTCTTTCATGCTATATTTTTAATTTGCATTTTTGTTGCATTTTATTATTTATAAAAATTCAAACACATGTATTTTCTTCACTGTTCGCATTAGAAAATACATAAAAATTATAAAATATTTTTGAAAAATTCCAAAAAAAATTATATTTCGTGTGTTTTGCATATTTTGACTTCAATCCAAAAATCACTAAAAATTTCAAAAAAAACTCCTAAAAATTAGACTACCCCTAAAATCTTCATAAAAATCTTAAAAATTCCACAAAAATCCTAAAAATATAATTTTTGTCTCTTAATTTTCTCTATTTTATTATCGTTATTTTAAAATTAAGTTGAGGAAGTTTGGGCTCTGTTTGATATTTTGCATTCTCATTTTAGTTTGAGCCTTCAATTTTGCGCACTATTTTTAGTATTTTTAAATTTAAAAATACCAAAAGGATTAGGAAATATTTAGAAAAATCAAAAAAAATGGAAATATATAAAAAAATACAACAATATTTTGTTCCCTGTATTTTGAATATTTTTACACAAATATACCCCTCTCTTATCTCTCTTGTGCATATATATCCTATATAGTTGTATGACATTATTAAAAGAAAAAAAAATATAAAAATATAAAATATACAAAGAAAATACAAAATCAGTAAATATAAAAATATAAAAATATAAAATCAAAAATTAAATAAAAAATTATAAAATTAAAAACCCACAAAAGTAGCATACTTGTAGACATTTGATCACATTCAGTCTTAAGCACTTATTTCCTGATCTATCCTGCTTGTTCCTTGTGTTCGACACTCTACGTATACTTGCATCTATACACATCTTTGTTGTAGAGTATAATAAATTTAACTCCACACATTTACTATCATTGCTTGATTTATCTATTGTGGGTTAAATGTTGACTTAACTCGAATTTCGTGTGGTCGACTCAATGACTGAGTTCCCTCTTTGTGTGGAACTTAAGACCATCGATTTTCCGGTTAATCAATAGACTAAATGTGGTTCATCACACACTTCTTTAAAAATGGTGTAAGATGTAATGATATTCAAATCCTTGGTATTTATGATATGTGATATCCTTTAATGATCATATGAGGTATGGTCTTTTATCCTTACATATCAAAAGCATTTGAAATATTTAAAGATTTCACAATTTTGGTTGAGAACCGAAGTTAGTAGCAAGAAGAAGAGAATTTTGTTTGACAATGTAGTATGTACATGTCACATAAATTCAAAGACTTCCTTATAATGCAAAGGAATATATTTCCTATCTCACTCCTCAAGGAACATCTCGGCTCAATGGATTTATAGAGTGATACAACTATATTATGTTTGACATTATCAATAATGATTCTTACGATAATTTCCTCTTAATCTCTAGATATAGACAGTAGAGTCTGTAAGATATATCCTAAACTAGATTACATGAAAATTAAGCAAGAATCTCACACTAGAAAGTACTACTTCATTGGGTATGTAAAGGATGGTATTGGATACCTGCTTTATTACCATGAGATTCTTAAAGTCTTCATATCTAAGGATATAATTCTTAGAGTATGACATCCTTATGAGTCAAAATAAGAATAAAGTAAAGGAACTCTCAAAATCCACATACGATAATAAGGTTCCTAAATCATAAATTGAAAAGATGATTAAAGATGAAACACTCATATCTCTTCGAATTGGTTTGAGATTGTTGAAACCACCAAAAAAATATGGATTCTATGTATCGGAAGAGTTTGACGATGATTCAGCTCCATATGATGAAGTATCTACATATCATGGCATAGATAGATGGATGTTAGCAATATAGTCTAAAGTAGACTCCATGCACAAAATTGTTGGGAATAAATAGATTTTCAAGAGAAAGAGAGAACCTACTGAGAAGTTAGATACCTTCAAAATACGGCTTGTGGTAATGGGTTACACACAGAGAGAAGATGTCGCTTGAGATGGAACTTGTTTTCCTTGTGACCATGCTTATGCCCATAGGAATATTGCTAACTATAGCTATACAACTTGATTATGACATCTGGAAGATGGAAGTCAAGACTGCATTCCTCAAGGGATACCTCAATGGGGATATTCATATGGATAGCCACAGGACTTCATAGTTGAGGAAGGAAACTTGTGCAAGCTAATGTACTCCATCTATGGGCCCAAACAAGTTTCTTCTAGTTGAAATATCATATTTAAAAAAATTATAAAATGTATGATTTGAAATAAAATCATGATAAATCATGTGAAGCTTAGTGGGACTGCCATTATTTTTATAATGCTTAATGTAGATGATAACTTAATCATTTAGAATGATATAAGGACGATGATGGGTGTTTTATAATATGGCCATATCATACCTTTGAGGTAAAAGACATCAAGATGTCACTTAAATCTGATTGTTTAGAAGCAAAGAAAGAGGGCATTGGGACCGTCACAACTATGGTACACCTTGGATAGATCTCTCATGGGAAATTCAAGAACGCTTCATTCCATTAAGATGTGATACTAACTTTCTAAAGGGATAGCATCTCAAAGTTTCGAGTATGTGGATGATAGATATGCATGCCCTTGCTTATAAACAATATAAAGACTAGTGTATGCCATGATATGTAGAAAAACTATATGTTTACCATGCAGTGGGAGTGGTAAACTATTACCAATCCTACTGTAAATAAAAAACACTTTATTGCAATAATAAAAAAACATCTTCAAAGATACAAGACTTTAGAGATAGTGATTCCAGGTTTGTATCTTCAAGGACTTAAGAGTTTAGAGGTAGTGATCTCAAAGACTTATCTATAAATAACTTAAAAGTCTTAAGACTATATCTTAGTCTAAGGAGACATAGATCTCCAAGCATGAGGGTATTCTGATAAGGATAATAGAGATTCACTACTAGTTATGTTAACCAGTAACTTATAGTGTCAAAGGCTAAAATTAGCAAGATGCAAGGCACTGTGATGATTTAACAAGATTGAGTATTAGTTGCATAAAATGTAATATTTGCATTGGATGCGAGCACTGTTACGAGGGGATGTGCAAGTATGTAAAAGGATTTTGCACAGACTCTCAATACATAGTGACTAATTAGTTGATCGAGTTATTTATCTATATGGCTTATGATTAGCACATGAGCATGGGTTAAAGATTATCCCATTAACGTATCTTTGAGATAGTGGAAGATTGTTGGACATGTGAGCCCATGGAGAGCCATTATGAAATAAGAATTATTGCAAATCACTCCTTACTCTAAAATAAAGAATATTAACTTATGTAATAGGCCCCTTCATACATTTAGGGTTATGTATTATGATCATCTTGATATAATATAGTTGTTGATCCAAAGGTTGGATCATAGAGATCGGTGATGGGTTGAATATATAGAGGGTTAGATTAAGGACTCAACCATACCATAAAGTGATTATCAATAAAGGATATCATCTTGAGAAGAATATGAAAATCATATTCCAAAGGCTAACATACGAATAACTTGTTGATGTAGGTCGTCTACATAGGAAAAAAGATTTCAAGGTGTCAGATGAGTTAAGTCAAAAACATGACTTATGACATCAATATAACCAAGGTCTATGTCATATACTATCATGTTATAGGCATGGATCCTCTGACGGGAGATATTCGTGTCACTATATATCTGAGTATGTGCATTTGGCATACTACTAGGTTGATGACCCAGTCAAGATCTATACATCGACACGATAGTGTAACAATGAAAAATGAGTAAAATGATCTCTCAAAGGGATCACCAAGGTTAATTATTAAATATAAAGAAATGAGGTGACTCATGAGGTATTGGGACAAATAAAATTCCATCGATGGTCATTTTATTTAAGGAATATAAGAGGATTTAAAGTTATGGTGTATGATTTTAGAAGCATATAATCAATACCAACTCCCAATGATCAAATGAAAAACTTAACAATAAACCATAAGGGAAACATTTCAAATGAGATTCGAACCTCGAGTTTAGTTGAAGTCATCCAGTATGCAGGAAGTGTAGTCATTAGGAATACATGAGGGTGATGTTATCTTCATCGACAGTATATCATGACTCGTCCATTTCGAGGGAGTTATGAAACAAGTTTGGAATTTACTAACTCCACTCAATGGAATAGTTTTCCCATCTTAGTCCAAATATTGTATATTGATATTAATTGGATTCAAATACAATAAAAAAGATTCAGCACATTGTCGGATGTGAATTAACATCTCTAAAGGTCTTCTAGATCTGGATATGAGATCATATCTCATTCTCCAAGTCAATGTATATGGTATACATAGTCTCTCTGACCTTATCCCCAAGTATCAGTATAGAAAACATGCTATTCTTGAAAGAATTAAAGGATTGTTCCATTAAGGTCAAGATCTGAGTATTGGAAAATAGAAGAAATTTAAGGATGATTAAATTAGATGTAATTATCCTGGATAACATTAGCCTAGATAGTGTTATCAACAATCGTACAAAAATAATATTTGTAGCACCCTAAACATAGTACCATATCTAGTATTCACAAAGTGTGGTAGTAGCTTATAAGTAGTGGGGTACTGGTAGTCAACCTAGATTGAAACAATTTGGTCTGTGGCTAAGAGCTCTAGTTGGGCCCAAGCCTAATAGGTTTTATGCACCAGTAATCTCGATAACACACTGGGCCTGGGGCCTAGGATATTACGTATGATATTATAGCAGATTCCCTCTAATAGTGAAAAGGGTTTCTAAGGAGGTGGAGCCACCCTACCATAGAGTTAGGGGTTAGCCAGAAGGCGAAGCAAACACTATTACAAGAAGAAGGTCATGGGTTATTGCATAACAAAAATGTTATGAATATAAATGGGGAGATTGTATCGCCCCAAACATAGTATCACAATCGAGAAGTGGAAAATGCTGACCTATGATGACCTTGTTCCCTTATATCTTTTTTGATGGTCATCAACATACCTAGCTTCAGCTGCTGACCTCTCAGCTGGAGGGAGCTACTGATTTCAGATAGTTAGCTTAGCGCGGGAGCTGTTGCTTTTCTTTCCGCCGAAACCTAGCTGACCAAAGACCATCAAGTAATCACAGAGTGTGGTAGTAGCGTATAAGTAGTGGAGGCTACTAGTAGTCAACATGGGTTTAAGCATTTTGGGTTGTGGTCAAGGACTCCAGTTAGGCCTAAACCCAACACGTTGTCTGATCCAATAATCTCGATAGCGCAATAAGTATGGGACCTAAAACTTTACAATATGTATAAGATGCACATTATTTTAAGAATGTGTAGGGATGTTTATCCACAATAATCACGGATAGCATGGATATGTGTAGATATGAGTAAATAAATTGGATTTAATTATACAAGATAAGATTAATGTTGATAATATTATCCACAATAATCATATATAGAATGGATAAGATAAACAATATGAGGATGAGACTTAGTTGCGAATAAAATTCCCAATGTTAACATTAATGTGAATTGGACTTATGTTATGCGATAAATGCAAATATGATTTACATTTAGCTTTGGATCTATGAATACAATTCATGTTTTTGGATGGGTTATTTGTTATTTTCCCAAATAATTTAAAACAATTTGATAATAAAAGTCTAAATTTTATCAATAAGAAATGATAAATGGATGAAGAGATAATAGAAAAACAAAAGAGATAATGCAAATTAAAAGAAGGCATCCTAGGTGGGTCCCACCATAGGGATGTTTGTTGACGCTTTACACCTAGGGTTTTGATTTAGATGATTTATTCACAAGTGTTGTCGTAATCCAAGGAAGCGTCAAACAAATAGTTATTAATTCTCAAGCAAAAACAAATACAAAAACGTAGCAAGATAATTAGCTATTTATTTACATGTATAGCTAACATGATCGAACTCGGTGATGCCCAAAAATCGAAGAGTTATTCTCTGCAATGAAAAAACAATGAAAGAATGAAGTTATTTCTATTGATACTATGCTTGATTTTTTATGTTTTTAAGGATTGAATATTTTTATGAATTTTAATTATATATTTTTATTTAGTTTTTTGTTTTTATATTTTTTTATTTTGTAAGGATGTTTTTTAAAATTAATGAAATGATTTAAATGAAAATAGCGTACACATAAACAACTACGCATTTTATATTTTTCACATATATAAAAAAAATCAGAAAATTAGATAAAAATTATTTGTAGATTTTTATGGTATTTCAATGTTTTTTTATTTTTCCAGATTTTTTGCAACTTTTAGATTTAAATAATTGAAACATAGTGAATAATGAAAATAGAGTGCACTGGTGATGTTTTTAAATTTTTAAAATAATAAAAAAATGGGTGGAATATATGTAGAATAAAAGTTTTTTTACATTTTCCATAAAGAAAATTTAATGATTTTATTGTATTTTAATAAATTTTTATGAATTTTTAATGTTTTATTTTTTCAATTTTTATGGATATCATAAATATGATAAATACTCAAAAAATGTTACTATAATTTAAATAATTCAAAATAATCACTCGGGAATTTTTAGAATTTTTAGAAGAGTTTTATATTTTATGATTTTAAATTTAAACAAGATATTTTCATAAACATGGAGTTTTAATTTTATTAAATAATAAAAATAAAGAAAATGTAAAATACAATTTATGGATGCAAAATGAATGCAACAGGAGTCTATATGAATCTTTGCAGAATTTTTGTTTTGATTATTTTTATTAAATTTTAAAGATGCAAAAATAAAAAAGTATTCACAAGGACTTATGCAATTAATTTAAGAATGCAAAATAAAAGCTAACAAGAAATAAAACTGCGAGCATTAATGTGTAATTTTCCCAAAAAGTCAGGCATATGGGCACACGTGCCCTATTGGACTAGACCAAAGTGCAAATAAATTAAATTCTAGGGTCAATCAATAACAGATAAATTCAAACTTTTTATTGTAATTTACCCAAACGAACACACGCTAAGCACACACAGTTCAAATAGGACTAATTCGCAAATAAAATAAAGTATAGAATGAAATAACAATGCTCAACTAAATGAACCAACAACATGTCATCACGAAGATTTATTTGCTAATTAAATAAAAACAAAGGGAGTGAGCGTAATTATACCATTAGATGATGTGGCAGCTCAGACAACCCAAATGGGTTGACACTCTGATCGAACAACTGGAGATCTTTCTTGTGTGAAAGGCCATGATCAGATCTTGAAGCTTTCATCGACGGTGAACATTTGGGGCAATGACGACGAAGGGGTGTGGATGAATTGGGAAGCAGGTCTTCCCCTGTGTTATTTGATCATTAAATTATCCCTCGTTCGTCAATGGATTCTATTCAAATCATGCATAAAATGTTGCTCGAGTCATTCTGCATATGATGTGCACATTAGATCTTCATGAAATTGCCAGGGAGTTGATGTGGGAGGTGGTTAAAATTCTATGCTCCAGTTTCAGCTCAAGCTTTTGATCTTATGTTATGCCTGAAATATGGATCTCCTTTGACCTACAAGTGATAGCCCATGCTTGTAGGTTTACTCCGGCCAAGAATTAGGTGAAAATAGTATGAAATGATGGGCACGTGGAGGTTTCCAATGAAGGTAGTCAAGTTGGAGACCATGCTTCAGATTGGGCGATTCTGAAGATGAATAGATGGAGGAAGTAGATGGATAAAGGTGTAGCCAAGGTGTAGGCGTGGTTGGAGAGGTTCAGTAGTGATCGGAATACCTTCGATCGTGTAGATTGAAGGTGGACTAAATGGATCTGATTTATTTGATTAAGATGAATTTAGAGCAAAAAATAAGGATTAAATCAAAGAATAGCTACCTCTATTACCTACGGTTAATAAAGGGGAAGGAAACACCCTTTCTGTGATATGGAGGAGAGGTGGGGATGTGCGGTAGAGCTTGCCAGCGACGTAGGTGAATCACAGCCTTCGCTCAAAATCTTACACTCCAAATCGAAAAGTAGTTTCTCTATCACAACAACTATTTCCAAGGACTGATTGCGAGCAAAAAGATGGGATAAAGTCAAATTAAAGAGTTGTCAAAGGTGGAGGTCTGACATTTATAGAGTGAAGTACGGTGGGTTTTGAATTTAAAAATGGGTGTTGATCGAGGCGAGTTTGGTTGAGCTAACACATGTGTATGGGAGCAAAATGAATGAGCGAGAGAATTAGAGAAGGAAGAGTAGGTGGTTAATGATCAAGGTGCATGGAAAAATTTGGCAGAGAAATGGTAGAAGCGAGATCAATGGAAGATGGGTGCAGATTGAGCAGTTGACCCCCATAAACAAACCCAGGTCAGCCAATTAGGAGGTTCCTAGAATAACGCCAAAAAAGGCAAAATGACAAAAAACCAAGAAAATATTAAATATTTCAATAAAAAAATAAAAAAAGATTTTTTTTAAACAAATTGTAAATAAAAAAGTTAAGAATAAATTAAAGTTAAATTTTGTGATTTTTTTTATGAAATAATATAATTACAAGGGTTAAAATAATTACAAGATGATATTTACAAGTATGTATACCTACATGTATAGTAATTTGATTTTTAATTCATTATTTATATAAATATGTGTGTAATGTAATATTTTATTTATTTACAATATTTTACAAGTATTTTAATGATATTTTTATTTGATTTTTAGGCACTAATTAATCAGGTCAATTAAATAGGTATGGGTACAATATAAATGGTGGTACATCTACAATATCTAAATGATTTTTTTGTTTATTTTTTTATTTTAAAATTTAATTTCTATTTGATATGAGTTAAATACAATATTAATAATTAAAAAAATACAATATTTAAAAATATGTATAAAATAAATGACAAATTAAGTATATGTATATATACAACAACACCTCAATTAGCCACATTTCACGCCTTTATTCTGAATTTTATGAAATCACCATCATTATAATGATAATTTAATTTGGACTTCAATAAAAGTGAGTTTGATGAATTTGGAGTTCTACTGGAGAAGATATTGATCTTGGAAGTTGTGTTATATCGCATTTTGAGAGTGATGTTATCTATTACAATATATAAAGATTTTGACTGCAATTATTTATATTACTTACAAGAGGATTTTATTCGCAAATTTCAAGAAGAAATAATGATTATTTACAAAGGATTTGGTGATGAATAATGAAAGAAATGTGTATTATAGACAATAATGGACAGGTGATGAATAATTACAAGTGACAAGTGTATTTTCTAGGATTTTTGTCTTTTTTGGCCTTATCTCCTCGTACATTATTCCTTGTCGAACAAACCAAGTCTTGACCTTCTCTTGGAGTTTGATTACGTATGTATCTATTGCATATATACGGTCCTTTATTTTCTTTATTTTTCTTTTATTTCTTTATTTATTTATTTTAGGTTAAAATAGTGATAAATATACAATATTTACATAATAAGTAGAGTTAATAAAAGAATGGCATTAGTGATATTTACAGGTGTTTTATAAGGGGTTTTAAGCAAAAATAAATGAATAAAGATGATGAAATGCATATTCATCATCCTCTCATGCTTTATCATTGCTATTCCCTTAGCAAAAACTTATTTGGAAGAAAAAGTGAATAAAAGAAAAGGAGAAAAATAAAGGAAAAATAAAAAACTTTAATAACATTGATTATTAAACTTATCTTCATAAAATTGTAGTATGGAGCTCGATCAGACCTTCAGATTATTAGTGTATCAAAACCTTAGTGGGAAATGGATTTAAAACCTAATAGACCCCATGTTCCACAAGACTCCTATTCAAGTCCCCTCAACAGTCAGGTCAGAACAAGTTTACACACACAAATTCTTATAACTATAAATCTTTATTTGTACAGTGTAAGTGAGATATAGCTCCCCACCTCAAAAGTGACAAAGAAACAGCCTCCGTCAACAAGGTAGCTCTAGCCCCCAGTCAAGCAACTCTTTCCACGAGAAGCGGGGATATTCCCTTCTAAATTCAAGTGCAACAAACTCAACAAGAGGAGATGGAGAAAAGAATGGACAGTAGCCCGTGTAGCTTCCTATCTTTGGATGCATGACCAGAGTCCAAGTCATTCAGCTGCAAGCTCACAATAATTTGACTTTGAAGCTCATCCTTATATGTATACTCTGGCAGGCATTTTACTTTTCAATCATGCCAGTCCACTTTTGGATATTCTACATTTTTAATATATACACGAGTGCAGCATGTACATAAGGACTTTTTCTTCTAAGCTAGTAGACTATCCCTCTTTTGAAGCATTATTGCAACCCCACATCATACTGTCTTTAGACCTCAATGCAACTAGATCATGTTGAGATGCACTACCCTTCTTAGAGGAAAACAGATGTTTTCACTAGTTGTTATACACCCATGTGCTACCCCAAGCCAAAAAATTATGCCCCCTCACCACCTCATCCATGAAGAGCTACGTGTAGAGTGCTTGTCTAAGATAAGACATGGTGTAGAAGAATGATATGTGTATTGTTAAATATTCTACTTTGATTAATCAAGATGGCACGTGAACATAGTTTTGTGGACTCGAAGAATTAAGTTGCTTAGACAAGAAAAATCTCAACTCTAGTTCTTATAAGGTTCCTCTCAAATTAAGTGGATTAAGGTCATAACCAAGCTTCATTTTTCAATTTTATTCCATACCATTTTAAATGTCAATACTATTTTGAAAAATGCACATTCAGATGCAAGAAGTATATAAAAAGCATAAAGAAAGGGGAAAATCTTTTTGAAAAACTTTTCAAATGATTTTGCATTTTTTTATGATTTTAAGCACTTTTAAGGAATAGTTAAATATATATAAGTATATGCAAGGATTAAAGATATTTTATAAAATATTTTACAAGAGTATTTTATATACAAATTTTATATACAAGTTTTATAAAAGAGTTTTATATACAATAAAGAATACAAGATAGAAGGTGATCAAAGTTTATATACACATGTGGGTTTTTAGTATTTATATACATCCCATTTATATCCCACATGACAAAATAATTTTACAAACATTTTGTACAGTATACCAAATTTTGATTCATAAAATAGTTTTACAAACATTTTACAAAAATTTTATAGTCATTTTATTAATAAAGGTATGAGTTATGGTTAAAGTATATATACAATATATATGACATCCCCCTATACTCGAAATATGTCCTTGTAGCAATCAAAGAGATACAAAGGAAGACATAACTCGTGCTAAATGTAGAAATGTGAAAAGAATATTATACAACAATGACTTTAGGAATTGATGAAAGGAATAGAAGTCGGTGATACCCATATACTTAGGATCAAATAATCCTAGGTATAGAAGACTGTACAAATGGTGGACATCGAGGAAGAGGATGAACAAACTCAATGACTCGAGTTGTCCTCCCCTATACCTAGTGTAAAATGTCCATAAGTATAGACAAGAATATCAATAAGTTGAAGGACAAGTGAGAGATCAGAGGTAAAGAAAATAAAAATACAAAAAGATAGTATGAACAACATCACTCCCCCTATACTTAGGAAGAGGGATCTGTATGTATAAGCAACAATAAGAGTAATGAAACTTGACGATTATAAACAACTCAAGTAATTTACTTCCCCTATACTTTAGATAGAGTACATCCTATGTTTGTCATACACACACAAAAAGGAGGTGAACGGTAAAAATCGAAGAAGAAAGAATAAAACGAAAGGATATAAACAAGAGAAAATCATTTCATGTATCAGACGTAGAAGATGTCAAGAAGCCATCATCTATTAACACATATATATAATCTTGGACATGAATGTATCATGATCAAGATATGACTTCAGCAATTGTCTATTCACAACAAATGGATGTGTATCAGATGACAACCCAGATATGGCAATACTACCATTATCACGCACATCTCTCATAATGAACGATCCTGGTCATTTCCTTTTTAATTTTCCTTGAAATAACTTCAATTTGGTATCAAATAATCATACGTTGTGATCAAGTGAGAAAGTCTTACTTGTAATGTATTTATCATGTCATCGCTTGACTTTCTTCTTATACATGAGTGAGTTGTCGTATGCAAAATATCATAATTCTAGCAATTTATTCAAATCAAACTTCATATTTTTTCATGCTTCTCATAATCAAGATTGCTTACATGGAGTGCCCATAAAGATTTGTGGAATAATTCTACTGGTAGGTGGAAAGGCTTTCCATACACCAATCTGTAGGGAGACATACTTAATGGTGACTTGTGCGCCATCCCATAAGCCCATAGAACTAATTCAAACATTTAGGACTAGTTCTTCCTATCTAGGTGTACAAGTTTTTGCAATATAATTTTGACTCCCTACATGGAATTTCAGCCAAGCCATTAGTTTGTGGGAAGTAAGGAGACACAACCATGTGCTCAATGGCGTACTCCTTCACAAGCTTCTTGATTTCTCTATTAATGAAATATTGCCCCCTTCTGAAATGAGTATCTTTGGAATCTCAAACCGCAGAATAGTATGGTCCTTGAGAAAGGAACACACTGTATGACTATCGACGGTTTAGGTGGGGATAGTCTCCACCCATCTACTAACGTAATCCATGGTAAACATGATGCACTGATATCCTTAATAGACGGCAAATGGGCCCATGAAGTCTATGCCCTAAGCATCAAAAACATCAGAAATCTAAATATATCTCAGGGGCATAGTATCTTCGGAACCAATGGTTCCTCCCATCTTCTGACAGTCGGTACAAGCTCGAACATACTTTGTAGCACCCTTAAATAACGTTGACCACCACAGGCCAATTTGTAAAAGCTTAGTTGTTGTGCTCTTCCTTGAATGATGCCCACAAGACTCTAATTTGTGACATTGCTCAAGTACACTGTGAATTCCTCCCGAGGAATGCACCTTTTCCAGATACAATCCGCACCCTCGCAAGATAGGTACGGATCCTCCCGTTGGTAAAAATGTATCTCAGATAGAAATCGGTTTACCTTGTGCTTCAGCCAATCTCGTGGAACTTTCTTGCATACAAGGTAGTTCACAATATCAGCATACCATGGAAGTCAATTCATAAACAAAATGGTCTCATCTGAAAAGGTCTCAGAAATAGGGACCATGCTATGGTAAAAACTATTTGCAAGTATACTACAAAAAGATGATTTGCCAAAACATTTCTCACTCTAGGTTTATCTCGAATCTCCAAATAAAATTTCTAGAGAAGAAGGCTCCATCTGATAAGGTGTGATTTGGCGTCCTTCTTTTCCAGTAAGTACAGTATGACATTGTGATTCGTTTACACAATCACATGGGGAATCAAGGAGGTAAGATCTGAACTTCTCTAATCCAAATACAACCCCTAACATCTTCTTCTTTGTCACTGTATAATTTTGTTGTGCCTCGTCCAGAGTATTCCTATCATAGTGTATAGCAAACGGTATCACATCCCTTCTCTACCTAAAACAGCTAACTACAAAATCCGACGCATCCATCATTATCTCAAACGGGAGAGACCAATCAGGTGGTTGTAGGACAGGAGCACTAGTAACCATTTCTTTGAATTTCTCATCAATAACAAAATCACACTCCTTGCACATAAAATAAGTTAAAGATCGGGTAATCTTGCTAAAGTCCTTAATGAATCACTTATAGAATCCTACATGTCTCGAAAATGACCTTAACTGCTTCAAATTCTGTGGTGGCTCAAGCTTGGATATCACATTGATCTTAGCCAGTTCAACCTCCATACCATGTTTGGAGATGATGTGGACAAATACAATCCCATTAGTCATCATAAAGTAATTTTTCTCCCATGAGAGCACTAGGTTTACCTCTCAGCATTAATGAAGGACTCGAGCTAAATGAGCAAGACATGTGTCAAATTTATCCTCGTAGACTAATAAATCGTACATGAATACCTCTAAAAAACTTCCCACCATGTCAGCAGAAACGACCAACATATACATTTGGAATGTAGGAGGGGCATTACACAATCCAAAGAGCATTTGCCTAAAGGCGTAGGTGCCAAACATACAAGTGAAAATAGTTTTCTCCTGATCCTCATGAGAGACAGCAACCTAGTTATATCCCGAGTACCCATCTATGAAATAAAATAACACTTTCCTTGCCGACATCTCAATAATCTAATCAATAAAGGGCAGTGGAAAGTGATCCTTCTTGGTAGATGAATTCAGACATCAGTAATCTACACAGACAAGCCATGAAGTAGGTACGCGGATCGAAATCTCCTCACCACAGGCATTCTTTACGATACTAATCCAGATTTCTTTGGGACCACATGCAAAGGACTAACCCATTTAGAATCTGAAATAGGATAAATACAGCCAGCATCACACCATTTCTTGATCTATTTTGAGACAACCTCCCATAGATTCATATTTAGATGGCGTTGACACTCATGGGAGGATTTACAGTCATCTTTAAGTAGATATGATACGAGAACAAAATTGTATTAATCCCATAGAGATATGAAATATTCCATCCAATGGCCTTGTAGTTTCTCTCAAGAATCTCAAGCAAATGAGATTCGTGTTCATCGTTCAGCTACAAGTTGAGGATGATCAGAAATATATGGAGGGACCTGCAGGAAAATCATATTTCAATGTTCATGGTAAATCCTTGAGATCAAGTGGGCTCTAAATCGGCCCTGTAACGATCTCTGTAACTGCACTGGTAGAAGTTGTATTATTTGTACTCTATGAATTGTCCACCATGGCTATTAATGGCTCACCAAATAGATCTCAGATAAATCTGCAACGAATGATCTCTACTCAGAAAGAAATGGCTCATCAGGACGTTCAGAATCCTTGGTAATCTCGGAAACAAAGGGTTTAGATATCTCAATAATAATTTTTAAAGGTGTCTCTCATCAGTGCATATGTCAGTGAACTCAACATGTGTCTCATATATCTATATGTCAGAACTCTCAAAACGAGGTATATATCAGTACTTTGAAGATGATGTGTCAAAGGAATATCATAGGGTACCTCTAAAATCTTAGACTGATCCTCAAAAATCAGCTCAAATCGTCTATCAACAAACAACTCGGAAGGATCAATAAGGGAACTCATGTTGATTGTACTTTCCGGAAGGTCCTTCAGAGAAAGGAACTCCTAGGTGTCTAGGGAATCGGTAAAAAGATCTATCTCTCAGAACTCGACAAGAAAATCACAATCCTCAAGATCTGGTGTAACTGTTTGTCTCTCAACTATTGCTGCTAGTGGCGGTGATGGTCTAGGATATGGGATCATATCAATTTTTAGCTTATGATTACTAGAGTTAAAGATGATCTCTTCGGTACCATAATCAACTACCTCTTCGGTCATTCGGAGGAATGGTCTATCTAGTATGAATGGGGTATGGAGGAATGATGCAGATGTATACATATCCATGACAATAAAATAATAGGTAATTTCATTCCTTGCATCGCTACAATAATGTCCTCTAGAATGCCCCTCAGCCTTTTAATCGATCTATCAGCAAACTGAAGGATCATCCTGGTCAATTTAAGAGGTCCTCACCAAACTTAGAGAGTAGAGAGGATGGCATAAGATCTATGGAGTAACCTGTATCAAGAAGAGTACGATCAAATTCGTGATCAAATATCTAGAAACGTATGTGAGGTGATCCCTTATCTTTCTTTGTTGGTGGGAGGTTGCTGATGGCATGAACTCTGTCCATGGTCAAGATGTGCTTTTTTTATCTTCTTTTGCATGTCTACTTTGTTTATTATTTTTGTGTACATGCTTTTTTCATTCATTTTTTCACTACAGGCATGTACTCCATGGCCTTAAGGAGTGGAATCTCTAAAAAGATATTCTGTAAGATCTCGACCACTCCAGGATCAGATAGGGATGTTTTTAGTTTTTTGGATTTTTTTGTTGTATTCAAATCAAAAAAGGAAATGGCCCAGAATCAGAAGAAACAATCAAATATGCATTTCGATTATTCAAAGTAAAATTCTCTTGTACATTGGGGCAACTAGAATCAATATACAAAGGAAAACAAAATCTAAAATAAGACGGGTTGCTACTACTAGTGAAGAGTAAGAATCCACGACTGATGTGCTCTCCCTTGCTGACTATGATGTACATCTGCTAAGTGAAGGTGAAGATGACGATGGTGAGGAAGAAGATGGTGAAACTCCAGAATCGAGTGTTGCTACACTAGTTCACGGTAATGATGATAAAGTAGATGATGTAGAAGGTGAATCTCTCTTACTGTCTTGATCTCCTAATCCTAATGGTTGTAGAGGCAGCTGAAATCTCCTACCACTCCTGAGATGAATGGTGTCATATAAACATGTAAAATCAAGGGCCATACCTTTCTCGGGTGTGGATGGATCGTGGGCTACCTTCTCCTTGGATTTGAATTTGTTGGGGCCTCGACCTGTGCTGGGATCAGTGTCTTTGTAGTTGTCAGGTTATCAAGCCTCTGAGTACGATCATTCATGTTCTTCATCAGCAATGCCAACTGATTAAGTATTGGATTCACCGAAGGTTCCTCGGGATGTTCAATGATGGGATGTCGCTGAGACTGATAATGAGGAGGTTGTTGGTATTGTCCATATAATGCATTCTACTGGTAGTGGTAAGGTTGTGGAAAATATGTAGACTGCATCTGTCGCTGGCAACGTCTCCATTTCTTGAAATTATGTGGAGGCCGATACTGAGGCCGGAACTACTAGTATTGGTACTATTACGGTCTACCTCCCTGAAATTGGTGAGCGGGTCTCCGACCCTGCTAGGAACCTAACTGGCCTTGCCCGGATGGTAGGGGTTGGTTGCGCTCTCGGTCAAACCAGATACCATTCACCTCTTAGATGATAGGGGGAGGTAGATCTTGCTGCTTAGGAATTTATGGACCTTTTGATGGTATGGGACAATCTACCATGAATGTTGCAGGACCTGGTAAGGGATGTGCACATAATAAATGTGTTGAACTGTGGATGGTCATATAGTACTCTGTTGGGCAAAAGCCTGCTCCCGAGTAGAAGTGTTGGTTGTTGCACTCGTGCTTTGGCATGCACTGATCATACTCACAAGGGGCTCCAGATTCTTTGTTATCTCATCCAGCTTTTCCAAGTTCTTCCTTCTCTATTCGATCACTTGGAGCTTCTCAAGCTCCTTGGATCGTTTCTCAATTATATCAACTTTGGATAGGTGACTTCCATTGATGACCAGATCAGAAGTGTCCACCATATCCACTTCATGTGATGCCATCATATTGACAGCCTTGTAGGGTGTTGGGTAGTACAAGAAGGCACGAGAATCTTTTGGAATGCACATAAGAAAGAAGAGATGCAGAGCTCTCTACCATCTCCTTGAAAATCTTATATCGGACATCCTCATCCGTGTTAAAGTAACTACCCCCACAAGAGGCTTCTATCGGCTTCTGATTCACATGAATTAAACCCTCAAAGAAAGTTTGCACTATGCACTTCTTCGAAATATCATGATGGGGGAACTTCTCCCATTAAATCTTTAAATCTTTCCCACGCCTCATGAATAGGCTCATTGGACACCTAGGAGAAGTTGTCTATCAATGATCGTATTTGGTTGAGGTGTCCAAGAGGGTAATATTTGCTTATAAAAGCATACCTCGACTCTTCCCATGTATTGACAACTTTTCCTAAATGATTACCTAATAAAGGACTTGTCCATCAAGCTGAAGGGAAAAGCCGTCATCTTCACTACCTATAACGGAATGTTAGGGTAATGTATTGTGTTGCAGATGTGATCGAATTATTGGATGTGTACATAAGGTTCTTCATTAACATGTCCATGGAATATGGTGAGGAATGGTAAATAGTTGGCTTAAGCTCGAAATGCCCCATGAATCGCAGGAATTTGAATCCATGTATTCGTATGTCTTGCTCCTGGATTATAGAATTTCCTTAATGAGATCTTAGCCACTAGCTCTATAGGATCATCTCCATCATTCCCACCTCCTCCATTGTTTCCATCCTCCTCTCTCTTGTCTTGCCTCAGTTTGAGAATCATATCTATCAATGTTGTTTGAAAGTCATCCCGTTCTAGTAACTATGCATGAATCGACTAAATGGAGGCTAACATGGTAGTGTTGATCTTGGATTGTTCAGCCATGAAACCTTTTCCCTTAGGTATCACCAAGTGCACTATTTCATTTTCTACAAGTGTAAATTGCACTGAATTAGTCTTTAGGAATGATGGAGTCCCAAATGATAGTTCAATATTAGAGTAAATCTTGAACAATGAATTGATGGATGAAGTGAAAGGTGAAGTGGACAAAGACGTGTACTCATGAAGTGAGTCTTCCCGACTAGAAGATGACCAGTTTGGAGTGTGAAATGAGTCCGCCAAATCTGAATGAGAAATGCTCCAATTTGACATCTTTGAATTGAATAGGCGAGGTGCGAGAATATGAAAGTCAAACAAGAAAAGAATGAGTAAAAGTTGCGATGATCGTGGAATGATCTCTAGCACTAGCAATCAAACACAAAACAAACCCCCTTTCACCAAATCAACACCAGTAAAGACCATAAGAATTCAGTATGTTATCTTTTCAATTTTATTTAGTGATAAGTACGATCTTTGAAAGAGTTAACGAGTTGTTAGGTGCATGTATTTCCTAAAGATTGGCTCGAATTCTTATGACTAGTTGCACCTACTTTCAGCCAGTATAGATGTAAGTACAGACCGTCGAAACGGCTATCCGTTACTTAAGGACCGAGCCTTATGCAGTATCGATTAAATCATCCACTCTACTAAGGAAACACGGACAACTAACTTGCTACTTGCATCTCCTCACTGAGAAGTAGCTATTTTTTGTAGAATCGGTAGTCTATATGAAAATCTTGGGTTGACTCTATCCTAGTGTTCGTCTCTCTCTCTCTCAGTTGCAAGTAAATTCAAATAATGAGGGGTTACTCTCCCCAAAATAATTGTGATTGTCCTTAACTTTTAGTTTTAGGGTCGAATTTTCTTTAGCAGTCCTGATTTTATCAAATTATCACTCTTTTTGAATATTTTGCAATAACATGCCTAGCAAGTGTCCAATTTCCTTTTTAACTTATGTGAGTGAAAATAAAGAAGGAAATCAGAAATGCCAATGCATGATTAAATACAATGATGCATGCAGTGGTTAGAGATACGTACCTTATCGCCAATACTCTACACGCAGGGTGATCTGCGTAGAATTTAAATACAGAAAAATAAACTACTCTTAATGATGTACGTGAACCACCCTATAAATAACTTCTATTAATGGGCGATAACCAGTTAAATTTGACTAAGTCTAACTAGGCTCTATTCTATAGGTGAAGATATTCTTGTTTAGAGTTTTGGACCTAATTGTTAACCGGACTCAAGCAAGTTAATTAAATAAATCATTAGTGGCTCAAACACATAAAATCACGTGAAAACAAAGAAAAAGAAGGCGACGAAAATAAAACCGATGAGGTCCCCCAAGTTCACCGGCACTTGGTGAAATAGACCCTGCATCTAAGGTATATAACGTCCTTTTTAAAAAAAATTAAATGAATAAAAGAAAAACTGTCTAAGATCTAAATCAGTTGTCTTTTCCAAATCTTCTTTTCTTCCTACACTCTCTTACGGCTTGATGAAGAATCAAGCTACCTCCGCTTTGCTTGGGTGTGTTGACGTTCCTAAGAATGTCGCCCTTTCTCGTCGAGCCCTCGCAAGAAAGATGAAATACAAGAATGTGTAAGTGACACTGTTATATTATATGAGCAAAAATAGTATGAATTAAACATAAAAGTTATGAACTAGAAACAAAGATGTGGAAATAAAACACAATGAGAAGAGAAAGTGAATATGTATCTCAAATGAATTCCGAAGTTTTATATTGGGGAGATTTCAGTGTCCGACAATTTGGATCCTACAAGAACTATATAAGCTCCCTCATGGCACACGGTATTCAATTTAGGTGCTTACTCCTCAACACAGTGCAGATCCATAATAATTAATCAATGGATATATACCAAATAAAACGGAAGAAATTATTGCCAAAAATATAGACTTGGAATGTATAGTCAATGAGATAAATACCAGAAAATATAGAGAAAGAAAATCAAGTAATTACAATGAAGAATAGTAGAGAAAACGAAAAACCTAACTACTCTTATCGTGCATCCCCGGTGATGACGTCATTTTGTTGACACCCTAAACTTGGGGTTTTCATTTGGATGAATTATTCACAAGTGTCATCGCAACCCAAGGAAGCGTCAAACAAATAATTATTAATTCTCAAGAAAAAAAGTAATACAAAAAATACAGCAAGTGAATTTTATATTTAATTTACATGTATAACTAATAGGATCTAACTCAGGGAGACTACAAAAATAGGGATGTTATTCTATGCAAAGAAAAATCAATGAAAGAATGAAGGTAATTATATCCACACTATGCATGGTTTTTTGTGTTTGTAAGGGTTGAATATTATTTTTTATGAATTTTAACTTTATAATTTTTATTTAGTTTCTGTTGTTATATTTTTTAATTTTCAAGGATATTTTTTCATTTAAAACCAATGAAATGATTTAAATAAAATAAAGTATGCGCACAACTACTCTCTTGTATTTTTCAAATATATCGAAAATAATCAAAAACTTAGGCAAAATTATTTTTGGTTTTTTATGATATTTTAATGTTTTTGTTATTTTCTAGAATTTATCATATTTTTTAATTTTTTAAAAAATTTAAAAATAGTGAATAATGTAAACAGAATGTAATGTATGTGTTTTTGAATTTTTCAAATATTAAAGACAAAAATGGGTGGAATATATATAAAACAAAAATTTTCTTTTCAGAAAGTAATTTAATGATTTTTGGATTTTTAATTGAATTCATAGGATTTTTTAATGTTTATTATTCTTTTACAATTTTTATGGATTTTATAGATGATAAATATGCAAAAATGATACTGTAATTAAATTCAAAATAAGCACTCAGGAATTTTTTAGAAGTTTTAGAAAAAAAATTATATTTTTATGATTTTGAAATGCAAACATGATGTTTTTATGTAGTTTTTTAATTTTAATAAATAATAAAAATAAAGAAAATGTAAAATGCAATTTATGGATGCAAAACGAATGCAATAGGATGTTATATGAATCTTGCAGAATTTTTAAAGTGTTTTGATAATTTTTAAAGATGCAAAAATAAAATAGATTCACAGGGACTAATATGCACTTAATTTTAGAATGCAAAACTAAATGATAACAAGAAATAAAACTACGAGGCTTAATGCATAATTTTCCCAAAAAGTCATGCGTATGGGCATGTGTGCCCTAGTGGACTGGACTAAAATGAAAATAATTAAATCTGATGGTCAATCAATAATAGATTAATTCAAACTTTTTATTACAATTTACCCAAATGAACATGTATTAAGCACACGTGCAGTTCAGATTGGACTCATTAGCAAATAAAATAAAGTACATGATGAAATTGCAATTGTTCAATTAAATGACCAAATGGCATGTGTCCTCGTAAGGGCCTTATTTGCTAATTAAATAAAAACAGAGGGTGTGAGCACAATTATAACATTATGTGACATGGAGGCTCGGGCGGCTCAAATGTGTTGACGCTCTGATCGAACGGCTCGAGATCTATCTTGCGTGAAAGGCTATGATCAGATATTGAAGCTTTCATCAACGTCAAACATTTGGGGCAAATTCAATGGTTTAGATCTATTCCGGCATGGTGCTCTTGACCTGACAATGATGAAGGGGTCTGGATGAACTGGGAAGCGGGTCTTCCCCTACGAGATTTGATCGTTTGATTCTCCCACGTTCGTCAATTCTCTTCAAATCACACCTAAAGTGTTGCTTGAGTCATTTTGCATACGGTGTGTACATCAAATCTTCATGAAATCGCCAGTTAGTCGATCTAGGAGGTCGTTAAAATTCTATGCTCCAGAAGCCATCTCCAGTTTTTGATCTTGCGTTATGCCTGAGATTTGGAGCTCCTTTAACCTGCAAGTGATAGCCCATGCTCGGAGTTCTATTCTGACCATGAATTAGGTCAAAATAGTATGAAATGACGGTGAAATGGAGGTCTCCAGCGAAGTTGGTCGAGATGGAGATCGAGCTGCAGATCGGGTGATTCTGAAGATCAACAGATGGTTGAAGTAAATGGAGGTTCAATAGTGATCGGAATATCTTCAATCGGGCAGATCAGAGGTGGATGGAACATATCTGATCTATGTGATTGAGATGAATTTAAATCAAAAAAGGATTAAATCAAAGAATAGCTACTTGTGTTACCTACGACTAATAAAAGGGGAAGGAAATTCCTCGATATGTGATATGGCGGAGAGGTAAATACGTGCGGCAGAGCTCACCGGCAACGTAGGTGAATCACGACCTTTACTCAAGATCCCACACTCCAAATCGAAGAGCAGTTGCTCTGTCACTGTAGCTATCTCCAAGGACCAATCGTGGACAAAAAGATGGGCTAAAGTCGGATTAAAGAGTCGTCGAAGGTGGAGGAATGATATTTTATAGTGTGAAGTGCGACGGGTTTTAAATTTGAAAATGGGCATTGATCAAGGCGAGTTTGGTGGAGCTAACATGTGGGCATGGGAGAATAAAGATTGAGCGCGAGAATCGGAGAAGGAAGTGTAGGCGTTTAATGATCAATGTGTGTGGGAAAATTGGGTAGAGAAACTGTAGAAGCTAGATCAATAGATGATGCGTGCAGACTGAGCAGTTGACCCGACTCAACAAACCCGTGTCAGCCAATCAAGAGGCTCCTAGAATTACACCAAATAGGAAAAATGACAAAAACCAAGAAAATGTTAAATAAATAATGCAATTTTATTTATTTAATTATATAATGTAAATAAAAATAGTTAAGAATAAATTAAAGTTAATTTTGGTTATTTTTATTTAATTAATTATTATAATTACAAGGGTTAAAGAAATTAAAAGATGATATTTACAGATATGTATACCTATATATACAGTACTTTGATTTTTAATTAATTATTTATAGACATATGTGCATAATTTAATATTTTATTTATTTACAACATTTTACAAGGATTTTAATGATATTTTTCATTTTATATGTAGGCATTAAATAATTAGGTTAATTAAGTAGATATGGGTACAATATATACAAGGCGGTACATATATAAGGGAAAAGGGAGTATGCACCAAGGTGCATGTAATTTTATATGCACCGGGGTCTATATCTTCCATGTTTTTCTTACTTTTTTGAAAAATATCACTATATCTATTCATCCCTATATCCTCCTATATGTCATTCGAATTTCGTCATAAATAGAGACTCCTATGCCTTCCATCTAGAACATGTAATTTTAACGGTATTAGAATTGTTGTAATCGACATGTTCTAGATGGGGGGCATAGGAGTCTCTGTTTCTAACAAAATTCTAATTGGCATAATAGAGGGACATATAGATGAATATACATGGTGATATTTTCCAAAAAAAGTAGAAAAACGTGGAAGATATAAGCCTCGGTGCATGTAAAATTACATGCACCTGAGTGCATGCTCCCCAACCCCCATATATAATATCTACATGATTTTGTTTTTATTTATTTTTTACTTCGTAATTTTAATTTGTATTTTATATGAGTTAAATACAATATTCCAAATTAAAATAATAAAATATTTACAAATGTGCACAAAATAAATGATAAATTACAAAATAAATGATAAATTAAGTATATGTATATTATACAATAAAGCTCCAATTTGCCATATTTCACACCTTAACTCTGAATTTTAGTGAAATCACCTCCATTTTCAAGATAATTTAATTTGAACTTCAATGAAAGTGATCTTGATGAATTTGGAGTTAATGTGGAGAAGATATTGATCTTAGAAGTTGGGCTATGTGGCATTTTGAGAATGATGTTATCTATACAATATACACATATTTTAATTGCAATTATTCGTATTATTTACAAGAGGATTTTATTCACAAATTTCAAGAAGAAATAATGATTTTTTACAAAGGATTTGGTGATAAAAAATGAAAGAATTGTGTATACAAGTGATGAATAATTACAATTGGCAAGTGTATTTTCTGGGATTTTTGGTGTTCTTGGCCTTATCGCCACGTACTTTATTCCTTGTCGATCAGGTCAAGTCTTGACCTTCTCTTGTGTTTGATTAAGCATGTATCTATTGCATATATATATATAGTCATTTTTTTTATTTTTCCTTTATTTATTTATTTTAGGTTAAAATAGTGATAAATATACAATATTTACACAATAATTAGGTTTAATAAAAGAATGGAATTAGTTATATTTACATGTATTTTATAATGTATTTTAAGCTAAAATAAATGAATAAAAATGATGAAATGTAGATTCATCAATGTCCCTTCTAATTTTCATCATTTATCTCTTGTTTTATTTTTTCTCTCTCCTTTATCATTTTCTTATTGATAATATTAGGTGTTGACAATTGATCCTCAAGTTGTTGAGAAACTAATTCTATCATCAAGTTGTTGAGGACATCCTTTAATCATGGTCATTCATTTTGTGATTAGAATTGCAATTGTAATGTTCTGAAAAAGAATGTAAGAAGAAGCAAAGCATGCCTCTCTCAATAAATTGAAGAATCTCTCTCTCTCTCTCTCTCTCTACCTGCCTCCTTCTCTCGCTCTCCTCTCTCCATGTATTCGTCCCCTACCCCATTGTTGTCCAACACCATGTCAAATCATCCCATCTGTGATTGCATTATTGTTTTGTTTTCGGATTTAGACTCGATTGATCTCACATTGATAATCTTCTTCTTTGGTGCCTCGTGTTTTTGAAGAAAGAAGAGAGTTTTGTTTGACAAAATTAGGAATTTTCTCTCTCAAATCATCTCGTTGGATTGCGGGATGCACGTGATTCACTTCATGTATGCAAGTATCGCCTCTATCAAATCAGACTTGAGATAGGAGGTCTATCATGTTAGAGATTTGAGGATCACAAACTTGCTTCAAAGGTATGTCCCTTACTCATGTCATCGTGATGGAACATATTGGGCATTGGTCCCAATCCATGTGGTTCCATCTTTTTTAAAAAAAAATCATTACTATCTTGACTCATTCAACGTTTCAATTTAGATCAGATATGATTTCATCTTCGTGCTTCCATGATGTGAAAGGCCCGATCCCCTTCTTTCAGCAGTTGTCTGTGCTTTTACAATATATGATTACAATATATGTCTCAAAGCCATGAAGATGGTCAAGAAAGATGATATTGACGTTTATATGGCAGGAGTACCTAAAAATCTATGGGCTAGACACACATTTTATCCAAGTGCAAGATGTGAGCTTCCCAGTAATAATGTTTGTGAATCAGAAAATAATTACACAAAAGATACAGAGAATTTCCATTTATCTCATTGGTTGAACATATAAGAATAGTATAGATAAAAAGACATTCCAAAAGTTAAAATGATACTATAAAGTGGAAAGGCATGATATGTCCAAAAATACATTTGAAGATAGAATGGAAAAACAAGTTTTCCGCTTTTACGATGCAACTTTTGCCAAGCTATTGCATCAATATTGACATAACGAGATAATCATGACAAGTATGTCGATGATTTTTACCATGTTATGATATATCAACTAGGGGTGTCTATTAAATTGAATAAGTCGAGTCAGACTTGACTTAGACTCAACTCGATGATTAAACTCTAACTCGAGCGTGAATTTGAGTGACTATAGTGATAATACCGTTATCATCTAGTATCTTGCACGTAACACACAATGGGACTAATCATGTAAGGGATTCCACGACAACCATATGCTTGCAATGTCCTTTTTCCTAGGAAATTTGTATCTTGGAATGCATGCATTATATTTTCCAATTGATGACTTTGGGTTTTTTGCAAAAAGTATAGAACCAAATACAACCGGCTTGCTTCAAATTCATCATGTCATAGTACGTTTGAAAGACCAGACTTGACTTTTAATCAAGCCTATAAGTCATCTTTAGAGAATTCCATTTTATATGCATGATCATAATAAGTTAGTCCATATGCAGATCGAGAAACATTTGCCATGATCTAAGAAATAATCATATCATTATCTTTGTCCGTCACAGCATTCCTTCATGTATTTGTAGTAGGATCTAGCTCGAGTAGGAAGTGCTCCTAATCATATCCACATACGACCATATATACGTGGACAGTTGAGATGCATCATCAAACTTTAGAATAGACCTAAATGATGGAAGACTGCCACTCCCTACATTTCCTGCAGATGTGGTCTTCTGACATTTCCCTCGCACAACCAATGCCTACTTATAGAAGACCAATCTAGATCATATTGGAAGAAATCTTGATCCCGAATGATCCATCATGTGTACAGAAATATTGAAAAATGACGGAGTTGAAAAAGTCGATGGCGGAAGATGTGAAAGGGGATGGTGGCAACGGTGAAGAAGATGAGGGCGATGTAGATGATAAGAGTGGACGTGGAGGAGGAGATGGGACGGAGTGGAGGGGGGAAATAGGGCTCTCATATACCAAGTTGTAAAATGATTTTTGATGCTAAACAATAGAACCTTAGACCTCCTTATATATGATGGGGCCAAGATTAGGGTTACATCATGAAATCATCATAAGAAAACAAAAGGTGATTATAAACTGGAGTGGTTACAACATACACACACAAAGATTATATTTTAGTTATATCCATCGTCGTGTATGTTATTGTGGCAATTGGTGTTTCAATAGGGAGGGGATGCTTGTGACCTCCGCATCTTTTCATAATTTTAATAACTAATTGAAAAATTGCAGTTGCAAGGTTTTGAACGTGATTTAAGAAGGATTTTTGAATTATAACTAACTATTGATCACAAAACTTAGCTTTAAAAAATATTTTTTGCACAAAATATCATATTATTTTGTGTAAATGTCCATGTACCCTATAAATATTATTTAAAATACGCAAGACCTGATTTTTTACCTTCCTAAGATGTTTGCATGGATGTTTCTATGGATATTAATTATTACACAAAGACCCTACTATTCTATATAATTGCACGTATATCCTTTTAATGTTGTTTTTTCCTAGGGTTTTTTTTATCAGTTGTGTCACTCCGAGCTATTGCAATATCAGTTATGCCCCTCCCTTTTTGGGAATATCAGTTGTACCCCCACTTCTTATTGTTCTATCACTTGTGCCCCTCTATTAGTTTAACCATCAATGAGTTGAACTTAACCACAATTTTTTTCAAACCATGGTGCAGTTAAGAGGAGTATAATTGTCCAGACTTCTTCTTCCTCCAATTGTTCCTCTTCCTTTTTCTTCATTATTTCTCTCTCGCTAGAGGCAGAGGGGAGGTAAGGGGGGCAGGGGGTGGGCTGGAGGCGGAGGGGAGGTGCTAAGGCGGAGAGAGAGCTTGGGACGAAGGGGAGGTGCGGGGCGGCTTGAGTTTTCTATGGTCGATCTCTACTGCGCCATGGTCATCAAGAATCCTAAACCACAGAGTTGTCTCGTGTCACAATTCCCAAGCGTAGTTGTCAGACAGTCGTATACTCCTTTGGATCTTGATTTTTCCGCAAACTAACATGAACTCAACTAAAAAGGTAGACAAATGAAACAAATCAAAAGAAAACAACACGAGTATAGTAATGAGGTTTCAGCCACGCATCTGAGTGAAAGGAGCGGTTCTTATGGAGTCCCAACATCCATTGTAAATGTGTTCCCATCATCGAAGTAATTGGCATTGAAAATGTATTTTCCCCATCTGCCTTTTTTAGTATTGGTTCTTGCCGTTTTTAAGATTTATTTATGCATTAATGATGCGGAGGCAATGCCAATCAAATATCTGGAATTGATGTATGATGATAGACTCTATCATCAGTTAATCACAAGCCATTCGCAAGAATTGGTTTCAAGTCACCTACTGGTAGTTGCTAAACATGCTAATCTGCTCATATTGGAATAAGATAATCACTCCAACCCTTGGCTGGTGCATGAGATAATCACTCCAATCCTTGGCTGCGATAATAACATCCCTTTCAAATTATGAGTCCCCTGTGCCCTCATATTCTCTAAGCTATGTAATACAAGGAAAATTAGAGCCCATGTTTTAGTAGTATCATCCTTGGAATAGGAGGAAGAACAAGGCATTTTCTTCGTGGAGTTAGGCAGACCTGGTCTTTGCATTTTGTTCGTGGAGTTGAAGCTCCTGTTGCTGCCACCTCCTGCAACTGGAATTCGCCTAGACTGCAAATTGATCAGAAAATTCCGAGATCAATCCTCTCTCATGTCCTCTTGAAATATATACAACATATCCACATAATAGCATACATGGCTTTCCATATATGCAAATATTCATACTAATTAGTGAGACAGAAAATTGCAAGATTTATATTTTATCCATTGGAGTAGATACGATACTTTGCAAACTACCCAATATCCAATCTTATGGTCACGAATTAAAAATATAATTTTCTCATCAAAAGATTGCTGGTGAAATTTCTTCTGGAAGTTTACTAAGGCCCCCGCACACCCTCATCATGCCATTCCAGGCTTGAAAAAATAATTAGAACCCGCATTTTCTTGAATATATACATAATGTGAAGGTGTCAACATCTTTACAAAGGTGCCAACATCTTTGGAAAACCCACATTAAAGATGTGGAGATGCGAACATCTTTACAACAGTAGCAACTTTAGATGTTAGCAGGTGCGAACCTTCTATTGAATTGAGAGGGGTAACTCAGGAGTAACCCTGCTACCAAACAAAGCAAACAAAGCATCTTTCCAGTCCTAAATCTTCCCATATTTCCTGCAAATGCTCGCCCATCAGAATCCAGCCATGACCTTAACGCATGAGACACGGGCAGTGAGAGGATGCCTGAAAATTCGAGACCACAGTTAATGTCACGAAAACAAAGGCTGATCTATTGAAAGTGATCTACACAAACAGCAGAAATTCTACAATATTTCAACAAAAAGACTAGTTGTTTCTCAATAATACTATCTTCAGGGAGTTCTCAACCGTAAAAAAAGTGGAATAGGCTACATAAATCCATAGCTCTGAATGCATCTATCTTGGATCGGGAGTGGGTGTAGATAAATAAGATGCATCATGCTTATTATTTTTTTTTCACCACCTATTCAAAATGCCATCTATTTGAGGCCAAATCTGAGTATGCTGAAAACAGATACTGAAAATAATAATCTAATCTAGATTTTTACAATTCAAATTTAACTTCGCCTTGGAATCTTGTCTAGTACCACGATCTGAAATTGCCTTTCCAGAAAAATAGTTCATGGCTACGTTGGTGCATTAGAAGCCGTAAGTATAAATTTGGATGGTAGGAAAAGAAAGAGGATTGATACGGGATATGTGAGAAGACAGTGAGAAGAAACAGATAACACGATCACATCACAATAAATATGGAATTTCTTGGGTAAGCAAATTTGTAAAAATAAACAATTTCATTAAAAAATTGAGAAGTCTATTACTATGAGAATTAGTCCTCAAAATGATTAGCACAGGGGATTATTTTCCAGTTATGCAATATAAATATGCACACACACATATTGCTTCAAGTTAAACCATGTCTGGCATTACTTGGAAGATGTATGACGGACACCAAGTTTCAACATGATTCTGCAGAAGTAGAAAATATAAAGAAGGCAACAAGAATAACAAACTAGGTCATGTAGTTCCCTATGTTAAGAGAATCATCCTAACTCAACAAGACAAGGGACCAATTAGCCAGATTCTCAATCTTCCATTACCCCTTTTCAATAAATATATGGGCGTAGCTATGCCTCCTGTTGAAACTATTCTTTTTATGAGAAAACCAAGGAGGGTCTAGTCTTTAACACAATCAAATTTAATTATAGAAGGCAAACACGCTTACAACCTCTCAATGGCACAAGGACACCCGTGACATGTACAATACTTCTGCGATGTGAACCAAATTTTCTACATAGGACCTCCCACCCTTGAAAACAACAATATTCCTCTCGTTCCAAATAGTCCATAGAACCCTCCCTTCTGTATACACCGTCTCTGAAAGATTTGAGTATCTGGCTGAAAGAGACTATTTTGAAGGCTTTCACCTTTATAATGAAATACAGTCATCGTCAACCCGGAGGGTGGTTATATTGTATATCCCCCACTGCATTACTCAGAGCAGAGAAATAGTTATTGTGGACAGATTTTTGGAACTAAAATGTATCTCAGTTATCTTGATGTATTCCCGTTGAACGGCGGACGGCCAATTGTGTTCTTATCATGATCGCTGAAATAAAAGAGTTACCCAAACCCCAAAAGATCAGGCCTATGAACCAGAAAGAAACTGAAGCATAGAAAATTATGGATGAAGCAAGCCCACTTAAGAATTACGGGCAGAATGCACGGTCTTCACAAGATTGGACACGAACCCAATGGTGTGAAAACTTGCAGGTTTATACATCGACGCTGAAATTTGCTGGCAGATTCCAAAATTTTCAAAATTGTAAATGTGCATGCAATCTTTTCGAAGGGTTTCTAGCTTCTGAACCTCAAATTTGGCATAGTTGAAGCAGTCAGACACCAATCAGTGTCCACCAAAAAATTAACTCATCAGGCATAAGTTTCAAAAGTGGAGGAAATTCGATACATGGATTTGGAATTTGATAACTTGGGATTTGGTCAGTTTTATATTTTGATTTAGGATCCATCTTTATTAATTTCCTTTTAAATAAATTGAAATCAATTTAAGATCACAAAGCAATAGAGTGGATAATTTAATTAATCAAGAGTCTTTACATGTGTTAGCGTTATTTTATTTATTTGATTATTTCTCTCTATAACCCACTCCAATGGTCTGGTAGTAGTGCAGTGTATTTACCACCCAAAAGATCAAGGTTCAAATCCCCCCTTGTGGGGGTTGTGTTAGGTAGCCGATAGCCAGCATAAGAAATAGCCAGATCTTTCAACACGGATTTGAGCGAGAATCCATGTAGCCGACCATACTTTAAGTGGGAGAAGTTTTTGTCTTTTTTTTATTATTGCTCTCTACAGCTATTTGATTATTTCTCTCTGTCTCTTTATTGAGTCATGTAATCTCTTCATGGTCATTATGTAATTCTCTTTTGGGCTCTAGGATTTCACGCTATATAAGAAATCATATATGTGAAAACCCGAATTTTCTTTTTTTTCAGAAATCTGGAGTATTTTTAACATCCAAAAAATTTAATCAAGCATACCATCACGTAGATCTTGTCGAGATCTTTCCAACGAGCCTAAGAACACCTAATTCTGATATTCCTAGCTCAAGTTATCGTTGTTTTAAGAATCATAGTCGGGACCCATATATGGATCCGAACCGGATCCGAATCGAGATCCAAATTCACCTCTCCTTCTATAAATAGGAGATGATAGGCTGATCTCTAAAAGCCCTAGCCACCACCATCCTTCCCTCTTTTTGGAGCACCACCACCTCGGTCGATTTTATCATTGGGAGGCCGCCATCGACGTCGGAGAAGGAGCTCCGATAGAAGATCCGCGACCACCATCACGTAGGAAAGCTCGAGGTCACCGCGGTGCACGCCTCCGCACTACGATCGAGCAACGGAAATACTATTTCCGTGTAAGAGGAGATCCCGAGGGAACATCCTCGGAGGTAACGATAATACCCCCTTTTGCTGTTGGGTTCCACGTATTTTCCTATACACTAAAATACCTCTAGAGCCTTATGTGTTTGTAACGATGTTATTCCCTCCTCTTGCTGTTGGGTTCATACGACTTTTGTGCCATATGCTTGAATATGTTTAAGGTCTTGATTTTTCTTATGATGTCCTTCATATACAAGTAACGATAAACCCCCCTCTTGTTGTCGATTTCAGGCGATTCTCATTCCTATGCATTTAAATATTTTAGAATCTTAGATAAACCATGAATCTTAAATTGCAATGATGTTATACCTTCCTCTTGTTGTTGGGTTCCACGCATCTTCTTGTTGGTTTGCCATATTTTTTTTGTTGTTTTTCAAATGTTGACACATGCTTAGAGCCTTAAAACTCCTTGCAATATGATTTGCGTAAAACATTGCAGGATTCGTCTTAGGAAATTATTTTAGCAACAAGGACAACATTTCCAGTGTTAGATAAATTAGTGTAGCCATTATACCGTGGATTTCATGCGCTATCCATAGAGGGATCTGACTTTTTTATATTTGAATGATTAAAGTTTTAGAAAACTACTACTGGTGGTCTGCTATCCTTCACAAATCCCATTTTCCTGTCTAGTTATCTGCACGATTCAAAGTCTGTTTGACGAGTACATGCACTCATCATCTGTATTGTTGTCAGTTCTGTTTTTCGTCTTTATGATAATTAGATGCACATTTAATTGAGGTTAATTGGATGCACACTAAATTGGATGCATGTAACCTACATCTCAATTTACTACATTGTGACTAAACGTATGAATGTTTGGGTTGTAAAAAAAAATTAAACAAAAAAAGAATGTTGTATGTACTACTAATTATAATACCGTAGACAAATGGTGCCTTTTTGGATTAAAGGTGTGTAGTTAAGTATGGCAGTTACTGAGATTGGTTCAATATATACAAACAAATACAACTTCTCATCAGCCGTTTTTTTTACATAAATACACGTAATTTATCCACATTGGTACTCATACCTTGTTATAAGTTAGTCTCGTGGAATTTTCTGTTAACCTGGAAGGACAATGGAATGCTAATGAGCCTTACATGAAAAAGGAAATATGCATTCATGTATTTGTTTACTGTTATGGTTATCAGGCAAAATTTATGTACGTATAGATTGAAGATTTACTTGACATGCATTCTTGATTTTGTTGTAATTGAACTTTACTTTCAATCATTATGATTGTTAAGGATAACATAACATGTATATGATGCCTTCTATATAAACAGAACACACAGATATCTTGGTTATTGATAGACTATGTTAATTATACGACTGGCTTTGGGAGATTAATCGATATGACTTTTTTTTCTTCCGATCAGATAGGTTCGTCTTGATTTCGGAAGAACCGCAATGTTAATATAAAACGATCATCAGTTATAGTGTTTATTGTCTCATCGATAAGTTTCATAATGATCGGGTAGATGGAGTTAGGTGTCACAAGGGATTGCGCATGCACCCTTGGGCCCCGGAGAGATGCCTTGAAGGTCGCGACCCCAACGGACGAGTTGGGTGACGCGTTGCACCTAGCAGCCCGGTAGTATCCGGAGTCGCTCGACGGAGTAGGCAGGTGGCGCGGTTGGCATTCTTGGTTTCGCACTTATACACGATATTAGGACTCGAAGTAGAATTAGGTGTGGCCACATCAAATTCTATTTCGAGTAATATTATTGTGAGAAGTGTTCCGGGATATGGTTTGAAGTTGGAGAAATTGAGGTTGAAATACTTGGAGGTTTATCCAAGATGACAAACAAGTTCCCGCGTAGCGGAGGCCTGCGAGTCGCGTACTTGCATGTGCTAAAATAATACGAGAAATGATTATTGATCGGGTGTCGGAAAAATGTATACCGTTGTGGACTCTAATCAATTTGTAGAAATATCAAGATTATGGTGGTTATACTTAAATGATTATTATATAAATAAATAAAAGTAAATAATTATGAGATCCAATGTGAATTAGAATGACTTGGTGTTCTTTCTAATTTTTTTCAATAGATGCATGTGCTATTAAATAAAGTTGAGTATACATTCTTTTCTTACCCCTGCATTAGTCATTATAGTGTTTGTCTCGTTACTGGGCAATTGCTCATAACGTTACCCTCGTGTGAACCCAACAGGTATACCTGAGCAGCAGCCGCTATAGTAGCGGTCTTTTGAGGAGATCAGCACTTCCTACGTCATATTTGCACTAGACAGGGTGCGTCCTATTTAGAGTAACTTATTTACTTCCGCATCATTTTATGTTATTATTGAGAGACATTGTAGTGAGATATGTTGAGAGCTTTTTCTACAAACTTTAAGATTTCATGATGTATCTCTTCTATGGACATGGACTTGATTATCATTATCAATGAGAATGGATGGTGTATTTTACTTTCCTTTTCACATTATTCTCCTGTTGTTATTTATATTTCAAATGTTAATCTAATGTGCATAAGATGGTTTGCTGAGTATCATAGATCGTGGGCGTATTTGGATCGTAGGTCCGACGCTCCCGTCTCGTCGGTTTCGGTAGCCGGCGGGGCGGGGCGTCACAATATACCCTGTGAATAATTCATTCCATTCATTCTCTAATTCTCTCTCCACATGATATCAAAGCAACGGTCTTAAGCTGTAGTTCATATAAACAAACATGTCACCACCTCCAGCCTCTTGGCCATATGAGAATTCTCGGCCATCGTGTTCTTCCTCCTTGAGGGCCTCCTGTGTGGAGCCATCGCCATCTAGGCGTATTTCCAAACCACTGCCTAGGGCATCATATGCAGCTTCATGATTCATTGTGACCCATTGTGAGGCATCACCATCAGCTTGGGCTCCTCTTTTGGTCTGCATCGTGACCCACCGAGGCATTATAACCCATCACCATAGGACTGAAGCCCTCTTATGATAACCTCTTTTAATCGCCTAGGACCAAAGTCCTTTCCGATCACCTCTTCTAATTGCCTAGGGCATCCTGCTCCTCGAGACCCTCTTCTCATTGCCCTGACGCATCAGGACGCATCACTTAGGGCATCATCTTATAATCGCATAGTTTGTGCCCTCCACTTCTGATCACATCGCCTGTGGAGACACTACTTCGATTTGCGCCATCGTCCTTAGGTGAAGCCCTGCAACTTGACATCAAGACTCTTCGAATATATGTGCCACTGGCAATCATCGAAACTTCCAGGGCTCTCCGAATATCAGGGCTCTTCGAACTTCAAAAATTAATTTCTAGGGCTCTTTGAAAATGTGCTCATCGAATATTTCGCCAAAATCAAAAGTTGTTTTTTAGGACACTGAAGGAGATATGGAATGAACTAGCACAACGTACTCTCAGTAAACTATTAAATCTCGTCTTACCAACATCTATATGCAAATCCGGTATTCATTTCACGGAGAGTCCCCTCTTGTGGAGTATTATCACCACTTCACCAGCCTCTATGAGGAATTCTCCATATTTTAGGCAGCTTGTTGTACCAAACATGTGACAGAGAGATCATAATGGCAGGTCTAAAGATTTCAAGATGGCATGCATCCTTGCTATTAGAATGTAAAGGAACAATTCCTTACATTTGATACTCTCCGGCATTTATCGCAGATTCAGACTTCTATTCTCTAAACTTTGTATCCACATCCTGTGGAGAACTCTGTCTTTCTTGCTCCATCAGGACGAGGATGCCGCTTTAGCTATCGGAGGTTGTAACCATAACTCTATTCATGGTCGAGGTTGTGGCTGCACGATGTGTGTTCACTAACCAATCACCCATCTGAGAGTTGTTGGGAGAAGTTTGGCATGCCCCCACAGGTCGATATTGCATCTAACTATGATGCAATAATGACAAAGGAACCTTCTAATCATGATCTCAATAAACAGAATAATCCAACTCCCCACCATAGATTACTCAAGCCTGATGTAGCTGCTATAGCGATCTGATGCCACTCTTAGTGAGGTTATTCCTACTGTGTACATGGCTAGTACTTCAAGAACAATAGTCAACTCTGCTAATGTGATAGCATCAACATGGATCATTGATTCTAGTGTATCTACTCACCTTACCGGAGAAGCTAGCATACTGACCTCCTCTTAGCCCTCTTCCACTATGAAGTCTGTTATAAAATATGAAGAATGCGGAAGCGATTGATAAACAAAGCATAAACAAGAAAGATAGAACATGGAACACCATGATTTTACGTGGAACCCTACTCCGTGAGGAGCGGGATGAAACCACGGGAGAAACCCTCAAAGGGGTGTGTCTTGTATTGCACTTTCTCAATGAGTACAGGAGGTCTGGGGCTCCTTATATAGCCTTCCCAGAGCCTCCAAGTCCCACCATTGGGCGGTATGGGACTAAACACAGGATGGGGTAAATGGATCTTCTCCAGGATCCATTTACCCTGCTACAACTCAATAGGTGCACTACCAAATACTCCAACACTCCCCCTCAAGCTGGAGCATGCAATGCTCAGCTTGGACAAACAGAAATAAACTCAACTCAACGCTACAAGACACTACGAACAATATCAACCCAACGTGCACATTGCTGCAGTCGAGGACGTTGCTTCTCATGCCGTGCAGGTGAGGAGGACGAACGGGCTGGAGTGTGAGTCAACTGAAGACTCAGAATCTGACCATCGAGTCTGAACTTGCGCCTGAAGTCTCCTCGTCGGAGAACTGGGTCTCTCCCATCTGGCTCAGAGAATAGTGCACTACTCTGGTGTACCTATGATACCACATGAAAATCCTTGCCAACATGGCATAGGGAATGGTCCTCTACTCTGGAGTCCCTATGGCTCACATGAAAACTCTGGCCGAACAACAAGAGGAATGATGGGGACCTCTGACTGATGATGGCAACTTATGCTCATCTGAAAATGACCGCACACTCGTGCGTGTCTGAAACTGGACTCGGAATCAATTGTCGAGTCCGAAACCGAACTGTAGAGTCTGGACATCTTGATCGGTTTGGAGAATATGGAAATCTCTGAATCTGGAAGAGACCTGTAACTCTACATCATATATACTCCCCCTTTCTCCCATACTTGTCGGAAAACATGGACGTCGACTAAGTTGGGAGAAGACAATATAAATGGGGAGAAAACAACATGAAACTTGCGGCTTTTTCATTTTTCATTTTTATTTAAAGCCGTCATTTTTTTTATTCATTTTTTTAGCCGTTCAACTCTCCTCTTTTTTTTCCGACTTTGCAATTTTTTTTTGAATTTACGTATGGCTTTTTTTTCGTGTACGCGCCTCTTTTCATTTCATTTTTTTCCATAACTTGTGCCCCTCCTTTTTTTTAACATACAGCCCATTGGGCTTTACATAACTGCATTTTTTTTCAAGCAAATAGCCCCCTCCCCAATTTTTTTTCACAGCCCTCGTCTGGGCTCACCCACAAATAACCTCTTTTTTTTTAAAAAAAACTAGGGTTCCCAATCTTGGGACCCGTCGTTCTCAATGCCTCCGCCCGCGATGGGGGATCATGTCTGCGCGCCTGGATGATGGAGTGCGGCACCGCCTGGGAGGCCTGATGGCACGAGGGAAGGAGGGCCGCCACCGGGGCTTTCGCGCGGCAGCACGAGCTTGCGCCTTGCGGTCTTGCGCAGGCGCCGTCTGGAGTCGAGATATACGGCGTCGGGGATCTGCTGCGGGATGTATACAACGCCTGGAGAAGTCCGGGGCTCCGCCTGAGCCGCCGATGGTGCTCGATGAGCGCCGCCTGCGCAACTTCTGTGGATTGGGGGAGTTGGGTCGAAAGAAGAAATGAAATGGCAGCGGGAGGCTGTGCCGTGTGCGCCTGGGGTGCGCTGCAGCGGGGAAGACCTGGTAGGCGATCGCCTGGAGATGTATGGGCTGCGAGGCTCCTGCGATCAGGAGCCCTAGGGCGCTTCTCCGACTCTGGATCCGATGAAGTTCCCACGCATGAGGTCGAGTGCGAGGGGCGGCGCATGGCTGTGTGGGAGCTATGCCTTCAGGCCATAGAGGAGCAGCGATCTGGATATGCCTGCCTGATCTGGATATGCCTGCCTGGAGAGGCAGGGTTTCGATCTACGCCGCCGTTACCTTGCTGCACCGGGAATAAATCCCTCGTATGAAAAAACTGTGACTCCCAAAATACCCTAGAACTCGATCAACAAAACCTCAAGATTATAACAATTACAAATCTTCGAGAATTAAATCTCAAATTACATAAAGAACAAATCTCCAAGAATCAGACCCGCTCTGATACCATGTTATAAACTATAAAGAATGCGGAAGCGATTGATAAACAGAGCATAAACAAGAAAGATAGAACATGGAACACCATGATTTTACGTGGAACCCTACTCCGTGAGGAGCGGGATGAAACCACGGGAGAAACCCTCAAAGGGGTGTGTCTTGTATTGCACTTTCTTAATGAGTACAGGAGGTCTGGGGCTCCTTATATAGCCTTCCCAGAGCCTCCAAGTCCCACCATTGGGTGGTATGGGACTAAACACAGGATGGGGTAAATGGATCTTATCCAGGATCCATTTACCCTGCTACAACTCAATAGGTGCACTACCAAATACTCCAACAAAGTCCATTCGAGTTTCCAACAATACACACTCACATGTTTGAAGGGAGTCCATAACTCACATATCAGGGAAACACAAAAAAAAATAACAAACAGTCTGCAAATTCAAAGTGTTCATGGTATAAACGCTAGTTTTAGCATAACAAAAATTTTATGCAAAGTGAAACTATATACTTAAGGAAACAATTTCCAAACATGGTTCGAAATATTCTTATGAATATTAGGAAGAAATCCGGATTACCTCTTGAAGCACGTCTCTAAAAGAAATCATGAATGAAGTACGATCTGAGGACTCTCCTCACGTAGCGCGATGGTGAGTCGCGTAGCTCTACGAACTTCGATATCTTCTTGAAGTTGTCCACGCAAGGATGATCCCAAGCTCTTGATAATGTCTCGGGAAATCAAGTCTTGTTGCACATATGCAAAGCACAATAATGAAGATGATCTTCTCTCTCATAGGGTCATGCCTATGAAGAGAAGGATGAAGCTCGATAGTGGACGTGTAGGGCAGATTGGAGAAAGAACTAAACATGTGGATGAGATTCCATTACTCTGAAGTATTCCCTCTCAATATTAAAGGGAACCCATGATCTCATAATGCAAGGCATTTGTGTAGTGAAAAGAGGGAGGCATGCCCTCTCTTTTATACACATCGTAGATATTTCCTTAAAGCCCAACTCTAAGAGGAGACGTCAACCATGATGTCCCTTAGATGATCAATCAAGGGCTAGGATCTTATACTAGTTTTAATTTTATTTAAGAGACAAGTTGCCTCTTATTTATCATCTAAAATAAATAAATAACAAATAACAAAATAGGAGACTTTTGTTAGAATTAGGACTCAAGATGGACGTCCAACCTTCTCAAGCTTGGGCGTCCCCTTTGTTTTAATTCTTTCCTATTGCTGGTTTATTAGTTGTAGCATTATTTTCATGATAATTCAATTATCATGGTTGGGAAATTTACGAGACTTTCCTCGCAACAAAATGTAAATCCAATTTACATTTCATTTCCAATGTGAATCCAATTCACATTTATTACTTGAAATAATATATATTATGAATCAATATTCATATTAATTAAATATATATTATGTGGATCATATTCATAAAACCATGGATAATAATATTTATTATAATGTTATTGATATCACAAAAAAAAGAGTCCTAGTCCAATCACGATTCCTGAGCAGAAATCTCATATACTTGAAGATAATGTCAAGGAGATAATACTATCTACGTATAATGGATAAAATTTAGATAAACTATATGATTTCAAGGTTTATACCACTTTTAGCAAAACGCAATACACTCCTATATTTAATATCAACCTGAAATGACTCATACTCTAAGAGAGCTCAACGAAAGGCATCACACTCGATGTAAGCTGGAGAATGTATCAGTGAGTTGAACCCAACTTCCTTAACCACTTCTAATCATAGTCCAAAGTATTTGGATCTTAGAAATGAGATCGAGGAGTGTGTCCATCTCCATTTCAATTACCATTTCACTTTCCAACATTTGGATATTAAAATTGGAATTGAAATTGGATATTGGATTCAAAAGAAATGAGACTTAATCCTATTAATTCTTAAATCATTGAGCTAAGAAGTGCATCCACTAAAATCCATTCGGTTTCGTCATTTCCTCAGAACGGAAGTGTCATGGTTGATGATCTATTAAGATAGATTTAAGCATGAGTATTCCCAATACCCATTCATTCTTCATACTGCAAGACTTTGATACACCCAAAGTTCAAATCCTAGTTTGACTGTCTTCTTCAGAATAATTGGAGTATATTTTGGGTTTACATTATTTAGTTCATCCTTCGGGGGTGTGTGGGTAATTATTTCAATATCCCTAGCCTCCCCTCTATATTAGGGAGAGCTTTTCTAATGAGAGTAACAATATTTTCACATTTTCCTCTAGCAAATTGAGATGGTATCAGAGCCCTAAAGAGGGGCTTTCTCTTGCAGATCCCGAGACCTAAAATCACAAAGAAAATTCCTCCGCCTCGAGCCCTACATCGCCTCCAGTCAAGTGCCTTCAGCCTCGCACCCTCCAACTGCCTCTAATGCCAGCAACCCTCGAGTTCTGATTCCGCCAGCCATTAGCTACCTCATGTCGCCAACTCGATCACCCTCGAGTTCTGCCGCTTCAACCATCGCCAGCCACCTCTCCAGCCACTGCTACTCCAACTTACTCTCCAGTCCACCTTTTCATAAGGCCATCATCTATGCTGGCATTCCAAACATCATCAAGGCTATCTCCTGCAGATTCCAGACTATATCGTGCACAACTAAGACATCCATGTTTGGTATTTTTTCTCTATTAGGAAGGTACGATTGTTATTTGCACCATTCTTTGGATACAACTTGAAGAGGTCATCATGACCTAGATCGCATGATCCGAGATTACTTCTATTAATTTTGTATTATTGTTGCTTCAGTTGTGATTGGGTGGTTGGTCTTCTAATTGTTGAGAAAGTATGTCTGAGGTAGTAGATTCCTCCACTCACAAGTAGGAAATGAAGAATACCTTTTTCGGTACCATTACCAAGTTGGATGGTACAAATTACGTGTTGTGGTCACAATCTCTTCTGAATGTGATAGAAGAGCATGACAAAGAGCACATCATTACCAAAGAGGAACCGATCGAGAAGAACGACATGAATGCAACATGGAAAAAGGACAATGCTATGTCAACGTGTGGATTATGAGTTGTTGTATTCCATGTATTGTGAATGATATTGTGCACTATAAGACAGTAAAATACATGTGGGATAGTCTTCACAAGACATGCTCAGAAGAGAAGAATTAAGCTAAGATTCTCCAAACATATGTGGATGTGTCTCAAATCAACCAAAGTGGTCGTCCCCTTGCTCAGCTTTATTCTGCACTGAACTCAGGGTTCCAGAGGTGAGCTCATATATGCCTACTTGCACGTGTCCTACGCAGATTGCTTTCAGAAATCAACTGATGGTTGAACTATTTCTTAGGACATGTTTGGTAACTAGGTTGGGTTAGAGTAACCTCCTGGGAATAGTAGTTGTTTGATTAGTTAGGAGGGTTAAAGAGGTTGGAATGAGAAATGTGATGTGATATCACATTAGTTTGTGATGGAATTCCAATCCAGGAATGTAAAGGGGTAAACCAAGTTACCCCGACATAACCTGGTAACCAAACGAGCCCTTGGAGGGTTGGATCCTATATATGAAGCCGCTTGAGCACAAATGATCACTGCTTCTGAGATTCCATCTATCGAAGAAGCCTTCAGCAAACTTAGCGGGTTGTCCATATCCCTTCCAAGAGAGAGTTGCATTGAGACCACATCAACTATGGTAGTACCCTCAGGTAGAGGCTAAGGGACGTTCTTTAGAGGTAGGGGATGGGATCCGATCTTGGATGTGGAAAACCCACGTCTACCTTTTGTGGCAGTCTGGATCACACTGAAGACCGTTGCTGGAGGAAGCATGGAAGACCTCTGATGGCTCATTAGGCCACAACAATACATGATGATATCTCACCTGGAATATCCAGTGTAGAATATAATGATCTAATGCAAAGGCTGAACCGGCATGGAGTTACACCACAATCGTCTTCATAAGGAGCTACCATGGGCACCTTTTCTACTGAGGCTGCAGTTTTTGTCGGTCCCTCAGGTATACCTACATTGAGTTATGCATATAACAGTTCATCTAGTCCTTCATATATGCATGATTGGTTGGTTGACTCGGGCGCATCACGACACATCAATGTCAACAAGAATTAGTTCACTATCCTTCATGAGGTTGCACGAGGCCGTAATATTGTTGTAGCATATGGTAGACTATCACAAATTGTTGGATAGCTGGAAGTACAAGTGGCTCCAAATATTCGACTACATAATGTTCTTCTAGCTCTTGAATTTCCAATGAGCCTTCTATCAGGTATCTAGAATTACTAAGGAGCTTAATTATCAAGCTATTTTTGATCCAGTGTCTCTTATCTTTCAGGATATGTTGATGGACCAGGTGATTGGTTGTGGCCTTGAAGAAGAGGGTGTGTACCATTGAATGCAGTCTCCTTTTGTTGGTCATGTTTCTACATCTACTAGGGAGTCGTCTGCCTATACATGACATGTGTGTCTTGGTCACTTGCCTCTACCAAAATTATAAAGAATCTTATCTCAAATTCATGTTAAACAACATTTCAATGTGAATCTTATCAACTTGGAAAGCACCATCAAGGATCTTTTCCATGTCGTCCTGGTCGTGCTGGAAAGTTTGTTTTTAAGTTAGTTCATTTTGATGCGTAGGGACCTAGTCAAGTCCCATATAATTTGGGACATAGGTTTTACCTTCTTCTTGTTGATGACTTTACCAGAGTTTCATGAGTTTTTCTTTTAAAGTCAAAGTCCGAAGTTAGTCTAGTTATGAAAAACTTTTTTGTAGAAATGAAAAATGTGTTTGGTTTTGATGTTAAGATTTTTCTTATTGATAATTCTCTTGATTTTTGTAATCAATATCTCCGCTCTTTTCTAACTAAGCATGGGATCATCCACCAAACATCATACCCATATACATCCCAACTAAATGTATGGATGAAAGGAAGCACAATCATATCCTTGATGTGACCCGTACCTTACTAATTCAAAGTGTGACCCCTCTCTCATTTTAGGGGGTGTTATTCTCGCAACCACATATTTAATTAATGGTATGTCATCCACCATATTGGAAGAACAAGCATTGTTTATATTCTCTTCCCTGATAAGAACCTATTCCATGTCCATCCTTGTCCACATTTTTTTCCAGAACACAAACAAGAACCTAATCCATAACAAGACCTAAAATCTTTTGGTGCATATCCTTTTTCCACATTCATTCTCCTGACCGCGACAAACTCTCTCCTCAGGCTATGAAATGTGTTATTGTAGGCTATCTCTAGAACCCAGAAAGGGTATCGGTGTTATGATCATGTACATCACCGTTACTTTCTTATTAGTATGGATGTTACATTCTTTGAGTCCATATCATACTATTCCGGTCTCCTGAGGATAGAGACTTCCAGTATTCATATGACATCTCCTCCAACCAAGTCTCCGACTTAGGACACTTGCATTGATAATAGTCAATGATTTTGGGTAGTGTATACTCGTCGGAGGGCACCCCTTCTTTTCACACCAACACCTGATCCTAAGGTATGTAAAGATAAGGACTCTGATGAGATTGTGTTTGAGGATATTCCACATACAAGTGAGCAAGCTGCTGAGAAGGAGATTGAAAACTCCCATGATCATTCTCATATACCAATAGCTCTTCGAAAAGGGAAACATATATGCACTCCGCATCCAATCTCCAACCATGTGTCCACAAGGAGACTATCTGCGTAATACAAGACCTTTGTGGCTAGGCTTTCTGTTGTTACAGTTCCATCCACTCATCAACATTTATCATTGGTTCTGGGGTGGAACACGGCTATGAAAGAAGAAATGGAGTTGCTTTTGTCCAGAGGCACATTGGAGCTTGTTGATCCCCAAGGGATGCGACTGTGGTAGGAAGCAGCTGGGTTTTTACCGCCAAACATCTTCTGGATGGTTCTGTAGAATGTTATAAGGCTCGGCTTGAAGCGAAGGGATACACTGAAACCTTTGGCCTAGATTACCTTGACAAATTCTCACCGGTGGCTCGTCTACCTACGACGCGGATTCTTATTTCCACTGCAGTCCAGCTCTCCTGGCCACTCTACCAACTGGATGTGAAAAATGCTTTTCTACATGGTGATCTGAATGGAGAAGCTTATATCCAACAACCTTCCAATTTTGAGATCAAGGAGGATATCAGAAGGTGTGCAAACTTTACAAAACTATATACGTTCTCAAACAAAGCCCCGTAGCATGGTTTCAAAAATTAACTAACATTGTGTCCACGGTTAGCTTCATTCGCTCTATGACAGATCATTCGCTATTTGTCAAGAAAACAAACGAACGATACAGTTGCTATGTTAGGATATGTTGATGACATAATTCTTATTGGAGGTGATACTAGCAACAAAACAAATACCAAAAGGTATCTGGTAGAACACTTTGCTACCAAAGACTTAGGAGAACTTCGTTATTTCCTAGGCATCAAAGTCACAAGAAATATCGGTGGCTTGATTTTCTCACAAAGAAAATATATTATGGGTCTTCTACATGATAAGGGAATATTAGGAGCGAATCAGCATCTATTCCTATGGATCCCAATGCAAGAATGTATGAAGACTCACCTATATATTGAAGGATATGGGAAGATCCTTAAGAGCATCACGGAAGCGTGAGAATCGCATTGTATGTGACTGGGAGCGACTAGTCGTACTAGTCATGGTTTTAAAAAACGTGAGGCGGATCGAGGCGGTTTTCCCTTGATGAGGTGAAGCGTAAGCCTCGAAGCGGTCGAGGCGTAAGCCTCGATCTATATAGGAAAATATACATAAAATATAATTAAGTATAATTATATATATTTATAAAATCACAAATTTAGATATTCCCAACATATTCACCATATATGCTATGAGAATGAGAATATATAATATTCTTTGCATGATTTACTTTGAATCCTAATTCATATTATCATCCATATTATCATCCATATGAATCCTAATTCATATTATCATCCATATTACTTTGCATCAATTGAAGATTCATTGTATGCCCCTTGTTGCACCATACCCTATCAGCACGGGGGTCTCGTTATCCGGTCAGCAAGCCTGAGGGGGGCTAGGGGGGAGCAGGTGCGCTCCTCCCTTGCGGGGGTTGCTGGGGGCAACGCCCTCGTCCCGAAACAATTTCTTTATAAGATAATGCATATTTTTAAATACATAATAAATATATATATATATGACAATATAACAAACCAAGTTGTTAACAATTAATATTATACTTAAGATATCATACAAATTAATATAAAAATATAAAATATAGGGTACCAAACATGTGCAGCCCGAGGCAGCGCCTCAAGACCGCCTCGCCGCCTCGAGGACCGCCTCACCGCCTTGAGGCGCACACCTCACATGGGCAGCTTGAGGCGGGCGCCTCGAGGCGGTTTTCTCAGAAAAACGCCTCGAGGCGTACGCCTCAGCGCCTCGAGGCGTACGCCTCAGCGCCTCGAGGCGCGCTTTTTAAAACCATGGTACTAGTAGCTCGGGCAGCGGAATTTAAAAAATTTTAAATGATGAAACCACATGATGCAAGAATACTTCTTGGATCGTTTCATCTAAATCACAAATAAGTATTAGGTTTACCACTTGAAGCGTGATTGTGATCGAGTCTCTAAACGAAGAGACCTCCTGTGTCAAGTCAGATCCGACGGAGGAGACGCTTGCGAGCGCATTGATGAAACACGTGATCCTCGCAATCCATGTTGATGATCAAAGCGGCGAATCTCCTGATCTCATCACACGTGATTCGACATCTTCTTCACGAGCGAGGCACACCAAAAGAGATAGAGATCCACGAACAAATAATCCGGTAGCATAGCGACGATGCTGCGACGATAGCGACTCTATCTAGGGCTCCATATTGGACGACCACAATGAGAGAGAGAGAGAGACTTGACGGGTAGAGAATGAAAGAGAACGTATGTTGTTCTCTTGTTGTTGTTGTAACTTGAAGAGCAACTCTTCTTATATAGGGTTTTGGGAATCCATGGATTGTCCATGGATCTCAATCCATGGACAACACAAAATCAATAGATGAGATTGATTTGTGTTTCTTTCAATGACCATGATTTTATTGTAAAAACACAACAATAATTAATTTAATTTATATATATATATATTAATAAATCAATATAAATTAATTCCAAATTAAATCAACTAATCTTGGAAATAATGAGGTAGGAGATTGCATGCATCCCTAAAAAAGGGGGACAACCACCCAATCCCTTTAGGGCTTGGTGGTCATCCACCTCCTTGAATTGGAACGAGGCAATCTTCTTCCAATTCTCATGAAATTTCCAAGATTTACAACAACACTTGTTGTAAATTATCTCACAAAAATAATTCATAATTATCTTGTGAATATTGCAATCATGCCATTGGAAATATGCGAATCAAATTCACAACCCAAAAAAATATAAATTATATTTTCAATTAATTATCCAATGTGAATCCAGTTCACATCAATAATTAATCAACAAATATATATCATAGTAGACTCTCTCTGATACATTATAAATCATATTTATGATATATGTGATTAATATGGATAATGCTATCCACATTATTCATATCCATAATAATTAAAACACATTTAATCATCTTGGATCTATATTCGCATAAGTCCAAATAATATGAATCACATTCACATCTTTGATAATTAAATCACATTTAATTATCTTAGATAACTCTCCTTATAATATGAATCAAATTCATATTATTTATGATAATTAAATCACATTTAATTATCAATTTTCTTATTCACATCTTAGATAATTAAATCACATTTAATTATCTCAGATAACTCTCCTTATAATATGAATCAAATTCATATTATTCATGATAATTAAATCACATTTAATTATCATATTTCTCAATGCTCAGATACATATATCAATAATGCAATTATCCTTGAACTCTTTCAGGGATAATGCGCTTTCTCCATGGATACTTGAAGATAAGGACATGGCGATTATATTGTTCCAAGTATAGTGACTTGGATATTGAGATCACATCTCAAATCCAGATCTTGTGGACCTCTCAAAGATGCTTGATTAAATCAAGGCCACAAATCTAATCTTCTCATTGCATCTGAATCACATTCGTATCAATGTCCAACATTTTGACCAAGATCATATCACTTCTCCACTGAGAGGAGTCACTAAAATCCAGAGTCCTTTCATCACTCCCTAGGATTGGAAGTGTCATGGTTATACAATGGTTTATAATCACATCACCCTCAAGTATTCCTAATACTCGTATATCCTGCATACTAGAAGACCAAGAATAAACCCGAAGTTTTAGATCTCATTTAAACTCTCCTTCAGGGTTTTATCATTAAGTTTCTCATTTGATCATTGGGAGTTGGTATTGATCATATAATTCCAAAAGCATATTATCATACCTACGTGTTGATCATATACTTTCTAAAAGCATATATCAAACCTTACAAATTCAGTCAAGCTTCCAAAGCGAGACGACCGTACACAAAATTTGATTCTTCCCAATATCTCATGAGCGAGTTCATGTCTTCCGATTCAACAATGAACCTGTATGATCCCTTTGAGAGATCGTATTACTCATATGCCTTTGCATGCATACCAGCGTGTCGACCTTGGTTAGGTCATCAACATATAGGTCTGCCAAATGTACATACTCAGACAATACTAACGCATCTGTCTCCTGTTAGAGGATGCGTGTCTATATCGTAACAGTATACGACATAGGTCTCTGGTTATCTTGATCTCGTTAAGTCAACTCTTTGACCTAACTAATTTGACACTTCCGAATATCTATTCCTTTGTAGAGAACCTGCATCAAGAGATCGATCAGATATCAACCTTCAGAGAAAGGATTTCCGTCTCCCTCTCAGACTGGAGATCTTTTCTTAATAATCATTTGACAGTGCTTGATGAGTCCTCAATCTAACTCTTTAGATCTTCAACCAAGCACCAACCTCTATGATTCAACAATTGAATCAACAGTTCTATGATCATTAAGATGGCCGTGGTACATAACTCTAACTGTACTAAGGGACATATTATGTAAATTAATTATTCTTCAATTCGGATCATGGAATGATATTCGCAATAACATTTATAGCATAACGACTCGACATGGGGTCGCATGTCCAACATATATGCTGATACAAAAAAATACAGATGCCTAATAGGAAAGCTCATGTATGTTACAATTACTAAGCTCGATATGTCATTTGTCGTTAATTGGACAGGCCAGTTCATGGCTAAGCCTTGCCTAGTGCACTGGAAGGCACTTGTGATGATTCTAAGATACTTGAAATCTGCTTCAGAAAAAGACATATTATCCACTTGTAGAAAGAAACTTGATATTATGGCATATTTTTATGCTGACTATGCAGAGTGTCACAGTAACAGAAAGTTTACTACCGATTACTGCATCTATATTGATGGTAACCTAGTCACTTGGAGAATCAAGAAGCAAACAGTTGTTGCCAGATCCAATGCAGAATCTGAATACAGAGTAATGACCCAAGCACCACTGAAATAATGTGGATCAAGTTGGTTCTAAGGGATTTACATTTACCATATCCAAGCACTATGATTGCATTGTGACAATGTTGTTGCAATGTTCATTACAAATAACCCTACCTTTCATGAACGCACCAAATATGTGGAGGTAGACTACCATTATACAAGGGATATGATTCAGTAACGAAACACCAAGACAGAGTCGGTAACCTCAAAAGAGCAAACAATTAATGTTTTTACCAAGCGTCTTACCCGATCCCTATTTGCCATATGTATCTCCAACCTGAGCATGCTTGGCATATATGCTTTAGCTTGAGGGGGGTATTAGAGTATTTTTTGGATTTACATTATTTAGTTCATACTTTAGCGTATGTAATTATTTTAGTAACCCTAGCCTCCCCTCTATATAAAGGAGAGCTTTTCTAACGAGAGCAACAACATTTTCACATTTTCCTCTAGCAAATTGAGAGGAACATATCAATAGATTTCTCAATCGATAATTGGTCGACAAAATTAATCATATACTTTCCAAAAGCATATATTAATGTCTCAAATTTATGTCTTATTTCATAAGCAAGAAGATCATGCATGGAATTGTTTATGAACCCAAGATATCTCATAAGTGAGCTCTGTATCCTAGTTCATCAAGTATGAACAAGTATGATTCTTTTGATAGATCATACTTCTCATATATCTTCATATGCACACGAACTCGTCAGTATACATACCTTGGTTAAGCCTTTAACCTATTGATCTGTCTAATGTGCGCACTCATGCATATATATGTATGCATGTCTCTAGTCAAAGGATGTGTGCTTGATCATGACAGTTGTGATTCAAGTCTTAGTTTATCTCAACATCATCAAGTCGACTCTTTGACTAGACACTTCCGAATATCTATTCCTATGCGAAGGACATACATCAAGAAGTCAGTCGAAAAACAATCCTTAGATAAAGATTGACATCTCTTTCTCAAACCGAAGATCATTATTGAATATCACATGTTAATGTCAGTTGTTTCCCCCCAGTTGCATGGTATTTAATAAAGCCATGATACATAACCCTAATTGTACAAAGAGACATTAATAATAAATACATTCACATACATTCATCTCAGATGGACATGATAAAACAATAACTTGTATTGCATTAATGGTTGATCAAGGGCTTACAAGTCCAACAATGTTACCATTGTTGAAGCTATGGAGTTTTCTTCAAGCTCAATCTCACCGAAGTTTACTGTGCTCCCGACTTTCCTGAGTTTTTATATGTTCCTAGGCTCTATGTTGAATTAAATTGTTGAATGATTTTTAACGAGTCCTAATGCTATATTCATGACATTCATACGATGTAGAATTTTTTATGGGTGACATCAAAAGAATGGCCTTTAGTATCTTGATCTCCCTGCCTATTCTTATTGAAGGATATGCTTAGATCCTCAAGCGCATCACGGAAGCGTGAGCGTCGTATCAAATACGACGAAGAACAACTAGTCGGACCAGTTGTTCTATGCAGCGGAAATTAAAAAAAATTTTATGCGACGAAACCACATGATCCAAGAACACTTCTCGGATCGTTTCGTCTAAACCACAAACAAGTAATAGGATTACCTCTTGAAGCGTGGTTGCGATCAAGTCTCTAAATGAAGAGACCTCCTGTCTCAAGTTCGATCCGACGGAGGAGACGCTTGCGAGCGCGGGGATGAACCGTGTGCTTCTCGCAATCCATGTTGATGATCCAAGCGGTGGATCTCCTGATCTCGACACACGAGATCCATCGTCTTCTTCACGAGTGAGGCGCACTGAAGGAGACGGAGATCCACGAGCAAACGATCGGGTAGCATAACGACGACGCTGCGGCGATGGAGAACCTCTCTAGGGCATCCATGGTGGACGACCACATGAGAGGGAGAGAGAGAGTAGACGTGTAGAGAGAAAGAGAGAGAGATGCGCTTCTCAAGCATTGTGCAAAGAAAAGCAATGGGGTGCCTCTCCTTTTATAACATTTTGGGATCCATGGATCTCAATCCATGGGACAACACAAATCCAATGGCTCTCATTGATTTGTGTTTCTTTCAATGGCTAAGATTTTGTTGGTAAAAAACCAACAACAATTAATTTAATAAAAAATCAAATATACAATAAATATAATTTGATTTATATCAAATCAATCTCCATTGGAGAAATAGGAAGGAGGCAAGCCTCCTTCCATAAAGGGGGGAGGACGGCTATGAGTCCTATAAGGACTTGGTGGTCGTCCCCTCTCCTTATTAGGAAGGGAGCCTCCTTTCTATATTACATGAGATTGCATTATCTAATGATTCTCTCCAATATTTGCAACAACTTTTGTTGCAAATTATTTCACAAAAATAAATCCAATTTATTTTGTGAATATTGCAATCATGCCATTGGAAATTTGTGAATCACATTCACCACCCCAAATAAAATGTAAATTTCATTTTCAATATAATGTCCTATGTGAATCCAATTCACATCAACATTTAATTAACAAAGATAAATTACAAATAACTCTCTCTTATATATTATAAATCATATTTATAATATATATGACTAATATGGATATTGCTATCCACATTATTGATATACATAATAATTAAATCACATTTAATCATCCTAGATCTCTATTCTCATGTGCCCAAATAATATGAATCACACTCACATTATTTTCATCTTTGACAATCAAATCACATTTAATTATCTAAGATAGCTCTCTTTATAATATGAATCGAATTCATATTAATCATGATAATTAAATCACATTTAATTTTCCATTTTCTCAATGCTCGGATACATTTATCAACAATAGAATTATCCATGAACTCTTTCGAGGATAATGCGCTTTCTCCGCGAATACTTGGAGATAAGGACATGGCGATTGTATTGTTCCAGGTATAGTGACTTGGATATTGAGATCGTATCTCAAATCCAAATCGCGGGCCTCCAAAAGATGCTTAACCAAATCAAGACCGCAAATCTAATCTTCTCATTGCATCTGAATCACATTCAGATTAATGTCCAACATTTGGACTAAGATCAAATTACTTCTCCACCGAGAGGAGTCACTAAAATCCAGACCCGTTTCATCACTCCCTAGGAATGGAAGCGTCATGGTTATACAATCGTTTATGATCACATCACCCTCAGGTTTTTCCTATTTTTTGTACATCCTGCATACTGGAAGACTCGGACTAAACCCGGAGTATTGGATCAACTTTATATTGTCTACTTCATGGTTTTATTAGTAAGTTTCTCATTCGATCATTGGGAGTTGGTATCGATCATACACTTCCAAAAGCATATATCATACCTAGGTCTTGATCATATACTTTCCAAAAGTATATATCAAACCTACAAATTCAGTCAAGCTTCCAAAGCGAGACGACCGTGCGCACGGAATTTGATTCTTCCCAATATCTCATGAGTGAGCTCATGTCTTCCGGTTTAGTAACTGAACATGTATGATCCCTTTGAGAGATCGTATTACTCATATGCCCTTATATGCACACCAGCGCGCCGGTGTATAGACCTTGGTTAGGTCATCAACCTATTGGTCTGACAAATGTACATACTCAAACATATAGCAACACATTTATCTCCGGTCATAGGATGCATGCCTGTATCGTGACAGCATACGATATAGGACTTTTGGTTATCTCGATCTCATTAAGTCAACTCCTTGACCTAACTAATTTGACACATCCGAATCTCTATTCCTATGCAGAGGACCTGCATCAAGAGGTCGGTCAGATATCAGCTTTTAGAGATAAGGATTGCCATCTCCTACTCAGGCTGGAGATCATCTCTTAACAATCATTTGACGATGCTTGATGAGTCTTCAATCTAACTCTTTAGATATTCATCCAAGCACCAGCCTCTATGATTCAACAGTTGAATCAACAGTTGTATGATCATCAAGATGGTCATGGTACATAACCCTAATTGTACTAAGGGAACTATTATGCAAATTATTCATTCTTCATTTCAGATCAGGAAATGATATTTGTAATAATTTTTATTGCATAATGGCTCGTCGTGGGCTCGCATGTCCAACAATCTCCCAATAGCGAAAAGAGCCATTAATGGACTAATCATTTAAACCCACACTCATGTGACAATCATAGGCTATTTAGAAAATAGCTAGGTAAGCTTATCAGTTACTTTGTTCCCACGAGACTACGCCAAGTCCGTTTACGGCACTTGCATATCCCCAGTAACAATGCTCGCATGTAATGCGAATGTTGCATCTTATGCAACCAATACTCAATCTTGTTAGTTACAGTGTCCTTGAAACTACAACTTAACAATTATCATAACCAGTATTTCCATAATCCTTATCAGAATACCCTTATTTCTGAAGATCACTATCTCTTAAGGTATCCACAGTTAAAACCTTTTAGATCACTATCTATAAAGTCTTAAGTTTCGAAGATAAGACTTTGAGATCACTATCTCAAAAAATCTTGTCATCTATGAAGATTTTGTTATTACTGCAATCTAGTGTTTTTCTCTCCATATTAGGATTAGTAACAATTTACTACTCCCACAACATGGCAGATATCTAGCTTTTGTACACATCTAGCATACACTCAGCTTCTCGTAACTAATGCACAAGTGCAAATAGTTCTAGCATTCACTTCCTCAACTCTTTGAGGTGTTATCCCTTTAGATAAGTCAGTATCATATCTTAAGGGATGGAAGCCTTTCTTGGAATTTTCCAGAAAATGGAATATGTTCAAGGTGTACTACTATTGTGACAATCTCAATACCCTCTTCTCTTTGCTTCTGGACAACTTCAGAACTAAGATCTAAGAGGTATCTTTGAACTCACATTTCAAGACATAGAATAGCCAGTCTATAAAACACTTATTATCATCCTTATATCATTCCAAATGATTAGGATATTATCTACATTTAGCACGATGAACACAAAGGCACTCCCACTAAGCTTCATGTGGTTCATCAAGATTCTATCTGAAATCATAACATTTATAATTTCATCAAATCTTATGTTCCAACTACAAGAAGCTTATTTGAGTCCATAGATGGATTTCTTTAGCTTGCGCGTCTTGTTCCTCAACCATGAAGCCCTGGAGCTACTTTATGTGAATATTCTCAGACAGGAATGCAATATTGACTTCTTTCTCTTGAAGATCCATTTACACCTTTATGGGTCTTACCCATATAGGTGGATCCTTGAGGGTCTATATACAACACTTGTATACGAAGTCTACTTTAGACTTTCATTGCTAAAATCCATCTTTCCATGTTATGATCCTCAGGATTTTCATCACATGAAATCCGATCACTGACACAGGGAATATATTCTCAAACTCATTTGAAGAGGTATTAGTGTTTCATCTTTAATTGTCCTTTTAGTTTCCGATTTCATGAGCCTCATTATCATCTCAAGATTAAATGAGTTCCTTTACTTCATTTTCATGTTGATTCTCAAGAGAGTCATCCTCTAAGAATCACATTCTCAGAGATGAGATCTTTTAAGAATCTCAAGGTCATAAAGTAGGTATCTAATACCATACTTTATTTTCCTAATGAAGCTGCACTCTCTAGTGCTCAATTCCAGCTTACTTGCATGGAATCTCATTAAGGATGTATATTGTAGTATCTACTACATATATACCTGGATACCAGAAGGAAATTATGCTAAAATTCATCATTGATCAAATCATGTCACACATGATCCAATTGTATCTCTCTACAACTCTATTGAGTCAAGGTGTGTTAGGAGGATTGAGATAGAAATGATATTCATATCTCCATAAGGTATTCTTTGAATTTATCTAGCAGGTACTTGCTACCTAGATTAGATCAAATTCATTTTATCTTCCTTCAAACTTTGGTTCTAAACCAAAAATAATGAAATCTTTGAACATTTCAAAGGTTTCTTAGGTGAAGAGAAGAAATCTCATATCATACATAATCATCAACAGATATCATATATCCATAATGTTTACTATGATATAGATGATCCGCATACACCAATATGTATGAGATCCTGAATACCTTGACATCTTACACCTTTCCCAAGGAAGGGTGTATTGGACATTTTTACTTTTGAATACAATATTCACAAGTATGTAAGATTTGAACCTTTAAACAATCTAAAGTTTCATCTCTCACTAATCCATTGATCTCATCAACAGACATATGTCCAATACTTAATACCAGATCATTGTCAAATGATCTTCATCCTCCATTTGATCTTATAAAGCTTTTAATTTTCAGTATTAGAAATCTTAATGAACCATTCATTAATTTTCTAATTTTGTGGAGTCCACTAGATGTTATATTACTATATGAAATATATCCATCATAACTCTTTATGATAGTTCTATCTCAGAATTTTTTTTGTTTATTTCCAACATTTAGAAACAAACAATGAGTGTATTCTTATATCTATGTCATAGAGACATTCTCTAAGACTAAGGACACTCCCACTAAAATTAACAAGTCTATCAATCCAACAGAGATTGTTGCAACAATTGCATCAATATCCATGTGGATAACTATAAACCTTAAGATCAACTTTTCTAGTCTTCTAAAACATATGCAACCCATTACAAGTGTTGTTAGAATATTGAGATACAATTATAAGACTTTATCTTATTCAATAAGGATGTCAATATCAATGATTTATGTAGATTATTATGATGTACTATCTGATTCCTTCTCTAAGGATTCTAGATAGACCAGATAGTCATACTATCAATACATCAACTCATTGCAGTATTGGCATTCATCCATCTCTTTGGATGTCATATGCAAGTCACAGAAGTACAGTCAACTCCTTGACTTTCCTTCTTACTTAGGTCCAACCCAAGCTTCCACTGCACTCCCTTTATCTATAAACAACCATTGCTTAAGACTAAGGATATCTTATTTTAAATTCAAAAGAATTCAATGTAAGAGTATTTCAACATTTATGTATGCTTCATTAAATTCATACAATATGAATATTATGAAGCTTCATGAATGACTGGAGTATAGACAATAGAATGATGACAATCATCATGTCTACATCCATCTAGACTCTTAAAACATTGATTCACGTAGGTATTTAAACAATTTGAATACATCATCTCTTATAGAGCTACCATTATGCATGATGCAGAGAACCATGTCACTCATGATTAAATGTCAAGAGCACATATGTATGCCAGAATATCTTCTTAGATTTTTCTTATAAGAATTAATTGACAATTACGATCATCATCGACATGCCACTTCCAAAGTACATTTGATGATATCAAGACTATAGAAACATATAAACCCTAGGGTTGTAGTCCTATTATCTGTTTAATTGTAATTCCTCATTATTGTGAGGAAACTTGCATATTGCAACCACATACATTACATGTCCAACTGCAAGTACAATATCTGGATCATGAGTCCAATCCATGATATTCTACTGGTTGTTATTGAGTATATCATTGAGTGGGTTTTAATGAAGGATTATCTGAAATAAGAAATTTGCATAAGTGCATATATTTATATATATATACATATTTTACTTTGATTTAGGAATTTTTATATCAAAGTTGTCTTGCCTGGTTAACACTAAAAGTTCATTCCCTTAATCACTTTCAATGTAAGAGATATACTTACCAATATATCTCAAGCAAGATCTGGGATCTCCTTCCTTATCTTTGTTACATCCCAATAATATGAGAATCTGCAATTCGGATAAAAAGAAGTGGGAACACATTCCGCCTTGCAAGTCCAACTTACATCTCCCAATTCGGTCTTAACACCCGGACCCACCACCCTAAGGTGATGTTGACCCGTCATTAATTGAACCAACCGTCAACAGGAATACAACTCGCTATGCGCAATCCAATATCGCCCCAATAATATGAGGATCCGATATTGAGGTCACTACGCATACATCCTTACTCTTTCAAGAAGCGAAGAGCCCGATCCAAATGGATCGTATGCAGGAGCTGTCACTTCGGACATGCGTCTCCTACATACAATATCTGACGACGGAACCCTTCGCCTTGACGGGAGACCATGGATGTCACTTATGTGATCCTCCATATCATATTCAAATTCTAATTAATCATTATGAATCATATTCATTATGATTAATTCTTCCAAGGGAAATAACATCTCTATTCATAATATAGTGTTTTATATTTAATTGGATTCCAATTAATCTAATTATATTAAATTAATGATCCAATTAATATCCAACAAACATTCTTTATTGTTACTTGAATCATGGTATTATCTCAAATACGTATTATTTCGAATTTTAATAATTAGAAATACATAATGATTTCTTAAGCATTATACTAACCCTATCCGCTGTCATGGCCAGTATCGACGAGAGTGGTACGGACCACATACGATGCAACCTGATATCCCAATGCTCCCCGACTAGACACCATATCCACCTCGGGAAAGGATAATGCAAAATAGATCACTTTGTACTTGAGATGATCATCGATTCTTCAACCGAAATTATACCATATAATAATAATATAAATGATTTTGTTTAACATCATAATGAGATTTGCTAAACAAATCCCAAATCCTATTCAAGCAACATGTTTGTTGGAATGTAGATCATGTAGATCATGTAACCAATTAGTGATCTAGATCACATCTAATCAATTATTGGTTAAGGCAATGTCATTTAAGGAAATAATTATCATCAAATATTTCATAAATATTTATGCACAATTATTCCAGGAAATCAAACAATTTAATTTCACTAATTGATTAAATGACAATCACTAGGTTCTTGATTAGGAAAGTATTTCCAGCAGTGACCCTCACTTACTAAAAACACCATATCTCAATCAATTTAAATCCAAATTAAGGAAAGTAAGTCCCTAAAGTTTGCTAATTTGATTTACAACAGAACCTATGATTTGCACGCATTTCAAGGCGTTTCAAATCCGCCATTAACTCTTTAATTACGTTGAGATTCGCAGTCCCCGAAATTGTGGATACATGTTCACTAAAATGAACATAACTTGAGCAAACAGAATCGAAATCACGTAAACTCAGATCCTACGATTTCCTGATTTAATGGGGAACAAAATCCAATTATTATTTTCGTGTTTAAACAATTTAAACAGTGCCGAAATTAATCTCAAAACAGAGATGCGAAAATGAAATGCAAGAAAACTTTCGCAAACCCTAATGAACCAAAGTCGTCCTAGGTTTATGGATCGTATCCAAAACCTTCCAACCTGTCTCTGATACCACTTGAAGGATATGGTTAGATCCTCAAGCGCATCACGGAAGCGTGAGCATCGTATCGAATACGACGAAGAACGACTAGTCAGACTAGTTGTTCTATGCAGCGGAAATTAATTTTTTTTATGCGACGAAACCACATGATCCAAGAACACTTCTCGGATCGTTTCGTCTAAACCACAAACAAGTAATAGGATTACCTCTTGAAGCGTGGTTGCGATCAAGTCTCTAAATGAAGAGACCTCCTGTCTCAAGTCCGATCTGACGGAGGAGACGCTTGCGAGCGCGGGGATGAACCACGTGCTTCTCGCAATCCATGTTGATGATCCAAGCGGTGGATCTCCTGATCTCGACACACGAGATCCATCGTCTTCTTCACGAGCAAGGCGCACCGAAGGAGACGGAGATCCACGAGCAAACGATCAGGCAGCATAACGACGACGTTGCAGCGATGGAGAACCTCTATAGGGCATCCATGGTGGACGGCCACATGAGAGAGAGAGAGATAGAGTAGACGTGTAGAGAGAAAGAGAGAGATGTGCTTTTCAAGCATTGTGCAAAGAAGAGCAATGGGTTGTCTCTCCTTTTATAACATTTTAGGATCCATGGATCTCAATCCATGGGACAATACAAATCCAATGGCTCTCATTGATTTGTGTTTCTTTCAATGGCTAAGATTTTGTTGGTAAAAAACCAACAACAATTAATTTAATAAAAAATCAAATATACAATAAATATAATTTGATTTATATCAAATCAATCTCCATTGGAGAAATAGGAAGGAGGCAAGCCTCCTTCCATAAAGGGGGGAGGACGGCTATGAGTCCTATAAGGACTTGGTGGCCGTCCCCTCTCCTTATTAGGAAGGGATCCTCCTTTCTATATTACATGAGATTGCATTATCTCATGATTCTCTCCAATATTTGCAACAAGTTTTGTTGCAAATTATTTCACAAAAATAAATCCAATTTATTTTGTGAATATTGCAATCATGCCATTGGAAATTTGTGAATCACATTGACAACCTAAAATAAAATGTAAATTACATTATCAATATAATGTCCAATGTGAATCAAATTCACATCAACATTTAATTAACAAATGTAAATTACAAATAACTCTCTAGTATATTATAAATCGCATTTATAATATAGATGACTAATATGGATATTGTTATCCACATTATTCAAATCCATGATAATTAAATCACATTTAATCATCCTGGATCTCTATTCTCATGTGCCCAAATAATATGAATCACATTCACATTATTTTCATCATTGACAATCAAATCACATTTAATTATCTAAGATTGCTCTCTTTATAATATGAATCGAATTCATATTAATCATGATAATTAAATCACATTTAATTATCCATTTTCTCAACGCTCGGATACATTTATCAACAATAGAATTATCCATGAACTCTTTCAAGGATAATACGCTTTCTTCGCGAATACTTGGGGATAAGGACAGGGCGATTGTATTGTTCCAGGTATAGTGACTTGGATATTGAGATCGTATCTCAAATCCAGATCGCGGGCCTCCCATAGATGCTTAATTAAATCAAGACCGCAAATATAATCTTCTCATTGCATCTGAATCACCTTCAGATCAATGTCCAACATTTGGACTAAGATCAGATTACTTCTCTACCGAGAGGAGTCACTAAAATTCAGACCCGTTTCATCACTCCCTAGGGATGGAAGCGTCATAGTTATACAATTGTTTATGATTACATCACCCTCAGGTATTCCCAATACTTGTACATCCTGCATACTGGAAGACTTAGACTAAACCCGAAGTATTAAATCAACTTTATACTGTCTACTTCATGGTTTTATCAGTAAGTTTCTCATTCGATCTTTGGGAGTTGGTATCGATCATACACTTTCCAAAAGCGTATATCATACCTAGGTCTTGATCATATACTTTCCAAAAGTATATATCAAACCTACAAATTCAGTCAAGCTTCCAAAGCGAGACGACCGTGCGCACGGAATTTGATTCTTCCCAATATCTCATGAGTGAGCTCATGTCTTCCGGTTCAGTAATTGAACCTGTATGATCCCTTTGAGAGATCGTATTACTCCTATGCCCTTATATGCACATCAGTGCGCCTGTTGGGAGAAAAATAGAGATTAATTATTCAGAGAAACCCTAGGCTCTCTTATATAGGGAGAGACCTTAAGGGTAAAGTACAAAGTAGTCCAGATAAAATAAAGAAATAACAAACAGGTACATAACATAATAATAATAACTATCTATACACTCCCCCTCAAGGTGGAGCATAGATATCGATCATGCTCAGCTTGGATGAACATCTTTGGAACGGTCCTCTGAGCAACGGCTTGGTGAATACATCTGCAGTCTGATCAGCTGAGCTCACATGAGTTGTAGATATCAACCCTCTCTGGATCAAGTCTCTAGTATAATGGCAGTCAACTTCAATATGCTTGGTCCTTTCATGGAATGCTGGATTGTTGGCAATGAACAAGGCTGCCTGATTGTCACACTGAAGCTGCATGGGTAGAGGCACGGCTACATGTAGATCTTCTAGCACAGATCGAACCCACATCACCTCCGTGCTGGCTTGCGCCATGTCCCTATATTCGGATTCAGCACTGGACTTTGCCACAACTGTTTGTTTCTTGCTTTTCCAAGAAACCAGAGAGCTTCCAACAAAAACTGCGAATCCTGAGGTTGATTTTCGATCCTTAGGGCATGCTGCATAATCAGTGTCTGCACACGCTGAGATAGACAAATTTGTGCCCTTCCTAAACAGCAACCCTGAAACTGGAGAAGACTTCAGATACCTCAGTATCATGTGTATAGCATCCATATGAACTTATCTTGGCTGCTCCATAAATTGACTCACCTTTTTTACTGCAAGAACAATATCAGCTCGAGTTATGGTAATATAAAGGAGCTTACCCACCATTTCTCTATATCTCCTTTTATCCACTTCAACAGTATCACCATCATACAACTTCATGCTTGGATCCATGGGAATACTTGATGGTTTGCATCCATCCATACATGTCTCAATCAAGAAGTCTGTAATGTACTTCCGTTAGGTCATCACCAAACCCTGTGCATTCCTGGCGAAATCCAACCCTAGAAAATATCTTAGGGTTCCAAGATCCTTCGTAACGAACTGACGGCCTAGGAACGCCTTCGCCTTTTCTATGCTCTGAATATCATCTCTTGTAACTAGAATGTCATCAACATAGACCATGATAACTATCGTACCTGCCCATGACTTCTGAACAAACAATGAGTGGTCTGCATTTGACCTCTTGAAACACTGTTGCTCAATAAGATTGGAAAGCTTCTGAAACCATGCTCTTGGACTCTGTTTGAGACCATAAATTGCCTTGTGAAGTCTACACACCATATGCTTCTCCCCCTCAGCAGTAAACCCAGGTGGCTGCTGCATGTAGACTTCCTCCTGCAGATCCCCATATAAGAATGCATTCTTGACATCTAGTTGAGATATACTCCAGTCACGAACCATAGCCACAGATAATAGAATGCGAAGGGTAGAATGTCTAGCCACTGGAGAGAAAGTATCCATGTAGTCCACGCCATAAGTTTGTGTAAAACCACGCGCGACCAAACGTGCTTTGTACCAATCTAAAGTGCCATCTGCATGATATTTGACTGTGAAGATCCACTTACAGCTCACAATAGAAGCATTAGGAGGGGCAGGACAGGAACCAATGACCATGTGCCATGAGACTGCAATGCACGCATCTCATCTTCCATCGCTAATCGCCAGCAATCAATCTTCATAGCCTCCTGGTAGGTTCGTGGTATATCCATGGAAGACAAGGCTACAACAAACCTCTGAAAGTCACCAGTGAGACGGTGAAACGACACCTGTGAAGAAAATGGATAAGAGGCACACATCCGCTTCTGCTTCCGGATAGCAATCGGAATATCAAGATCATCTTCTGTTGTACTGGGTGGTCTAGTTTCCTCCTGCAATGAAGAATCCTGCACAAGTACCATATCTGACCCGTCAGTAGTATTGTCATCTGAACATACCTGAGGCGTGATGGATGGCTGACGTGTAGCCTGAGAAGGACCTGACCGACGCGTATAGAATTTAGGTAGAGGTGATATGGGAGGTCGTGGAAGAGGTGGAGGTGGAGGTGGTGGTGGTGAAGGTGATGTTGGTGCAGGAACAGGAGGAGACTCAAGTGAACTCCAATTAGGTGGTGGAGGAACATAGATATCATCATTGGTAGTGGATGGTGCCAGTCTGTCACCTGCAGGAGAAAAATACATAACAGACTCAAAGAATGTGACATCAGCACTAACGAATTATTTCTTGTTTCAAGGATCATAACACCGATAGCCCTTCTGAGTTCGAGAATAACCAACAAAGACACACTTGACCGCTCTAGGAGAGAGTTTGTCAAGTCCAGGAGACAGAAGATGAACAAATGCCATAGTACCAAAGACACGTAGAGTCAGTGAAAATAATTCCTTGTCAGGAAAAATGATAGAAAGAGGGATTTTCTCACCAAGAACAGAGGATGGCATACGATTGACCAGATAGCATGCGGTAAGAACAGCATCCCCCCAGAAGGAAATAGGAGCACAACTTTGAATCAACAGGGTTCTAGTAATATCAAGGAGATGGCGATGCTTTCTTTCCGCCACACCATTCTGCTGAGATGTATGCGCACAAGTGGTTTGGTGAATAATGCCTTTTGATGAAAGAAATTGAGAAAGAGACCGTGTGCAAAATTCTAAGGCATTATCCGTACGAACATATTTGACAGTAGAAGAGAAAACATTGTGCACTTCATTAATTAAATTTTTGATCACATCTCCTGCTTCAGATTTATTCTTCAAAAGAAAGACCCAACATACACGAGAGAAATCATCCACTACCACTAGATAAAATCTGTGTCCCTGATGATCGAGTACATGACTTGGACCCCATATATCTATATGAAACAACTCGAATGGGGAGCTACTGCTCCGACTCTGACGTCTAGGAAAGCTCGACCGATGATACTTTCCCAATTGACATGCTTCACAGCGAAAGGACGAACTGGGAGAGATCTGAGGTAGAAGGTGGCGCATTTTCTGGAGCGGGAGGTGACCAAAACGTAGATGCCAGATGTACGGAGAAACTGGTCCGGCAGAATGAGAGGAGACACCAACATAGGAATTTCGAACCAGCCGATAGAGACCATTCTGCTCAGAGCCACAGCCAATCACCCTGTCGGTTAGTATGTCCTGAAAAATAAGAGAAGACGGGTCAAATATAGCACGACAATGCAAATCCTTCGTAATATGACTAATAGACATCGAGAACTCGGGAGCATGTAGGATATTCTGTAGATGCATAGTGGAGGATAGGAAGACCTCCCCCTGTCCAACAAGGGGGGAATGAGTACCATCTGCGATCTGCACTGAGCGGCCGTGAGGAATGTCCTTGTAGGACTCAAGTCTATCTCAATCTCGGCAGAGATGATGTGTGGCACCCGAATCTATAATCCAATCAGAGATATCATGAGACGGTGTAAATGCCGTAGATCTACCTGAGGTACTAGCAGCAGCAGATGAACTGGTGGAGGCTGTAGCAGCAACATCTGAGGGTCCACCAGACGAATCACCAGATGATTGTGGCATAATATCGCGGAGACGTGCCACAAGTTCCTCAAAACGATTATCTGCAGCAGATGTCAACTGGGACTGAGAGTGCTCTGCAACACGTGCTGATGCTGGGAACCCATGCTTAGAATAGCATGTCTCCTTCGAGTGTCCTGTGCGGTGGCAATAGGAACATGGTCGACTAAAGCGACCACCCCTTCCCTGGGGTCCACGTCCACGTCCACGACCTGACGACAGGCCACCTCTCCCACGCGAAACTGCCATTGCCGATGGGGGTGGAGTAGAGGAACTGGAGGGAACTGTAATGCGACTGAGTCTCCCGTAAACATCCTCCACTGGAGGAATAATTGCATCGGCTAAGATCTGAGAACGGGCGGCGTCATATTCAGGGTCAAGAGCCGCAAGTAGAACGCCCACCATGGTGGCATTCCGAAAAGTCTTCTGCTGTTCAGGAGTCGCTGTGAGTGGGATAGTATTGTATAACTTCTCAAACATCCCCTGAGTGATGTTTATAAGGAGTGAAGTGGTCGACCATTCTGCTTCATCGTGAATATGTCATGATGAAGCTGTAACATCTTGGTCTCATTTCGCACCTGCGAATATGTAGCAGATAGGATATCCCACATTACCTTGGCAGTCGGCTGATGGAGGACATCGTTGGCAATCTCCATCGTCAATGTACCTGACAACCAGACCTTTGCATAAGCATCATCAGCCTCCCACGAGGCATATATCCCCGTCTTCTCTGCTGGCTCATCCTCGATAAGAATATGCTTCTTACCATTCGACTTCATGAGGCTCATGAACTGCATCGCCCAGAGCTCATAATTCGACCCGTCCATCTTGACTATTGGCGCAGGACCTTTGAATACGCCTATGAAGGGCATATCAACCTTCGACTCTGACATATTGCCGTTGGAGAAGAACTAGGGTTTGTAGACAAAGTGATATATGTCTACACTGACTGCACAGGATTCGAGTGCGTATGTAGACGTTACGCACTCAAATCCATCTATCCGGAGAAAGAGACGAGTACGGGCACTTTGGGGATCGCCGAGAATCGGCTACTGGCGCCTAATTGTGATGGCGACGAGACTAGGAGGCCACCTAGGTTGGTGGCGGTAGTAGATGTCCACCGGGTGTGCTGGTGGCGGAAGTAGGGGGCCGCCGGGGGTGCTGGCGGCGGGTGTAGAGGGCCGCTGGGGCGGCTGGCGGTGGGGTTGGGTGCCGTCGAGGGTGCTGGCGGCGGGCTGGGTGCCGCTGGAGGGCTGCCGAGGAGATGGGAAAACGACGGCGGCGGCGACGATGAGATGAGGAGAGAGGGCGGTGGGTGGGGAGAGGGAGAGCCCTAGGGCTTGGGCTCTGATACCATGTTGGGAGAAAAATAGAGATTAATTATTCAGAGAAACCATAGGCTCTCTTATATAGGAAGAGGCCTTAAGGTAAAGTACAAAGTAGTCCAGATAAAATAAAGAAATAACAAACAGGTACATAACATCATAATAATAATAACTATCTCTACAACGCCGGTGTATAGACATTGGTTAGGTCATCAACCTATTGGTCTGCCAAATGTACATACTCAAACATATAGTAACACATCTGTCTCCGGTCAGAGGATGCATGCCTGTATCGTGATAGCATATAATATAGGACTTTTGGTTATCTCGATCTCATTAAGTCAACTCCTTGACCTAACTAATCTGACACCTCTGAATCTCTATTCCTATGTAGAGGACCTGCATCAAGAGATCGGTCAGATATTAGCCTTTAGAGATAAGGATTGCCATCTCCTACTCAGGCTGGAGATCATCTCTTAACAGTCATTTGACGGTGCTCGATGAGTCCTCAATCTAACTCTTTAGATATTCATCCAAGCACCAGCCTCTATGGTTCAACAGTTGAATCAACAGCTGTATGATCATCGAGATGGCCATGGTACATAACCCTAATTGTACTAAGGGAACTATTATGGAAATTATTCATTCTTCATTTTAGATCAGGGAATGATATTTGCAATAACATTTATTGTATAATGGCTCGCTGTGGGCTCGCATGTCCAGCACTTCTTTTGTTGGTGTTGCTTATATTTTCATTGACTTGTTACCAAAGCTTTCTCAGATGTTTCCCTAATTCTCTTTACTAGAGGCATTTGAGTGCAAAGCAATTCAATTCGGAAAATATCATTGGGCCTCTTTTCCTCCTAGGGTTGAGCCACATCGATCTTCACCATTTTTGTTGCCCCTCATCTTCCTTCACCCATAATAAAAATAAGGTATTTTTACACCCATGACCCTAAATAGTTTCATATTTATGTCTATAAACATAAATAATCATGAATTACATGGAGAACCATGAATAATATCTGTCTTACAAGTATACCCCTCTTACATGTATACCCCTCCATTGAGTTCATCCATTGACCCAACTATTCCCTTGAGTTAATCTACCTAAACACAATCCAATGTTGGGTATTTATCCTTTTTATTTCTTGTTTAATCACCCAAAGCCCACCACGATCCTCCTCCCCCAATCGCCTTCCTCCTCCCCCCAATCCCCCTCCATCTGTCGCTCCTTCCCTCCGCCTCCACTCCTTTCGACAGAGCCACTCCCTCCATCGCCCATTCCCTCCACCTCCTCCCCTTCAGGGCAGAGAGCCCTCTCTTTGTTGCCCCTTCCCTCCAAATAGCCAACTCTGCAAGCGGCAAAAAGAAGCCTCCTTTCGCAAAAGAAGAGGATGTTGAGCTTTCGAGCACCAAAGATTAAAGGGGTGTCTCTTTTAAATAAGGGCTACAGGGAGGAGAGCGGAGATGATATCAGTTTCAATTGTCCATAGATGAGCTCCTCTGATGAATCCCTAAAGTTAATTATATAGTCTCATCATCGAGTTGAAACTGAAATATTATGTTTTATTCATTTTTTTATGTAAATTAAACTTCCATTAGGATGCAGAAGGGAATGTGCAACGATGAATCTACAGTGTCCGGCTCTTCAGCAACCGAGTTTGGAGATGATAATTTCGTTGTTGGCAACCGAGAGACTAAGAAGGTGGCAAGTCGTGACGGCCATATAAAGATCTGCACTGAGTTTTTCTCGCATCCATCGATCAGATGAGAGAACAAGTTGCAAGCGAGAGCATGTGCACCATTCTCGTAGTCGTGCTCGTTGATTGGTTCCACAAAAACTGTGGATTAATTCCTAATCAATCATAATTTGATGGTCTAATAAGTGATAGGTCTTCATATAGGAGGAGGATTTGTGAGAATGATATCTTCTGAGAATGATTCCTCGACAAGCACTTTGACCTCGAGATCGTCCTTCATGCTGGGATTCTCCCTCTACCGGTGGTACCGAGCATGCCCTTCATCAGTTTCTTCCATCAGGAAAATGCGAGCAATGATAACATCATGGTTGAGTCCTTGCATGGGGCTATGCTTTTCGACGGTATCTGGGATGAGATCCATCGGTCCGAGTCAGAAAGTGCTTCCGACAAATACCATGATCTCTATATTGCCAGTTGAAACAAACACCTCTTTGCTCTCAAGGTTGAACCCAAAGCTTACTACATTATCGACATGCTAGGAGAGAGGACCCACAAGGGTTGTGACCGAGCTTACATATTGAAGTTCGATTGAACCCGACCTGTACATTCCAAATGGTGAGAGGTTTATAAAGACACCCTCACTAAAATCAAATAAGAGGTTGTTGCAGGAAGGAGGAGTAGGGGTGTATTTTGCAAATACGATGTATTTTAAGGGGAAAAATTGTTAAAATTTTAACATTTCCATCAAAGTTAACAGAGAAAATGGATGAAAGTTAATACGGGATTATTTCATGTATGATTTAAGCACTATTCATGATTCTCTATCTAACTCGTGATTATTCAAGGTTTTGAACGTAAATATGAAACTATTCAAGATTATGGGTGTAAAAATCCCTACAAATAAATGGTGTCTACTTTTGGATTTGTGGCATCTAGGTTGCTTTAAAATATTGGTACCTTATTATTTTTTGGTGGAAGAGGATGGTGAAGCTCTTTTCTGTTTTTTAATCATTATTGTTGTTTGCCCGAGTGGAATTGTCACCCTTATATTCTTTGAACTTGGGCTTATAATAAACTATTCTGGTTTAACTCCCCTAAGAGCAAGCTAAAGCTTTTCTTATCTAAATATAATGTGTGGAGAAAAAGTAGAGAATAAATGACTTGTCTTATTCAAGAGGCCTTGGGTTTCTTATATAGTGTGAAACCCTAAAGAGCTAAAAAGAGATAATTACATAAAGGCCCCAAAGGGATTACATGACTTAATAAATAAATAAATAAAGAGAAATAACCCAATAATAAAATAACTCTAACACTCTCATCTAGTTGGAGCATATCTATCGATCATGCTTAACTTTAAAATCATTCAAGAGAGGTATTTCGTCGGTAGCGCATTCGTGAATATATCTGCAAGCTGAAGATCTGTAGAGATATGAGGAGTAGTGATCTTTCCTCATTGTACTGCATCTAGAATGAAGTAACAATCAACTTCAATGTTCTTAGTCTGCTCATGGAATACAGAATTGGTGGCAATGTATGTTGTAGACATGTTATCGCAATATAGAGGCAGGGGAGTAGTAGCAAGAAGTCCAAGATCCTATAGAAAAGGAGGCAAGCCAGGTAATCTCACAAGTGGTTGGGGTCATCTCCCTGTATTCAAGCTCTGCACTCAATCTAGAATCCATTGCCTGCTTCTTGCCTCGCCATGTAACTAGGTTTCCATCAACAAACATAGCATAGTCTGTATCGAACCTCATGTGAAATGGCATAATATGCATTTGCATTAGCAGTGATCTTTTGGCCCCATAGAAGAGGTCTTCCTTGAAGATTCCTTCGAATATCAAAGGATCACAAGAACATACTACTAATGACTATAAAGAGGTATCTCCATATGTTGGCTATCTTTTTTTTGAAAGTCTACAATTTAGGGGGTAGTACTCGGTGGTACCCTCCCCATCAAAATTTGTTACTAACAAAAACCAAAAGCCAGAGAGTTACAGAGCTATAACATCCAACCATCCCTTACATTACATAAGCATTACAGCACCCAGTCCTCAACCAGCCTTTCCGCAAAGATAGTCACGTTCTCCTCATAAAATCTTTGCCTGGAGAATAACAAATCGTTTCTGCCACGCCATATCGCCCATAGATAGGCCATTGGAAGAAGGTGATCCCTCCTTGGTCTTTCCCTGTTCAAGTGGATCGAATTCCAGATTATCTGAGAAACCACAGGGCAAGCAAAGAAGAGGTGATCGATGGTTTCAATGGCATTATCACAGATCACACATTTGTCCGCAATGATCCCCAAAAGTCTGACGCACAGGTCACGAGTCAAGAGTCGCTTACGTCGAAGAAGCCACAGGAAAATCCCCACACGTTCCGGAAGGCGAAGGGACCAAATTGCAGCACAATCCCTATTCAAGGACTCCGAGCTCGCCGGCGGCGGTCTGCAGATAACACCATAGGCCCCCTTCATCGAGAAAGGCCCAGCTCTCCAGCTCCAATGATCTCTTCCAACAGTGGGGACACCCACATTCCTCACGGCCTCAAGGAGATCCAGGAAATCATCGAATCTTCTGTCGGGGAAGTTGGCGGAGAAGGTAGGGCACCAAGAACCATCAGCCCAGCAACTCGCCACCGAGCAAAGCTTATCATTCGCCAAGGCAAATAAGCGGGGAAAACGAGAGCACAAGGCTCCCGCCCCCGACCAATCGTCCTCCCAAAAAGCAAAGTCGTTTCCACCCCCTAGAACCGGCTTGAACAACAGAAGATTCTTCAAAAAAGACTTCATAACGCCCCTCCAGAAAGGTGTTATGGTCGTTCTACAAATATGCTGCGAATGCGGCACGCCCTTCACACCATAAATGCGGATCGCCAAAACAACAAGATCGTTACCCAGGCCCCAAACCCTACTAGCCCATTTGAGCAGCAGCGCCTCGTTCATTTCCTCCAAAGATCTAACACCCAGCCCCCCCAATCCTTGGAGCGCTGGATATTCTCCCAGCTGACCAGGTAAATCCCCCCCCCCCGCCCCGTGGCTCCATTGCCCCATAAAAAGTTGCACATCTTTTTCTCCAACCTTGCGCGAATCCCCTTCGGAATCTTGCGAGAAGCAAGGAAATAAATAGGAATGGCCAACAACACGGCCTTGAGAAGAATCAATCTACCTCCCCTCGACAAAATATTAGCTTTCCAACCCGCCAATCTCGACTCCAACTTCTCCACCACTCTCAGCCAATCCCGAAGCCTCGCCCTCCCCAGCGTCGGAGGCATCCCAAGGTAATCAATAGGGAGGTCAACGCACGCAGAAGCCAAGGCAGTAGTCAACCCATCGACCGAAAGCTCCGCCGCACCAAAGGGAACAAAAGTAGATTTATTGTCATTCTTGCATAAGCCAGAGAGCTCAGAGAAAATTTCAAGCGTTGTGGCCATGCCAATGGCTTCCTGGACTCCCCCCTCAATGAGGAAAAGGGTGTCATTCGCGTACTGGATAATAGGAATCCACAGACCGCCCCTAGAGTAGCAGCCAGAAAGACCACGATCAACCACACCTTCCGCCATATCAGCCAGGATATCCGCCACCAGAATGAAGAGCAAAGGAGCAAGGGGGCATCCCTGGCGCACACCTTTGCGAGGTTGAAGCCAACCCCCCTCGGGTCTGCCATTGATAAGAACCGAAAAAGAGGTCGTGGTTATAAAACACCTCATCCATGAAATCCAAACAACAGGGAAGCATAATCTCTTCAAAACCGACCATAAAAACCTCCAATCGAGGCTATCGAAAGCCTTGGCAAAGTCCACTTTCCTCAAGATGGCACTCGTGCCCCGCCTCCGCTAATCCGCAATGATCTCAGACGCAAGAATTGTGCAATCCGCCAATCCGCAATGTTGGCTATCTTTGCTCACAACTGTAGAGATAGTTTCTACTATTATTATATGTTTATGTACCTTGTTTCTATTTCTCTCTTCTATTTAGACATCCATGTAATTTACCCTTACGGCCTCTCCCTATATAAGAGAGCCTAGGGTTTTCTTATTATGATAACGAAGACTCTTTTCTTCTAACATGGTATCAGAGCCGCCTTAGGGCTCTCCTCCCTTCCCCACCCGCCGCCCCTCCTCTTCTCTCGTCTCCTAACGGCGGCTCCTGGCCGCTGCCCCTCCGAGCGGCCCCCTCCGCTGCCGCTGCACCACCCAGCGGCTCCCAGCCGCACACGCCAGTGGCCCCGCCGCCCTAGCGCCCCCCCCTCCCCCCCGCGCAGCCCTCTGCCGCCTCCAGCCCCCAGCGGCCCTTCGAGCCCCAGCCGCACCCTCCAGCCGCCCCAGCGACACCCTCCAGCCACCCCTGCGGCCCTTGGCACCCCAGCGGCACCCCCCCTCTGCCGCCGTAGGGCTTCCATAGTCTCCAGCAGTCCATAGCCGTCGTTTTTCGAGGCGATTCAAGGGCTGTAAGCTTCCTTCGAGGCGTGCCCTAGACCCCTCTTCCTCCGGTTTATGGATTTGAGTACGTAAAAGTCTACACACGTACTCAAATCCAATGCAGTTGGTGTAGACATTCATCACAGTGTCTATTATCCCTTCGTCTTCTTCGAGCAGCAGTATGTCAGAATCGAAAGTCGATTTGCCCTCCACCGGCGCATTCAAAGGTCCGGCGCCAATAGTGAAGATGGACGGGTCTAACTATGAGCTATGGGCTATGCAGTTCATGAGTCTCATGAAATCAAACGGTAAGAAACACATTCTTACCGAGGATGAGCCTGCGGAGAAGACAGGGATCTATGCCTCATGGGAGGCCGATGATGCTTACGCAAAAGTATGGTTGTCTGGTACGTTGACGATGGAGATAGCTAATGATGTCCTCCATCAGCCCACTGCTAAGGTGATGTGAGACATCCTTGCTGCTACATATTCGCAGGTGCGAAATGAGACAAAGATGTTGCAGCTTCAACATGACATCTTTACGATGAAGCAGGCCGGCATACCTCTCCATTCTCTATACACATCCCTAAGAGGGATGTTCGAGAAGCTTTACAGTACCATTCTCTGACTGCTACTCCAGAGCAGCAGAAGACGTTTCGGAACGCCACCATGGTGGGCGTTCTACTTGCTGCCCTCGATCCTGAGTATGATGTTGCACGGTCACAGATTTTAGCAGATGCAGTCATTCCTCCAGTGGAGGATGTCTACAGGAGGCTCAGTCGTATTCCAGTTTCATCCAGCTCTTCTACTCCACCCCCATCTGCGATGGCAGCTTCGCGGGGGAGAGGTGGACCACCTTCTGGGCGTGGTCGTGGACGTGGCCGTGGACCTCCAGGAAGAGGCGGTCGAGTCAGTCAGATGTGCTCGTATTGTCACAGAACTGGACATACAGAGGAGACATGCTACTCAAAGATTGGGTTCCCAACATCGGCACGGGTTGCAGAGCATTCACAGTCTCCATTACCGTCTACGGCAGATCATAGATTTGACGAACTCGTGGCCCGTCTCCGTGATATTATGCCACATTCTTCTGGTGATTCATCTGGTGGCTCTTCAGATATTGCTGCCACAGCCTCTGCCAGTTCATCCGCCGCAGCCAGTACTTCAGGTAGATCATCAGCCCTCATACCTTCACATGATATATCTGACTGGGTTATAGATTCCGGAGCTACACATCATCTCTGTCGAGACAGAGGAAGACTACAGGCCTACAGGGCCATTCCTCCAGGTCGCTCAGTACAGATAGCAGATGGTTCCCACTCACCCCTTGTTGGCCAGGGGGAGGTTTTCTTATCCTCCACTATGCAGCTACAGAATGTTTTACATGCCCCTGAGTTCTCTCTGAATTTGCTGTCTATTAGTCAGATTACAAAGGATTTGAATTGTCGTGCTATATTTGACCCGTCTTCTCTCATTTTTCAGGACATACTCACGGGCAAGGTGATTGGTTGTGGCTCTGAGCAGAACGGTCTATATCGGCTGGTTCGGGAATCCTATGCTGGCATCTCCACTCACTCAGCTGGACCAGTCTCACCTTACATTTAGCATCTTCGTTTTGGTCACCTTCTGCTCCAGAAGATGCGCCATCTCCTGCCCCAGATCTCTCCAAGTTCGTCGTTTCGTTGTGAAACATGTCAGTTAGGAAAGCATCACAGGTCGAGCTTTCCAGGTCGTCAGAGTCGGAGCAGTAGCTCCCCTTTTGAGTTGTTACATATAGATATATGGGGTCCGAGTCGTGTTCCCGATCACCTGGGACACAGGTTTTATCTTGTGGTAGTAGATGATTTTTCTCGTGTCTCTTGGGTTTTTCTTCTGAAGAATAAGTCTGAAGCAGGAGATGTTATCAAAAATTTGATTAATGAAGTGCAGAATGTTTTCTCTTCATCAGTCAAATATGTTCGGACTGATAATGCCCTGGAATTTTGTACGCGTTCTCTGTCTCAATTTCTGTCATTGAAGGGTATTATTCATCAAACCACCTGTGCATATACGTCCCAACAAAATGGTGTGGCGGAAAGAAAGCATCGCCATCTCTTGGATATCACTCGTACCTTGTTGATTCAAAGTTGTGCTCCTATTTCTTTCTGGGGGGATGTTGTCCTTACTGCATGCTATCTGGTCAATAGAATGTCGTCCTCTGTCCTTGGAGAGAAGATACCCATTTCACTTATTTTTCCGGACAAGGAGCTATTCTCACTGCCACCACGTGTCTTTGGCGTTGTGGCGTTTGTTCATCGTCTATCTCCTGGACTTGACAAGCTCTCTCCAAGAGCAGTCAAGTGCGTCTTTGTTGGGTATTCCAGAACCCAGAAGGGATACCGGTGTTATGATCCTACAAACAACAGGTACTTTGTTAGTGCGGATGTCACTTTCTTCGAGTCGGTTATGTATTTCTCACCAGCTGGGGACAGAATGGAACCATCCACCACCACTGATGATATATTGGTTCCACCACCACCTACTTGTTTGTCACCTGACTCGTCTCCTGTGTCAGTTCCTATGCCAGCGCCACCACCACCGCCACCACCACCTCTACCCATTTCACGGCGAATCATATCACCATTTCCTAACCACTATACGCGTCGGTCAGATCCCGCTCAGGCAGCTCATGAGCCAATCACTACGCCTCAGGAATGTTCAGATGATGTTACTAATGACGGGTCAGGTTTAATACATATGCAGGATGACTCCTCACAGGCGGACCCAGATGATGATCTTGATGTTCCGATTGCTATTCGGAAACAGAGACGACGGTGTGCATCCTATCCACTTGCTTCACAGGTTTCCTTTCACCGACTCACAGGTGATTTCCAGAAGTTTGCCACAGCTTTGTCTTCCGTGGACATACCACGGACATACCAGGAAGCCTTGAAGAGTGAATGCTGGAGATTAGCTATGGAAGAAGAAATGGGGGCCTTGCAGTCCCGTGGCACATGGTCTTCGGTCCCTGCACCTCCTGATGCATCCGTTGTGAGCTGCAAATGGGTCTTCACAGTCAAATATCACGCAGATGGCACATTGGATAGGTACAAAGCACGCTTGGTCGCCCGTGGATTTACACAGACATATGGCGTTGATTACATGGATACATTCTCTCCAGTGGCGAGACACTCGACTCTCCGTATCCTCCTGTCTGTTGCAGTGGTTCGTGATTGGAGCATTTATCAGCTAGATGTCAAGAATGCATTTCTGTATGGGGACTTACAGGAGGAAGTCTACATGCAGCAGCCACCCGGGTTTACTGCTGAGGGGGAGAAGCATATGGTCTGTAGACTTCACAAGGCTATATATGGCCTTAAACAGAGTCCACGAGCGTGGTTCCAGAAGCTGTCCAACCTAATTGAACACCAGGGATTCAAGAGGTCCAATGCTGATCATTCGTTGTTCGTCCAGAAGTCCTCGGGAGGTACGGTTGTCATAATGGTCTATGTGGAAGATATTCTAGTTACAGGAGACGATATTCAGGGCATAGCGAGGGTGAATGCATTCCTAGGTCGTCAGTTTGTTACAAAGGATCTTGGAACCCTAAGATATTTTCTGGGGTTGGAATTTGCAAGGAATGCACATGGTTTGGTGATGACACAAAGGAAGTACATTACAGACTTCCTGGTTGAGACTGGTATGGATGGTTGCAAACCATCAAGCATCCCCATGGACCCCAGCATGAAGTTATATGATGGTGATACTGATGAAGTGGATAAGAGGAGATATAGAGAGATGGTGGGAAAACTCCTCTACATTACTATAACTCGTCCAGACATTGCATTTGCAGTTGGCCGGGTGAGTCAGTTTGTGGAGCAGCCCAGACAGGTTCACATGGATGCTATACACATGATACTGAGGTATCTGAAGTCTACTCCTGGATTAGGGCTACTATTCAAGAAAAGGGTGCAGACTTATCCATCTCAGCGTGTGCAGACGCAGATTATGCAGGATGCCCTAAGGATAGAAAATCAACCTCAGGATTTGCAGTCTTTGTTGGAGGCTCTCTGGTTTCTTGGAAAAGCAAGAAACAAACGGTGGTGGCAAGATCCAGTGCGGAATCCGAATACAGGGCAATGGCCCAAGCCAGCACGGAAATGATGTGGGTTCGCTCCGTATTAGAAGATCTACATGTAGCAGTACCTCTACCTATGAAGCTTCAGTGTGATAATCAGGCAGCATTGTTCATTGCCAACAATCCAGCTTTTCATGAGAGGACCAAGCATATTGAAGTTGACTGCCATTACACTAGGGACCTGATCCAGAGAGGATTGATATCCACGGCCCATGTTAGCTCAGGAGATCAGACTGCCGATGTATTCACCAAGCCATTGCTTAGAGGACCTTTCCAGAGATGTTCATCCAAGCTGAGCATGATCGACATCTATGCTCCACCTTGAGGGGGAGTGTAGAGATAGTTTCTACTATTATTATATGTTTATGTACCTTGTTTCTATTTCTCTCTTCTATTTAGACATCCATGTAATTTACCCTTACGGCCTCTCCCTATATAAGAGAGCCTAGGGTTTTCTTATTATGATAACGAAGACTCTTTTCTTCTAACAACAACAATATGACATATCTAGCCTAGTGACAATAAGGTAGAGTCGTTTGCCCACAAGGCTCCTATTTCATGTAGTATCCTCAAACACATGATCAATGGATGTAGAATGTTTTCGTAGTTTTACTTGGATGCCGGATGGTTTGTGTTGAAGTATGTAATAGAGGGGTAATTGGATCTCTCCAAGATCCAATTATCTCCACTCATGTTTAGATGAGCAACGGGACTCCAATCTATCTATGGGGCTATATAGAAAGCCCCCCGCCCCCTGTATTCATTGAGAGATTCAATACAGAACACATGACCCTTTCTTCGTTTGTGGTTTCATCCTATTCCTTCAGGTCCATGTTCTCCATGTTTATTGCCCTTGATATATTTATCGCTTCTGCTTATTTATTTTCAACATGGTATCAGAGCAAGTCGATTCTGAGAGTTTATTTAGAAGATTTTTATGTCCATATAAAAGCGGTTCAATTATTCAAGTTTTACTTTGGTGATCTGGACGATAGTTTTATGTTCTCGTCAATTTATAAATATTTTGCTCGATGAGGTAATTAGGGTACTTGTTGGAACCCTAGTTAGGCGCATCTAACATCATCAACTTCCTACCTGAGCGCTTGACGACATAGGCAGTGTTGGTCTCAACAAGCAACCCTTCTACAACAGATCTCCAAGTAGCGCTCCAGGCCACACCCATCTCCATGATGGTTGTGCATCTCCATCGCACATATCTACGGTTCCTCCAGATCTGGGAACCCAACATGACGCAAAGAAGGAGGTTGCTACTTCTATAAAACTAGAAGAAAATCAAGAAGATGTGGCACCGATCTTGGCGGTTCTGACTTCAGCCCAATCTCCCTCGATTTTGGTTCGCGAAGAGCCTCCTCTCGCTCCAAGGTTCAAGAAAGTAGTATGCATATGCGTTCGGACAAGTCAATGAATGCTAAATAAGCGGTATGCGGAGGCATATGTAGGGTATATGTGGTTCTGTGCGATTTCTTAATTTTTAATTTAAAAAAAATAAATATTATAAATAATACTACTAGTATCAAAGTGGAGTTAAAAAATCTGAGAGAGAAAACAATTCATGTTAAATGGTTGAGTAGATGCCACTAATAGTCTAACATCTAATGACAAAAGAAACTAGCCATAAAAACTTGACATATTAGATGATTCATAATAACAAAACTTCAATACGCACACATGCATATTTGCAATACATGAGCAAAACCTTAATCGACACATATTAAAATATTAGACGATATATTGCATATATTCATGAAAATGATACATGAGCAAACATTGCATATACATAATGACACAATGCATTGCTATTATATACAAATGCATTCCATGTTCTTACAATTGAATGGAAGACGAGGCGGAGCTACGAAGGTAAGCACCCAAATGAGAGGATTGGAGAGTTGAAACTGCTCAAGCTGAGCCACTAAGCTGTTGGAGCAGTATGTAGGGCATATGCAGGATATACAGGGCATAAACAGTCCGCATATGCGCTTAGGGCGCGTAATGCAACAATTCATATAAATCAGTTTAGTATGAATGCCACACGGGCATAGGCAGTCGCATAGGTGGCCCGTGTGGTCGATTTCATGAACATTGTCTCATGCCCTCCACGATCTACAGAGATCTACTATGATCCATCAGCAACAACGTCGCACCATCCTCAAACAAGGCAATAGCAGCAATAGTCCATGTAGTGGTGCCTTGTATTCTCGAAGAAAAAGAAAAAAAGGGCAATGACGCTCTTTCTCCAAACCTTGCAAGCTCAGAGGAAAACCTCACAGGCGACTGCAACGTGAAGCCCTAGCCGCTCCACCAATCCCACCCGACTCACAATTTGATGGCCACCCCACACAATGGCGACGATGACCCCACGTATGCGACACGTATAGGCGACCTTCAATCTCCCCGTACAACCACACATCCATGCAGGTAGTGACCACTCGTACGCAGGCGGCTATCGTTCATGCTCTGGGTCAAGGCGGCGGCGATGGGTTCCTTTCAGAGGATCCTAGTCGTGTGAAGATAAGAGCCCTCTCCAAGGCTTCTATAAGCCACAGTCCAAATATACTATAATTTTAAAAAAAGAAAGGGGAGGGGACACTTATTTGGTCCCAAAGTAGGCCGAAACTTGAAAGTATGGAACCAATTGAGTCATGAGCTGAGAAAAAAGAAGAAAAAGAAAATCGAAAAAAAGGTGAATGGCTAAAAGAGAAAGGAGGAAAGTCGAAGAAAAAGAAGGCCCTGATTTGATAAAAAAAGCCTATCGTACAAAAAGAAACCATACAAGAAAAAAAGAGAATAGCCGAGAAAAAAATGAAACGGCTACAAAAAAATCAAAAAATGCCTATTCTATGCTGATTCTCCCAACTTAATCGTCCATGTTCCTATTCTATTAAGTATGGGAGAAATGGGGAGTAAGAGTGGGCATGTATTTTTTGATGTATGTACAGAACTTCTACTGTCCATCAACGATTGACAGACCAACACACCAGGCTACTACTGCTATCAGCCAATTTCATCGAGCATCGACTACTTCATCGAGGTTCTCTTTCCTCAACTACTACTCCATGCTAGATTTTCTTCTTCTACATTGATTCTTCTTTAGGTACGACCTGGTATCGCAACGACAACAACATGTATGACAAAGATACTTCCCGGAGACCTGAGTGTCGTAGGCTCGTCATCGAGCAAGGTCTTCTATCAACAATGGGCATATATTCTTCTTGAGATGCATTAATGTCATATAGAGAGTGAAATCAATAAATTTTATTGATATATAAAAGATTACAATAATATTTATTGTAGAAATGGTTTGCCATGGGTTCGCGTGTCCAATAAAGAAGAGGTACGACCCGTAGAGGTGTCGATCTCCTAAGTCGGTCGAAAATGACACTGAAGGGTAGTAAGGTATCTGACTTGCGAAATTATTCCTTTAACATCTGATAACGTGAATGTAATCCAGTGAGAGATCGATAAACATGCCATTCGGACCTCTTTGTCACTGGTTTAGAGCAAAAACCGAGGTAAAAGATGGCAAGCTTCTCAGCTCTCATACAAATAGATGAGAAGCTAGTAGTACTCCATGAGATTGGACTCTACCTGAGATGCGGGTCAAATCCGCATATATATGTCGACAAGACAAGACTTGATTGTCTACTAGGAGTAGGTCTATGTTATGAGAATCAACACTATTGGTCATCCAAGTCATGACATGATAATATCGCCAAGTCATGACTGGTAATCCTTATCTATCTTCTTTAAAGGCTCTTTAGTCAGAATGCGTATCTTTCTCTACCCGTCCACGAACACCTTGAATGCTCGAGAGTAAAGGACGTAATTGCCAGCGCTCTTGAGTTTAATAGTGGTCCCTTGTACCATCATAGAAGACATAGTGTACAAGGGTTTAGTCTCGGTAGGATTGGATGCCATTGCGATCAGATGTAGACATCAAGGACTATAGTTATCCATTCAATCACACATGTGGGTAACTAGGACACGAGTATCAATGCTAAGGAGTTGCTTGGATTTCCCTGAAAGTGACTAGGAACAACACCAATAAGTGTTGGAGGCACAGGTAAATGGTTTGTGGCACCCTAGGAGGGATACTTACACAACTTGGAGGGTCTAACGATGGGTTTGGAGGGCCTGAAGGTGATCGGTGGAGCCCTAGAGATGATTAGCATCGATGTTGGAGGGTCTGGTGGTAGCGTTAAGAGGCCTAGCAATGTGCCTGGAGGCCTTAGGTGGCTTGGAGGTAGCACCTATAGGTTCCAGGAACCAAGCTATGGGCTTGCAATACCTTAGATGTCTTGGCGGTGGTGGTTGCCGCTAGGGATTTCCGTCAGCATTGGGAAGGTCGATGGTACTGCCCTGAGGGCGGCGAGAGCCCTGCATAGGGCCTACAAGAAGATGAGGCCCGTGTAAGGGACCGATCAAAGATGGCAGAACTCATGCATAGATGAGAGGTGGTTTACACATGGCTAAGACGGAAAGGTTGGCGATGACGATAGGTGATTGGGTACGAACCCCGGTTCAGGATCGTTGCTATAATAGCATGTGGAGAAAAAGAAGAGAATGATTGACTTGTCTTATCCAAGGGATCTTGGGTTTCTTATACAGTGTGGAACCCTAGACTAGAGAGCTGAAAAGAGAAAATTAAATAAAGATCCCAAAGGGGTTACGGGGCTCAATAAATAAAGAGAAATAGCTTAATAACAAAAAAAACTCTAACAGAATGAATTTGACCTTCGTTTCTTTAAAAAAAATAGGATTTGTTAGGGTTTATTATAATGTTCTTCATTTTCTAAACTAACTTCTCTATATAAAGGGACCACAATGATATTGTAAAAAAATGTTGACCATGTTATAAGTTCTTGAACTTTGGAGCTCGTCTCCACCTTTACCATCCCTTCTCTTATTTTCCAATAGTTTTAACCCCACAACCTCATTCTTCTCTCGGTCTGAGAGGGTCGTCATGCCCTTCTCTTCTACTCTTGTCCTCTTCTCTTCTACTCTCACCCTAAAATTCTCCATCTACATCACAAGGTGCCTTAGGGCATCTACAGTGTTTCTCACATCTTGCTGTCATGTTGTCTTCCACGTTGACATGAATAAAAGTGAAACTTTATTTGCATTGCGCTCGAGTATACAGTAGTGTCCACCTTATCTTAAAATTCCAAGTACGCTCACTACAGTTACCAACAAACTAAACGCTCCATCTTTTAGTAAATCTAATAATTTATCATTTATATGAAGATTATGATAAGGGATGTGCTCGCACAATGTTAATGTGTCCCTTATCATCTTTTAGTAAATCTAATAATTTATCATTTATATGAAGATTATGATAAGGGATGTGCTCGCACAATGTTAATGTGTCCCTTATGATGCGCACGTCATCATGAATGACTCACAAAACATCATTCTTAAGAAAATGTTGAACCAGAAGTAAACTAACCCTTCCCCATCCCGCGTATAGTGTGAATCAGATCATCCAGAACAAAAATTGTGTTCCTAAAATGATAACAAAAGAGAATAGGTGTTTATATACCAAACAAACTGTAAGTATATGATCCCAAGTGTTTCTCATGAACCTGGAAGATATGTAAACCTACAAACAACAACGACAAAGCCTTTCCCACATTAAGTAGGGTCAGCTATATGGATTCTTTGCCTCCATTCAAATATATCTTGGGACATTCTCGGACTTAGATACAAAAAACTAAGATTCATTTGGATAGTCTCATTGCAATACTTCTTGGCCTTCCTCGCCCTCTCTTAGCCTGCTCAATATCTCAAAACCCGTATCTCCTAACCGGTGCATCAGCCGACCTCCTTTGCAAATGGTCAAACCATCTTAAGTGGTTTTCTCGCATATTATCCTCGATCGGAGCTACACCAACTTTCCTTCTGATTGCATCATTCCGAATCTGATCTTTACATGTATGTCTACACATCTACCTTAGCATTTTCATTTCCTCTACTGCCATTCTCTGCACATGTCTATAGTTCACAAGCCAACATTCAGACCTATATAGTATAGCAGGCCTCACGACTGCTTTGTAAAACTTTCCTTTGATTTTCAAAGGAATTTAATTATCACAAAGAATAGTAGAGGCTCCTCTCCACTTTAGACAATCTACATTTATTCTATGAGTAACATCTACATCAATTTCCCCATCATATTGCAAAATAGATCCCAAGTATCTAAAAGAATCTTTTTTTCTGGATGTTATCGCCATCAATTTCCACCTCGATTCATTCATTATTGTCTCCATCAAAAGTGCACTCCATATAGTCAATCTTTGCCCTACTTATACGAAATCATTAAGTCTCTAATGCATATCTCCCGACCTTAAGCTTCTTATTTACTCCATCTCTAGTCTCATCAATCAATACAATATTATCAGCGAATAACATACGCCAAGGTATCTTATCATGAATGGACTAGTCAACTCGTCCACAATCAAAGTAAAAAAGAATGGACTCAAAGTTGAACCTTAATGCAGACCAATGTTAATGTCAAAATAATTAGTCTTTCCAGATCGGATCCTTACATACGATAAAGCCCTATCATACATATCCTTTATGATGTTAATGTATACAAATACGTGTCCCTTCTCCAAAACTCTCCACAATATCTGAAGTAGGGCAAAGTCATAATCCTTCTCCAAATCAATAAAAATCATATGGAGATTCTTCCTTTTAGCTATATAAATATCCATTGTTCACCACGGCAAACGGATGGCTTCAATATTTGAGTGACCTGGCATGAATCCAAATCGATTTTCTTTTACTTTGAAAACTTGCCTCAACCTTCTTTTGCTTGCACGTTCCCAAATTTTCATAGTGTGACTCATCAACTTGATACCTCTGTAATTCGCACGATTTTAAATGTCTCATTTGTTCTTATAAAAAGGCACCATGATGCTTCTCCTCCAATCTTAAGTCATTTTCTTGCTTTGCCAAATAACAATGAATAAAATTGCAAGTCAAGTCAAACCATGCTCACCTAGAACTCTCCATACTTTTATAGGAATTTCATCAGGTCTTATACCTTTCCCAGGCTTCATAACATTCCAAGCATCATTTACTTCCTTCCTTTGTATTCATTTATAACTTGCACAGTTCAGGTAACTTTCACTACTAGCTAGATCTTCCAAAGTGATATCTCTATTTCCTTCCCTAATAAAAAAGCTTATGTTATGGAAGTAATGTTTCCATTTAATCTCTGTATCCTTCTAAGTAACAAGTTTGTGTCCTTCCTCATACTTAATGCATCTTACTTGAGAAAGATCTTTGTTATTTCTTTCTCTTGCTTAGGCCAACCTGAATATATCCTTCGGGCCCTTAGAGTCGAGATTTTTTTATAAAACTTCATAAGCTTTTGACATAACTTCACTTACATCCTTCTTTGTTTTCTTCTTATCTATTTTGTAGTTTGTGACAGTTTCCTTTGTTCTATCTTTAGACATAGCTTTAAAGCTTGCTCTTTTAATGTTGATCTTCTCTTGCAACCCCTCCACTCCAATACCAAGCATCCTTTTGGCCTGGGACTCCTCCCTTTGACTCGCATAGCATCTCTTTGGCTGCCCTTTATCGCTTCCTACGAGGAAAATTCCTAAGTAGTACCTCAGGATTACAAAAATCCCTAGGTACTACAACATCTTCTTTTACTTGGGTACTACAGAGGTGTCACATTCTCAAAATGCGACACTGCCAAATTTTTTTTATATGGATACTACAAGTGTAGCATATCATGAGGGTGCGACATCAGTATCGCACACCAGGAAAATGATATCCAGTAAATCCCTCCTTAAACCTAAACATATCATTTCGTACTTCTTCCTTCGCCACTTCTCTGCACGTGCGACGACATGGGCTACCCGACCTCCTGTTCCGTCGCCCCCGTTCAACATCCTTCTTCACCGCCTACTCTACGGTTGTCCTCCTCTGACCCCTCTTCCGCATCATTAGCACTCTTCTTGCGTCGCCGCCTCTCCTCCTGAGTCTTCCCTTATATCTCGAAAGTTTAGGTAAAGTCCATGAGTTTTTATGTTGCTAGGGTAATGATATAACATACCGTTTTTTCCCAATTTCATGATCCTATAATGTTGAGTTATATGTGACCTCACATATTAGATCAGAATGGAGTCGATCTATTGTATGTTCCATTTAAAGGGTGCGATTATTGCTTCTTCGACGGCCTATGTGTGTGGTTTTGGGTTAATGCTAACTATGACCTTCGATGAGCTGTTGAACCTAGTCCACCGGAAGTTCAACTTGGACATGAACAATAAAAAAATCAAACTACCACATCACATTCCACGCGATGCAGGCGAAGAGCCTATGTTGACGTCTATCTTCGATGATGATGTACAAGGAGTTTTTGTGTATGCTCGGACTATTGGGAAATCGACACCTATTGACATTATTATTGAGAGTCGAAGTGCCAAATGTCATTGATGCGGACGATCACCTTTCTTCCAAACCCTCCGTTTTCAGGAGCACCGATGATCCCATATCACTGCCATCTACATATCGTGAATGGCGCATGAGTGACGCGCTGCTGCGAGAGGTTAATCATGCCTTGGACGACTTCATCCTTTAGGTAACCGATAATGAGTTGGAAGAGGACAGTGATCATGATTTTGAAGCTAATATCATTATAGAAATATTTGCATATTTTATATTTTATATGTACTAGTTTCATCATTTTATTTCTTTGTACCTGCTTTATGTAATTTACCCATAGAACTCTCCTCTATATAAGAGAGCCTAGGGTTTTCAAAAATATTATGCTTCTATTTTCTTCCAACATGGTATCAGAGCGGCGGTCCAAGATCAGAGCTCGTATACCCTAACCCTAAGACTCCACCATCTGCCCTTCTTCTCCTCCTCACGCGTGCACTGCCAGCCCCTCCTAGCGTCGCCTGCTCCTCCCGGCACTGCCGTCTCCCAGTGCCGCCAGCAGCGCAAGTTAGCGTCGCTAGCAGCGTACGTGCGCTGCCTCCTTCTCTCGGCGCCGCCAACAACGCGCGTTACACCGTCAGTCACGCGTATGTGCCACCTTCTCTTGGTACCGCCAGCATGCGTCGTTACATCTCGAGTCTTCTTCGAATGATGGATTTGATTACATAAGTCTACATATGCAATCGAATCCTCACATGTTTGTGTAGACATCTATCTTTGGTCTACAAAATCCATGTGTTCTCCGTCCGGCTATATGTCAGACAACGAAGTAGATGTACCCGCCACAGGTGCCTTCAGAGGTCCAGCACCAATTGTTAAGATCGACGGGCCGAACTATGAACTCTAGGCTATGCAGTTCATGAGTCTCAAGAAGTCGAACGGCAAGAAACATATTCTTACAGATGATGAACCGGTGGAAAAAACAGGGATTCACACCTCTTGGGAGGCGGACGACGTATATGCCAAAGTTTAATTGCCAGGTACGTTGACGAATGAGATTCTTCAAGGCCATGTGGAATATTACAGCCGCATCCTACTCTCAGGCATGGAATGAGACCAAGATTCTTCAGTTGCAACATGATATCTTCATGATCAAGCAAAACGGAAGACTCCTTCACTCACTATACACATCCTTGCGTGGAATGTTTGAGAAGCTTCACAACTTCATGCCTCTGACAGCTACTCCTGAGCAGCAGAAGACTTACAGGAATACTACCATGGTTGGTGTATTCCTTGTTGCACTTGATCCTGAATATGATGATGCCTGCTCTCAGATCCTTGCGGAAGCCACTATTCCTCCAATGGAGGATGCTTTCCATCGACTTAACATGATTACTGTTCCGACTACTACTATTGGTCAGACCTCTTTGGCAATGGCAGCATCCAGAGGCAGAGATGGTTTTTCATCCTTTCGTGGACGTGGACCCCGTGGTAGAGGGGGTCGGACCCGTCAGCCCTGTACTTATTGTCATCATCCCGGTCATCCAGAGGATACATTCTATTCTAAGCACGGTTTCCCAACATCAGCACAAGTAGCAGAGCAAGTTGAGACCCATACACCTACGACTTTAGATCAGAGATTTGATGATCTCGTCGCAAGATTTTGATATATTATGCCTCCCGCCTCATCTCCAAGAGGTCATTCAGATGTGGTTGCTTCTGCCCCTGCTAGTACATATGCTTATGCTAGTACATCAGGTAACCCCTATGCTTTTACATATTGTCATGGATCTGAGATTACAGAATGGATTATGGACTCCGACGTCATGTGGGGACAGAGAGCAGCTAACAGCATACAGACAAGTCCGTCCAGGATGGACCGTAGTAATAGCCGATGAGACTCACTCCCCGATCACAGGACATGGGGAGATAACCTTGATGCCTTTGATGCGTTTATAGAACGTATTACATGCTCCAGATTTCTCTATGAACTTGTTGTTTATTAGTCATCTTACAAAGGATATACACTGTCGAGCTATATGCGACCCATCATCTCTTGTTTTTTAGGACATCCTTACGGGTCGAGTGATTGGGTGTGATCGTGAGCAGGGCGGACTTCATAGGCTAGTTCGCACACCTTTTGCAGGAGCGTCCTCTCAGTCAACAAGATCAATCTCTCCCTATACGCGGCATCTACATTTTGGTCATCTCCCTCTCCATAAGATGTGTCGCATTTTGCAGCAGATTTCTCCTGGTTCCTCATTTCAGTGTGAAGCATGTCAGTTGGGAAAGCATCATCGGTCAGCTTTTCCAGTCTTCAGAGTCGGAGCATTAGTTCCCTATTTGAGTTGTTTCATGTCGATCTGGGGTCCAAGTCATGTTCCTGATCATCAGGGACATCGTTTTTATCCTGTTGTAGTAGATGATTTTTCTCGTTTGTCGTGGGTGTTCCTATTGAAAAATAAATCTGAAGCAGGGGATGTGATCAAAACCTTTATTAATGAAGTGCGAAATATTTTCTCTACGTCTGTGAAGTTTGTCATGACTGGTAATGCTTTGGAATTTTGTAGTCGTTCTCTTTTATATTTTTTCTCTTCGCGTGGTATAATTCATCAAACATCTTGTGCTTATACATCTCAGTAAAATGGTGTTGCTGAGAGAAAGCATCGGCATTTACTTGATGTCACTCGGACCCTTCTTATTTAGAGTCGTGCACCACACTCGTTTTGGGGTAATGCGGTTCTGACCAGATGTTATCTTGTGAATCGTATGTCTTCGTCTGTCTTGGGTGAGAAAATTTCTTTCTCTATGGCTTTCCCTGAGAAGGAATTATTCTCTCTTACTCCTCGTGTCTTTGATTCTGTTGCATTTGTTCACCAATTGGCTCCAGGTCTTGACAAGTTATCTCCTAAAGCTGTCAAATGTGTGTTTGTTGGTTACTGTAGGACACGGAAGGGGTATAGGTGATATGATCCATTACAAAGGAAATACTATATCAGTGTTGATGTCACATTTTATGAGTTTGTAATGCATTTCTCTCCCACAGGTGACAGGCTGGCTTTTTCAGAGTCTGATATCGAAATCTACATGCCACCTCCACCTTCTAGTCCGTTGTCTTCTCCTACTATTACACCACCGTCACCAATGCCACCTCCTCCACCACCACCACCAGTCCCTTCTACACAGCCGCATGTGCAGTCTGTTCCACCATTACCCAATTACTATACCAATCGCTTAGCTAATGCTCATAGTCATGGTCAATCATCCACCACGCCCCAGGTTTGTCATGATAACATGGTTTCTAACAATGGGATTGGTAATATTTCTGTACATGGATCATTGCAGGAGGAGGTTACTGATGACATGGACATACCTATTGCTATTAAGAAGTAAAAGCGTACATGTGCTATCCACTTGCTTCATACATGTCCTTTCATCACCTAACAGGGGAATTTCACAACTTTCGAGTTGCTCTATCTGTTGCAGACGTACCACGGACTTACCAGGAAGCCTTGAAAGATAGCCGCTGGCGTTTAGCTATGGAGGAAGATATGGCCGCCCTGCAATCACGTGGTACTTATAGCTTGGTTTCTACTCTTCCAGGTGCCTCTATTGTCAGTTGCAAATGGATGTTTACCATTAAATATCATGTAGATGGGAGTCTTGATCGGTACAAGGCAAGATTGGTGGCACGGGGATTTACTCAAACCTATGGTGTAGATTATTTGGATACATTCTCTCATGTTGCTCATCACTCCACTTTACGTGTTCTGCTCTCTGTTGCAGTGGTACGTGGCTGACCCTTATTTTAGCTAGATGTTAAAAATATTTTTTTGTATGGAGATCTACAGGAAGAGGTATACATGCAGCAGCCTCCGGAGTTTGCTACTAAGGGGGAGTGTCAACAGGCTCGTAGACTCCATAAGGCGATATATGGCCTTAAAGTCCAGGAGCTTGGTTTCAGAAGCTCTCGGATCTGATTGGACAATAGGGGTTCAAGAGTTCAAATGCAGACCATTCTCTATTTGTGCATATAACTTCTAGAGCGATAGTTGCCATCATGGTTTATGTGGATGATATAATTGTTACAGGAGATGATACGCAAGGAATAAAGATGGCAAAAGATTTTTTGGGAAGTCGATTTGTTACTAAGGATTTGAGCACCTTACGGTATTTCCTAGGGTTGAAATTTGCTATAAATGCGCAGGGTTTTGTGATGACCCGAAGGAAATATGTTACAGATATGCTTGTTGAGACGGGTATGATTGGGTGCAGACCCTCTACTACTCCTATGGATCCTAGCATGAAGTTGTATGATAGTGATATAGATGAGGTTGAAAAGAGGAGATACAGAGATATGGTGGGAAAACTCCTTTATGTTACTAATCCCAGACCACATATTGCCTTTGTTGTGAGTCGAGTAAGCCAGTTTATGGAGCAGCCTTGACAGGTACATATGGATGATATAAACACGATATTGAGATATCTAAAATCGTCTCCAGGTACAGGATTACTTTCCAAGAAAGGAGCAACTCTCACTGTATCCGCATGTGTTGATGCTGACTATGCAAGGTGTCCTAAGGACAAGAAGTCTACGTCGGCTTTGCAGTATTTGTTGGCAGTTCCATTGTTTCTTGGAAAAGCAAGAGACAACCCGTTGTGGCTAGATCAAGTGTCAAGTCTGAATATAGGATTATGGCACAAGTGAGCACCGAAATGATGTGAATTCAAGTCGTGTTAGCAGATTTACACATAAAAGTTCCTCTACCTATGCAGTTACAATGTGATAATTAAGCTGCTCTGTTTATTGCAAACAACCCTGCATTCCATGAGAGAACTAAACATATTGAGGTAGATTGCCATTACACGAGAGATATGATTCAGAAGGGTTGATATCTACATCACATGTCAGTTCAGGAGAGCAAACTGCAGATATATTTACCAAAGCATTACTCAGAGGACCATTCCTGAAGTGTTTGTCCAAGATAAGCATGATTGACATCTATGCTCCAGCTTGAGGGGGAGTGCAGAAATATTTACATATTTTTATATTCTATATGTACTAGTTTCATCATTTTATTTCTCTGTACCAGTTTATGTAATTTACCCATAGGACTCTCCTCTATATAAGAGAGCCTAGGGTTCTAAGAAATATTATGCTTCTAGTTTCTTCCAACAATCATAAATGAGGAGATGTGAGCCGATGAACAAATTCCCCAATCAATTGTTCTCCATTTACCTTTTTCGGGGTGAGAGGATCTGAAACTCGTTCAACCTATGAGGATGACATTCGAAAGAAGTATGGACTTGGCAGTGTTGTTGATAAAATATGTAAGGTCAAACCTTCAAATGTAATTATAATTTGATGTGTGTTGTGAAGAAATGTCACATCCTCGCACACTACAACCTCATGGTTATAGAACCCACTAGTTGATTAGTTTTGTTTTTTGCACCAACCAATTCAAAGGATGTGTTTGGTATCTACGTGGTCATTACAAGAAATTCGATGTTTATGGGTGATCTCTAAGATCGTTGGCCCACACACTTGCGTAAACCCAACAGTTAATCAAGATCATCCTCAATTGGACTACAAATTCATGTCTAAATATTTTTATCCCTGATGAGGGATGACCCTACTGTTTGGGTGATGAGTTGTAGAGCTCACATTCACGAGATGTACATTTACAGGGTAACGAAAAAAGAGCATGGGATGCTCAAAGGAAAGCAATTCGAATAATATTTGGTTAATGGAAGAAGTCTTATGTCGAGATGTTTTATCTTATGCATGCAATGAAGGGTGCCATTCTAGGGACTGAAATAGATGTCGAGCATAGCAAACAACTCGACCTTCGGAAACCACATTAGCTATATCGCAAATCCAGCATGCAATATACTAGAAACACCCTGGAATTGAATCATTTCCTGAAGATACCTAATATATTGCATTTTTGAATCTCTCTAGTATATCGCATTCCTGATGTACGATACTTATGTCATACCGTCAAGATGTGCTACACTTGTAGTATCCAGATAAAAAAACATTAGGCAGTATCGTATTTTGAGAATGTGATACCTCTGTAGTACCCAGGTAAAAAAATATGATGTAGTACCTAGGGATTTTTGTAATCCCGAGGTACTACTTAGGAATTTTCCTCCGCTTCCCACATCTCGTTTGTACTTATGTTACAATCCAATGATGAGTCTTCTGAAACCTTCTCCCTGAAGCTTGATTACTTCAGTTGGAGATTCCTCCATCTAGTTCTAGTGATCTTGGAAACTGTCTTTTTATTTACCAACCCTTTTATTTACACATACATGACTAAAAAGCGGTGTTGGGTTGCCAAACTTTCTCCTAGGATTACTTTGCAGTTTTGCAACACAACCGATCTCTTTTCAAAGCAAAGTAATCTATTTGTGTTCTAGTCAGACCACTCTTATAAGTAATTAAATGCTCATCCCTTATCTTGAAGAGATTGTTTGCCATGAAAAGATCTTAAACCGTTATAAAATTCAGTATGACTTTTCCCTTTTTATTTCTATTCTAGAAGCCATGGCCTCCATGAACACTAGCATACCATGAATCGTCCTTTCTCACATGTCCATTAAGATCTCCACCTAGGCAAATTATATCTCTTGGTGGGATTCCTTCAAAATCTTATTCAAATCCTCCCAAAAAACTTATTTAATCCTTTCATCTAAACCAATTTGCGATGCATAAACTGAGATGATATTCAAAATTTCTTCTTCGAGCGCCAATTTTAGCAAAATAATCTGATGCCTGAATCGTTGCACATTAACCAAATTATCCTTCAAATCCTTGTGAACAACCACCCCAACACTATTTCTACCCTTATCTTTATCTGAATACCGAAGTTTAAAGCACGTCTTCTCGATCTCCCACGCTTTCTCTCCAACCCATTTTATCTCTTGGAGACATGATATCTTAATCTTCCTTCTCTCCATGGTTTCTACTATCTCCATCGATTTGCTAGTCAAAGTACCAATATTCGAGCTACCTATCTGTAACTTACTTTGCAACCTCTTTTGAACAAATTTTTACTCGCATGCATCCATCATAAGAGATCCTTGCAAATTTTGGATTGTATCTGAGCGACGATGTAGTGGAACTAGCTCATTTACTTGCATGTGTTCCTCATGCAAGAACCCTTGCAAATTTTGAACTACATTCGAGTAGTAATGTAGTGGCCCTTGCCAACTTCTCATTGCATTCGGGTGATGTAACGCGTCGCTAGTAGGAAGCATCCCAACGAAATCTAAATGTTTGCTTAAATCCAAATTGAAAAGATCAGAACTGTTTTGAGAGAGATTCCTAAACGGTGTTCTTTTTTTTAAGAACACCATTTAAGAATTCGTCTCTCTTGCACTGATTGTCGGCTACCTAACGCACAACCCTCCTCATTTACCTGGGCCTGAGACCGGCCATGTCTCTCTTGCACTGGTTGTTGACATTCGGACGATGCAACACGTTGCTAGTAGGGAATGCCCCAACAAAATCTAAATGTTTGCTTAAATTCATGTTGAAAAGGTCCAAACTCTTTTGAGACAAATTTCTAAAAAGTTTTATTTTTTAAGAACACTATTTAGGAATTTGTCTCTCTTACACTCATTGTCGATTGCCTAGCGCACAACCATCTTCATTTAAACCTACAAACATTTGTAAAAAAGAGTAAATGAAGATAACAGATTCACTTAACCTGATTATACCCAGCTCTCTTCACTTATGTTTTAAAGAATTTATGGCATCAATAATTAGGGGGATTGAAAAGTGTTTGAAGTTGAAGCTGATTTTAAATTTACTTTCACTTTGACCTTTGATTAACATGACATCCCATGAAGCGCCCATTTTTAACTTTTTACGTTTATGAAACAAAGAGTTACTCGAAAACCATAACTTCAGGCTTATTGAAAAATCTAAAATAATACCTTAAAAGAAGATTACATTTTTACAGAATTGGGCCTTCACAGAATAATAATCTTTATCTATTCTATTGAAAAAATAATCTAATACATACCAACTTCATCTTGCAGTGGTGTGTCAAGCATGGGTAACTCCAAGCGGCAACCAGACATGTGCGCAGAAGCTAAAATGAGACACAAAAAGGTATCTTGCATGTTACAGATAGCATGTAGGTGCCATATAAAATTATACTTGAACGGGCTTCCTTAAACATCCACGTTCCTTATGTGCCTAGCCATTCCATAATTTCCTCATCAGGTACACAATTATCATCTATGTAGAACTCCTCAATGCAAAAAGGCAGTGGACTGTTATTAAAGTCATATTCAAGAGGCACACATTCAATGGGTGATGCATATTGCCCATTCAAATGTTTATCTTGCTCTTCTAAAACTTCCACGCTCAAAGTTTGATCATTTACAGCAACTATATTCAAATCTGCTAGTGCTACAAAAGACTGTCTAGCTTGATTTCGGGCATCCACACATCTTTCAGGCACTAACTGGTGGCTAACTATTGGAGGAGACACTTGTTCTCCGCTATGGCGGAAACTGCATGCTTTGGCTGATGACAGGACTCCATAATCACCTGACGGAGTCAGTAAAGAACCTCCTGTATCTGGATATAATGATGTCCCAGCCTGAACAAGCACGTCGTGGCTGCTATAATTAGCTGGCTGAGTACTTGAGAAATTGATTATTGGCTCGGAAAATGCTCCCACTATTGTAACATGATGATTCTGACATGTGGAAGTAGAAAGCACAAATCCTGACTGATGAGTGCCTTGTGCCTGGCAGGTAGATTGACGCACCTCAGATTGTACTATATCAGGTCTCTCCCCCATATCTAGAGGCCTTTGCTTCTGAGAGATTTGTGCTGATACTGCAACATGTGTAGAACTCCCTCTGGGCCTTTTCTTCCTTGGCTTCCTATTTGTAGTTTTTTGTTCTCTGACAATAAAGTTAGCATTTGTAGCACATCCACCCACCAGAATAGAATCCAGATTTCTGTTTTGATGCACTATATCCTCACTTACATGCATTCTGGTTTCCATATTGGATTCAGATATCCTCTGAATATCAATACCGTCAACACAGTACTCCTTGTTACTACTAGTTGCATGCACTATATCCTCACTTACATGCATTCTGGTTTCCATATTGGATTCAGATATCCTCTGAATATCAATACCGTCAACACCGTACTCCTTGTTACTACTAGTTGCATCCTCCCTTCTTTCCCCGAGACTACCATGTCGTGTATCTGTTAAGTCTGAGATACCATTATCACTAGGATGGCGTAAGAACTCCTCTGTATTAAGCACTCCCAACCAAATAGCACTCTCTTTCGCAGTCATCTTATCTTGCAGGCATTTCGACTTGCGAACATGATTTCTAATTTTTGAAATATTCGGAGACATGTGCTTAATCACAGCAGTAAGCACTCCAACCTTCCAGACTTTTTTCAGATCGTGAGGTTTCCTATAAGGAGGAATCTGACCTTTGGGCAGACCAAGATTTATCCACCAATCTTCTTTCCCTGTAGGCCACCATGGAGGTGGAACACCCTTTTCCAGTGGATATTTTCGTTGCGGTGGATTACAATGTTGCATCAAAGATGATAAAAGAGAACCTAGAGTGGCATCCTGAAGATCCATAAGGTTCTCAAATTTGTCGCCTCCTTCATTATGCATGTTCCCTGAAGCAAAAGCCTCTGCTTCATGCTTTTCTATTGCAGCCATTCCATTCCTATCAAATTTGACCTTCTCCTTCCACCACGCTCTAAGATTGTCCGAGGAACCGCTTACAGGTTTTCCCTTTTCAAGTATGATCCCATAAACAAATCCACGGGCATTGCACACCTCCATCAGCTTTAACATGTATTTCAGAATCCCATCCTGAGCTCTGGACATTTTCTTCCTGCGAGCCTGCTCGGACGTTTGCTTAGTCTTTGTTTTCTCCAATTCCTGAGCCATGAATTTCTCTCTTTCTTTGATTCTCCTGAGTTTAACTTGATCCTTCCACATTCTTGTAGCCAATTCTTCAGCATCTATTTCCTCATCACTAACATCATTCTCCGTAAGTTTGTCAGATCTGATGCCAACAAGGTCTAAGGCTTCCCCCGCCCCATTTCTTGCCATCACTTGCAGACGGTTAGGATTCCAGTTCTGCTTTCAGAATATTAATATTTATCAAGGGAGTTTATTCCAAACAAATTTCCGTTTTCCATGACCATGTACGAAAATATCAGCATCAAACACTAGGCTGCATATGTTGAAACACAATGTTCAATGTCTAAAGAAACATAAAGATTGCTTAGTAATGTTGGTGAAACGAAGGAAATGGGAAAAATAAAGAGAAAAAAAACTGTATTAATGTTATAGCAGTTAAGCTCTTGTAGTAAATTATAATATGTCAATTGTCTTTATCCTTTTCTACATGTAGCCCAATAGAGCAACTTCCATTTCGCTCTAGAGTTTTTTCTCTATGTAAAGAGAGCCCTAGGACACGTAATAAATAACTCTTAATTCCTTTCGCATGGTATCATTAGAAGCATGAGGATCTTGTTAACCGTACAAGAGAAATCATGGGCCCTACAACTGCTATCATTAGTCATCCTCCATAATCACTAGACACCGCTATCTCTACCAGCACCTCAGGTATTGGTGCTCTTACCAATGGTCACAACACTAACCTCACGTAATGGATAATAGATTCAGGAGCTTCTCACCAACTCTGTGGAGATAGAAATGAGTTTATCTCTTACAGCTTGATTCATCTTGCTTGATATGTCATCACTGCAGATGGGAGACACTCTTCTATCACAGGATAAGGGGAGACTTGTTTAATGTCCATTATGTGTCGGCAAAATATCTTATGGGCTCCGGATTTTTCTATTAATTTATTACCCATTAGTCAGATTACTAAGGAAGTCAATTATCATGCCATTTTTTATCCAACTTCTCTTGTGTTTCAAGATATACTTACAAGCATGGCGATTGGATGTGAACGTGAGCAAGGGGATCTATGCAAATTGGTATGGTCCATATATGTAGGCAGGTCTTACATCTTTAGTGATCCAATATCCTACTTATGGCATCTAAAATTTGGTCATTTACCCCTTCAGAAGTTGTACAGAGCCCTTCCTCATATGTCACCTCTCAATCTGGCTTCCAATGAGAGGCTTGCCAACTTGGGAAGCATCATCATCGTAGCTTTCTGAATCTTCATAGTCGCGGTGGTAGTTCTTTATTCAAGCCTATTAATTTTGACGTTTAGGGTCCAATCGTGTTCCTGACTATCAGGTGCAACATTTTTATCTTGTTGTTATTGTCAAAAAATAGAGAATGCGAAAGCGAAATGATAAATAGAGCATAAGATAAAGAAATAAACATGGAAGAACAAAGATTTTTATGTGGAACCCTACTCTCCAAGGAGCGGGATGAAACTACAGTAGAAGCCCTCAAAGGGGGGGATATTGTATTGGTTTTTCTCAATAGATACAGGAGGTCTGGGGCTCCTTATATAGCCTCCACAGAGACTCCAAGTCCCAACACTGGTAGATGTGGGACAAAACATATGGATGTGATAAATGGATCCTGGAGAGAACCATTTACCCACCTACAACTCATATGGTGCACAACCAAATACTTCAACACTCTCCCTTAAGATGGAGCATGCAATGCTCAGCTTGGACAAACAGAAAGAAACTCAACTCACGTTATATGACACTACAGATAATATCAACTCAACGCGCACAACTGTCGGTTGCTGTCGAAGACGTTTCTTCTTATGCCATGCAAGTGAGGAGGATGAACGGGCTGGAGTGTGAGTCAAACTGTGGACTCGGAATCTGACCATCGAGTCTGAAACTGCACCTGTAGTCTACTCGTCAGAGAACTGGGTCTCTCCCATCCGGCTCAGATAATGGTACTCTACTATGGAGTCCCTACGATACCACATGAAAACACTTGCCCACATGGTATAGGGAATGATCCTCTACTATGGAGTCCTTATGACTCACATGAAAACTCTAGCCGAAATACAAGAATGATGGGTCAAATATAGCACGACAATGTAAGTCTTTGGTGATTTGACTAATTGAAAGAAGATTCATAGAAAATTTAGGAGCATAAAAAACATTCTGAAGTCTCATTTTAGGGGTCAACTGCACCTTCCACAGACCAGTGGTGGGAGAATGTGTCCCATCAGCTATCACCACAAATCTACCTGACTGAATTGTCTATAGGTACTAAACTGACCTCTATCACCACAAAGATGATGGGATGCTCCTGAATCCATTATCCATTCAGACAAATTTGCTCTGTAGCAACTAGTAAAGGCATATGGTGTACCTGATGTGGATATTGAGGCTGCTACCTTTGAAGATCTTGACTATGAACTAGTTGACTCTGAAGATGGCATGATCTCCCTAAGCCGATCTACTAACTCGTCAAACTTCTGATCAGTTGCAACCGAAGAACTACTATCTTGTTGGACCTGTTCTGACACGCGAGCTGAAGCTGGAAACCCATGCTTAGAATAGATGTTTCCTCTGAATGACCAGGCATGTGGCAATAAGTACAAGGCTGATGAGGGGGTCTATTATTCCCTCCTCTTCCAAGGCCTCCACGGCCACGGAACTGTGTAGTGCTCCCCCTACCATGAGATGCTGCCACGGCTGAAGATGTCTGAGACACGGACGAACCACCTGAAGATATGGAGAGTCTGCTCAGTCGGTGATATGCTTCCTTCATTGGAGTTATAGTGGCATCGGTCAGAATCTGTGCTCTAGCTACATCATATTCAGGATCCATTACTTCTAGGAAGACTCCTGTCATTACTGAATCTCTATACGCCTTGAGTTGCTCCGGTGTAGCAGTCAAGGGAATGTACCCATGTAACCTTTCAAACATACCCCTTAGTAAGGTGTAAAGGGTATGTAGAGGACGACCATTCTGCTTCGAAATGAAGATATCGTGCTAAAATTGCAGAATCTTTGACTTATTCCTTGCCGGTCAATATATAGCAGCAAGAATGTCCTGCATAGCCTTAGTTGTGGGCTGACTCAAAATATCATTGGCTATCTCCATGGATACTGTTCTAGAAAGCCATACTCGTAAATGCGCGTCATCCGCCTCCCATGAGGCGTTAACCCCAATTTTGTCAATGGGCTCCTCTTGTGTGAGGATGTGCTTATTGCCATTGCATTGCATTAGAATCATGAACTGCATGGCCCACAGTTCATAATTAGTTACATCCATCTTCACAATGGGTGTTGGACCTTTGAAGGCACCCAGGGATGGGACATCTTCTTTGTTGTCTGACACGATGACAACTATTTTTCAAACTAGAGTTGCATACTTGGATATAAAACATCTACACAAACATATGGGAAGATGATTATGGGTGTAGACTCATACTACAACTACTTCCATTCTCCGAAAACTCCTCCGGAAGGTTAGGGTGTCTTTAGATGATCGACACACCCTAGACAATCAGACCGAAGCCCAACCAGGGGCTTGAGGCAGTGCAGCACGAGCGAGCATGCACGTTGGTGAGCAGATGCACAGCACGGGTGCAGACCTGGGCACGCAGGCACGCGTGCTGGCGCGTAGATGCACAGCACGGATGCGCGTGAGGCGCAGATGCTCAGGTGCACGGAGGCACACAAGCACACTGGCGCACAAATGCACGTGAGGCGCACGTGGTGGCGTGCGAGCGTGCGAGGTACGGAGGCGGAGACGCGCGGGAGAGGGGAAGCACGCAGACACCTAGGGTTTCGATGGGGGTAGGGATTTAAGGCACAGGCTCCGATTTAGGACCGTCGTTCTGATACCATGTTAAGAAAATAGAGAATGCAGAAGCAGAATGATAAACAGAGCATAAGATAAAGAAATAAACATGGAAGAACAAAGATTTTTACGTGGAAACCTACACTCTAAGATACAGGATGAAACCACAAGAGAAGCCCTCAAAGGGGCGGATATTGCATTCCTTTTATATAGGAGGTCTAGGGCTTCTTATATAGACTCCACAGAGCCTCCAAGTCCCACCACTGGTAGATGTGGGACTAAACATATGGATGGGGTAAATGGATATTGGAGAGATCAATTTACCCTCCTACAACTCATATGGCGCACAACCAAATACTCCAACAGTTATGAATGATTATTCTAGACTTTCTTAGATATTTGTGATGGAGCATAAATATGGGGTAAGTACTAATATGCAATATTTTATAATTGAAATAAAGAATATTTTCTCTACTACTATCAAGTATGTGTGTTCTAACAAGGTTGGAATTTTGCACCAGCCACTTGACCCTTTTAGGTCTCGTGAGATTTTATATCAGACCTCTCGTGCCTACAACTCTCAACAAAATGGTGTTGCTGAGAGGAAACGATATCACCAGGACTAACCTGATACCGAATCGCGCTCCTCACTCTTACTATAGAGACGATATTCTTATTGTATTCTACATTATTAATCGCATGTCATCTCCTCACTTTTTCCATCTCCACACCGCTTCTCATCTCTACTCCCATCACTCGTCTTATTGTTTCCTTGACCTCCCAACATGGCCTCTCAACCGTGCACTGCTAAATGTTGAAGCAAATAAGAATTGGTATCAATATAACTCTTAATATTTTTCCTAAAGTTTAACTTTTTAAGAAAATTGGAGACCTTCCGTTTGCGGAGATGAGTTGCACATGATTCCTAATTTCAACTAAAGATTTTCATTTAGTTTCACAACCAACTTTCCAGGTGTTGCTCATATTCTCTTATTTCTTAGTTTTATAGGTGTTGCTCATATTCCCTTTTTTTCTTGTCTCATTTCTAGCCTCACGTGTACTAACCTACCTAGACAGAAATTAAAGAAAAATGGGTCACAACCTACCTAGACAGTAATCGTGGATTATCTTGTATTAAACCCACGTAGACCAAAATGTAACCTAAATGAGGCAACTCGGTTGGAGTACTCCAACTACATTTGATATTAATCTAGGCACATTGATGAAATCTAATTGTGGATTGAAATACCGTGATATATCAGTGATATATACTTCATCGTATCAATGGGATATCTGATATCGATAATTATATCATTTTCCAGGATATCGATCAGCCTATAATGATGCATGAACAGTGTTATTTGTTTGTGCCTGTAATATCGCTAAAACGCAAAAATTGAAGCACATATTTTCCCTTCTCTTGATCCATATCATTGATATAAGGTCTTATATTTACTACTTCTATTTGGTGCTACTATCTTGATTCAGAGGAGTCATCGAATACTTTTGAAGGTTTTTTAAAAAATTTTAGCCTTTGTAAGTTAATTTGTTTTATCAATTTATTTTTTATATTACTAATACGTGGGCTTTTCGAGTACGTACGATGCAATTTCTTGAAATATTTGAGCTTTTAGAATGTACTCTTATATAATTTCGATATATTTGCTCTCCATATTCTATTGTCTTAAACATAACATATTCGTATTTCGAAGCTAAAATCTAAAATATGTCATTAGATCTGATCTTTATGTGTTTTGTTCGAGTCTTACCTATTAGCTCCATACTTCATGTTATGGCTAATTTGATTTTCATTAAAACTAATTATAAGTTTAAACTTGTGATGTATTTTTTTTTGATTGATACAAGTCTTATTACTCAACAACGGTAATAAAACCTTCTCCCACATTAATTATGGTTGACTACATGAATTCTTTGCCTCCATTCGGATCTATTTTGGATCATTCTCATACTTGGATCCAAGATTTTAGTGTTTTTACTTAAAATCAAGGATAGTTAGTAATTAATTAATGAATTTTACCTAGTTGTCGTATTACTTCGGAGAAAATGACTAGTGTAGAGAATGTAATTAATGAATAGTCATTACCCAGTCAAGATCTTAGTAGATATTATCATGCTACGATCTGACAACCAACATGCAATAGACAATCTATACTAGTATAAGCGCCCTAAATATGTTCCTCCATGTATAGTGATTTTTAAGAAAAAAATCGGATTACCAATATATCCAAAACTTTATATACTCGTAAATTTATATATTACAGAAGTACAAAAATATTCTCCAAAGATTAAAAATTCAAAAGTAACTTCCGCATGCTCAATCACATTCTCCGCATAAATTGTTCCCAAGGAAAAACCACATGGTTTCTAGTCAACCACATATTCCCCACCAAGGCAACCACCAATGATCTTTCTTTGTTAGAACAATGTCAATCCGAACAGAGAAGGTCCAGAAGTCTAAGCATAACCAATTGTCACTCAGTCAAGAGAGCATCGTCTCGAACCTCCTTTTAACTATCAAGTCTTTTATATTAGATATGAACATCATATATTAGATCTATGACTAATTTGATTATCATTAGTACTAATTATAAGTTTAAAGCTATGATGTTATTTTTTTATTTGATACGAGCTTAATTTATATAATGTTTTACTTAAAGTCCAGAGATAATTAGTGATTTAGTAATCAGTATTAGTTAATTTACTAGTTAATAAATGGCAAGTACCTAGTTATAATATGATACTTAGTAGTTACCAGTAGGCTAGAACATTCAATAGAGGGGCGTATCGGTATTAATGTCCTAAGTCTGCTCCTCCATGTTTGATAAGAGTGCTTTTTAAATTCAAAAAAAGGTCGATCACTAATAAGTCATGCATTCAAAAACTTTATATGCAGTTATATAAAAGTTACAAAGATCAAGGCTCAGAAATAATCTTCACATGCTCAATCACATTCTCCACCTTGTATCATTCACGAAGGAAAACCTCACCATTTCTAGTCAACCATGTGGCCTACACCAATGCAACAACCGATATTTTCTATATGCCATCATAGTTTAGGGTTGGCATTATTCGGGTCCACCCAAATAACCCATCCAAACCTTTGAAAAATTGTTGATGGATTGGGTTATTTTGGGTTTTAGGTCGAGTTAAACCTAAATCATAATATTTGTTTGGTTTTTGGGTTAGATAGATGGATCTAGTGTATTCTACCCAACCTACCCAAATAACCCAAACTGAAAGCTTATGCAATCAATAATTTCATATTAGTTCATAATGATATAACACTTAGCACATATGACTAACAAAGTTGGCCTCTCTACAAACTTGAGATTAAGGAACATATTTATACTTGTATATATGAACGCCTATTTAAAGATATATTGTGATTTTTTCCCATCCCATATGCCATGAAAAGTTTGGTTTGGACCCAAACTGACCAGCTCGAACCCACAAACCCACATCCCAAATAACTTCACCCAATAAACCCACATCCCAAATAACTTCACCCAATTTACTTCGGTTGTGTCATAGGTGGCCATTTTCTTAACCCAAATGGAATGCAACCCAAACTATTTAACCCAAACTAATCAAATGCATACATCTAGCATAGACTAAGGTGTTGCTGCATTATGCATCCATATTGTGTTGTAATGATGGGTTGTTGGTCATCCATATATGTGTAAACTATCGATATTCCTAGATATTATTGGCATACCGACGGGCATGGCGAGGGTAAGGGGGCATGCTGACGATATCTAGGGAAATGTCGTCAATACATGCAAAAATTAAAGATTCCTTTGCGTTTATTTTATTGTATTGGGGGGCACAGGGGGACATGCAGCTCTATGGGCTCCAAAAATATCAAATAATAGCATATAAGATACCCAATATTGGCAATGTTGGGAAGTCACAAGAACTGATGACTTTTTCATTTGTCATCTTCTATTCTCATCCACCATGTATTATTTCTTCATTTTTTATGGTTTGATATTTCTTCTAATGTGTTCATTCTTATTCAAAAAAAATACTCCACAATCAATCCTAAATTGGCAAATCAACAATGAATTGCATTCTTAATGAAGTATTGGGAATTCTTCTTCATTTACCATCTATTCGCATCCTCAATGTATTGTTTCTTCCTTCATTTTTTATGATTCCATTGCTCATCGCATATGCTTATACATTCATATTTAAATTAGTACATGACGATCCTACATTTACAAATTGATAATTTACGAGAGTCGCATGAATTAATGCCGATTTTTTTATTATTTTTATTTTAATTTTAATTCTTATCTTCTATTCACATCCTTTGTATATATTGTTTTTCATTTTTTTTACAGATTCATTGTTACTCTAAATATACTCAATCTCATATAGTACCTTACAATTCTAACTAATAGGTCATACCAGTATGGTGACTAGATATGGAGGACTTAATATCTTAAGTAGGATCTCTTAACAATGAAAATAGTTCTCAGTACAAGGGCACCGATGCATCGTTCCTTCCAACCTTTCATGATGCTTCAAGTTCTTACCATCAAGAGTCTTAATGGGATCACCAAGAATCATCCTATCATGGTGGTGATATTTTTTCTCAATACTTTTTAGCAGGATTGTACCCACTTAATGGTCTAGTGGCAGTACAGTGTGTCTGTCACACAAAAGACCAGGGTTCAAATTCAACTCTTGCAGGGGTTGTGTTAGGTAGTCAGCGGCTAGCGTAAAAAATAGTCGAATCTTTCAATAAGGATTTGAGCAAGAATCCATGTAGCCGACCCTACTTATAGTGGTAGAAGGCTTAGTACATTTTTACCTTTTAGCAGGATTGAATGCTTCTCCTCCACCCCCCATTGTCTATAGATATGGATATATACACACACACACACACACACACATATATATGGTTATGGTGGTGGTGCTAGTGGAACAACATAATCTTAAATTAGAGGTATTTTTGTATACCGATTATTTTTCATGTGAACCTATTCAATCATTTATACTACCCTTATCACAATCTTGAGCCGATGTCCATCAGCATCCTCATCAATAATGAGTTATATTGCATCATTAAAAGCATGCCACTCATCGAGACATAGGTGCTAATGAGAGCAGATATCCATATACTAGAATACTCTTACAAAATTTCTGTCCAAAAGTATAGACAAATTGCCATGGACTACTTGAGCCTCTACTTATATGACATGAGAAAACTCTTTCGAATATGTTGAAGCATGTCAATGGCACAAGCAAGAAAGCACACGATCAAGCCTAGATTCAATAAGAAATTCATTCTCACGTCGAATCATGAACTTTAACTTTAGTGCATTTTCTTTTTGTCTTTATTTTCCAAGATTATCCCATGCATGTTCAAGTCTCTTAAATGATAAGATATAATATTCATGATTATCAATATGACAGCATGAACTTAATTTTATATTTTTAGTTTATCCACATACCAAATATATTAGAATATCTTACATATTTACAATATATTAGAGACCATTTATCTTTGAAATTGATTATTTTTTATTTTTTAAGTTGTTTCGGCCCGATCTCGAGATATCGTCAAGATGCCCCTGGCATGCCCATTTTTGAACTTAGCGAAACGGCATTACCACTTAAAACTATGTTAAAAACACGTCAATCGAAGCAGAGAAAATTCGAAACGTATGAGGCACGACCAACCAATCAAGAAGGCTTTATCCCAAACCTCCTTTAACACTAGTGCAAAAAGAAGCGAACAAGTGGTCCATATATTCCAAATAAGCTACACAATGCATATATGATGCATTAATGCCCTGGAAAAACCTAGCTCGCCAAGTCCAATCATCACTCTCACACATCTCAAAAGCCAATGGAAAACTTTAACCCGAATCAATGTTGTCCAACTCCAAATGCTCTGGCAATCAAAATTGCAACCCCTAAAATAAAGACTATATTTACATAAAGGACTACATACAACTTCTTATTTGTGAACTTACTATCAGACCGGGTCCAACGATCAAAACAGATAGAAGAATAATCATAATAAAAAAGAAACTTTCATGGTAATGAACTCCTCTAATCTTTGAATCGCGATGTTAGACTGAAACAACGAGATGTATGCCTCACCATGCCAAGCCCTCGCAACTCGCACCTCTGGACTCAAGGACAGAACAAACAACCAAGGAACTTCTCACAGAGAGCTCTATCCTTCGACCAAATATAGATGAGGGAGATGTCTAAAAGCTGAAAACATAGACATCCCCTAAAACATGGTGCAGGGAAGGTAAGATGTCTAAAAGGATGGAACATATTCATATCTGGAAATTCGAGGGAGAACTAGTAATCATGGGTTGAATGAGCAAGCTTGATGAAATCATATAGATCTTCCAAACCAAAGAACAAAGAAAATCAGAGCCACACTCTGCATGCAGTTGATCCATTTGAGCAAATGATGTATTCATCGCCGTTAAGCAAGGACACCAAGACTGCCATCATCCTTTTGCAATGTAACCATCCGCCAAAATAAGATGCCTAGCTGTCACTTGAGGAGGGCAAGAATCGACATCTCATCAGAGACTCAAACCTGTCTTTAACACCTACCAGAAGCAAACTGGACGAAATGGGAAAATATGAATAGTTGTGAGGATACCCTTGAGTAAGAACACCCCCCTCATGAAGTACGAGGTTTTTCAGCCATACAGCTTTTCAATTTTGTCCACTTATGGCAACCAGTTCAGTTGTCAGTCTACTCCATACCAAGGGGAGGCCAAGGTAAGAAAATCATGCCCGGGAGCCCTCATCCAAGACTCACAAGCTAATATCTCCATAGGATTCAAACATGAGGGCACAAATGCAAACTTACTCATGTTAGTCCTCAAACAATATCAAAGACCACTGAGAAACTTCTAAAACTCGAGGCCCCTCCCTCCACAAAGAAGATTATATCATATGCATAATCCAATCGGCAAGGAGAGCTCTACTCGGTTGCACCTAATGCAGTAATCACCATGCACATATCTATCCATGTCATTATCAGGGCATAAGCAATACTCACAAAAAGAATGGTAACTGGTGAGCAACCCTACTGTACACCCATTTCTGGCTGTAAAAAACCACCATAAGACAGACCATTGACCAAAGCGAACTCGAACATGTGGTAATGCAATGTCTCATCTAGGTAATCCAGACATATAAAAAACTGCGAAAATACAAGGAAGTTCAGATAAAATGCTAGTCCACACAATCATAACTTTTGGAGAAGTCCGCCTTTCACAGCAGCCCCTTGGATTTGCATCTCTTCCAATAAAAAATGTTCTTCATAGTCATTAACGCACTGTCCATCAATTGTGTTCCTGAAAGGAAAGTTGATTGTGCTAGAGAAATTAGAGATGCACAAACACCCCTTAGTCAGTTGTTCAAAAATATCATCACAATTGTATATACAGTATTTAACGACGCAACTAAAGTAGAAGTCTGCCTTCAGAGCCATATCTTTCTTAAGCAGGAAAAAAATGAACGCGTGATTGAGCCACTCCTATCCATGGTCTCCCTGGCCAAGCTCTGCCACCATAGCAAGAACATCACTTAACTGATTGGCCAACAACTTCACTACAATTAGATATGCGACACCATATAACATAATAAGAGGAAACCCTCCACCTTTAGATCCACATATTTCTTGTGCAATAGAAAGATGAACGAGCGATTGAACCGCTCAAAACATGGTATCACTGACCAATAGAAAGAACGCCCTCTGCAACCAAGTCCCAAAAATTTCTAAAGAAGAATAGAGGAAGCAACCAAGACAACCACCAGCATTCATATGAAAGATGACATTATGAGCCTCTTGCATGTGAAGCTAGCGAATTAGACCACCTACACCCTAAGAAATCCGTGTCACCTCCTTACGAAGACAATGGCTCCCTGTAGATCTGACACACTTACTAGTCAACCTAAAATGTTCTGCCAAAGTATTGACCACTGCCTTTCCTTAATGGAATCAATGTTGCAATAGTTGCCCGATTAGACAAATTCATCAATCCAACTACAATAATCGATGGAATGATTAACCTATTAGTTAACTGACTAATGAGAGAATACTGTTTATTATTATTATTATTATTATTATTATTATTATTATTGGGTTGATTTTTATACTTTTCTTCAATGTAAAGTGGTATATCTGTGTAAAATATTTGAAATTTAATTAATAATGTTATTTTGTTAATTAATGACCATACACGTATAAATATATAAAATAATAAGTATTAGACATAATTTTTAAAATGATAATTAAAAATATCTATCTGTTTATTTTGTATTCAATTACTATTTCGGCTAAATAATGAATATTGGCTTTTGCAACTCTAAATACTATAGATGGAGTTTCTTCAATGCCTCCCGATAGCCACAGCATGGCATGAAATATCAGCAAATTTCGTCAATATTCCAATGGTATGTAGGTTACCACAATTCACCAAAATCGGAACTCGCCCCCTCTCTCTTTCGCTTGTCAATGATATTTCACCTACAATAAAGAATTTCTTCATTTTTTAAGGAAAATGGATCAACAAGGTCAACTCATTTTCCCATTTCGCTTATATTAAAATTAAACATTACCCCATCTAAATGACGAGCTCTGCCTACGAACATTCGAGAAGGTTGCACAACAAACTTTACAATGTGGCCAGTTGAATAAATAGTTTACAATTTGATGAATCTCCATTTCATCACCTTTATTCTATCATTTTGGCCTTAAAAACCTAGTAAAAGCATGTAAATACCCTTAATTTACATAGACTAACATTCATGCATTGTTGTATAAATACTATATAAAATATTGTTTTTAATGTCAAAACTATAGAATAAAGAAAAAAATAAGAAATAGAATATCAAAGATATTTTTTGACCCTAAACCCTGAGACCTAAGCATCTCGATGACTAGGTCGACAAGGAATAAAGTAGGGAGACATAAGGGCCACAAAGTCATAAGAATTCCTTTAAATCATTCATAACATGCATTTTTAAGACCTATTTTATTTTCTACTTTTTACCCCTCAAATAAAGAAACTTTGAACATGAAAGTTGTAGATAAAAAAATATAGAAAAATATAAAATTGAATTTATACAAAAATAATATACAGTGTAAAGTTAGTCTAAATAAATTTCCAAAATCCCAACTGCTCAGATCCTTATCTCTCAAATAAAAACTCAAAATATATCAAAATCACCTTTAATTGTATAGATGAAATACCTATATCTATACCTATATAATAAATATACCTATGTGTATATATTATACAAGAAAAATATAATTGAAATATATTTAAGTGTGTAAAAAGTTATAATTTTATAAAAATAAAATAAAATAAAAAATTTCATACACAAAATACAAATAAAAGATGATTGTCTTCGATCTCTGGTGTGATTCTCCTCGATCTCTGGTGAATCACACCAGATGATTGTCTTGAGGAATGGATCATTGGTGCACCTATTCTCCTCGATTGAAGCCCCTCGTTCCACCACGATGTATACAGACTACCCTGACCTTCTCTTCCAGTTTGAATCCTTTTGCCCTAGTCTTAGCCTCCTCTTGTATGCTTAGAATAGATGCGGGTGATAGGCGCATCTCCAGCGGCTCGTAGCGAGTCCAGGCGAAGGTAGAGGAGCTTCCACCACCTCCACCGTATGCCGAGTCGAGGTAATTCTTCGTGGCTCCAGCCACTGAGGTATCATTTTCTTGCATTTTCTTAGATTACTTGTAGCCTTAGGTTTTATTGTTGCTTTTAAGTTCATCTTTTAGTGGCTTAATCGACACGTTCGTAGTTCATCGGAGCGGATCTCCAGCGAACCCATCCACTGTTCTCCGTCTGTTGATCGACCCGTCAAACCACCTCACATTGTTCCTCTCCGTCCTCTCGTCACTCCAGGCCCATCCATACACCTAGATCCCTCATAGATCTGGTCACTCGACATGTCGTACGACGAAGGTCGCCGCTCAACACTCCCTTTCGCCCATATTCCCTCCTGACGCGCCCCCAAGCATCATTTTTTTGTCCTAACCAGCTCCTGCAGGAAGAACCAACAAGGAGGTCATCTTTGACCCTCATCGAAGATGTAAGAACCCTCCAGGTCGCCCATCGCGGCCAGCCACCACGAGTGTCCCTTGGGGCCTTTTGATACATCCAATCAATGCGGGAGGGACCTGGGGTTCTTTTGGGACCATCGGCGGTGACGCAGGACCATCGCTCGTGAAGATTTTGAAGATTGAAGCTCGTCCAGGCCCAGTTCTTGGATTGTTCATCCAACCACCTTCCTTGTAGTTGGATCCTGGCATGTTCTTCGTGTGATCCAGTTGTCGCCATATCATCTCCCCGCTCAACCTTTAGATCCTCTAAGGTGATCTAATCCTGGTCGTGCAGATGAACCGTCATCAGGTGCCCAGGACGTGATGCGTGGCAAGTGACTGCAAATCCAGTCGTTCGATCATGCCCATCCGTGGCTATTTTGCAACCTTCACCCGTGAGTTTTTGTAATTTATTTATTAATATCGAAACTTTCGTCTTTCTTTTAAATAATTTTTTAATATTTACTATTTAGTATCCGCACTTTAGTTTATTTACATTTTAGTCCTGTGTTGATTCAGTCGACAGAACCTGGTCATTTTGCAACCAGGCACTTGTGGGATTGGTTTATTAGCATGTAGTCTGAAATTTTGAATATTCAATTATAACTTTGTGTGACAATTGCAATCTTGGCCCTGTACTTAATTTTATTTACAAAAAGGCCCCTGCCATCTTTTGCGATTCTATTTATTTATAATAGCTACCTTGCTCGAAAAAATCCACAAAAATAGGATAAAGTCCCTGTTGCAATATAGTTTCACGTCATATTTTTATTTTGCAATTTTGGTCCGTTTTCCTATTTTATAAAAAATAAAAAAGAGAACTATTTTTCCCTGTTTAGCATATAAAATCCATAAAAAATATAAAAAATTTTTGAAAAAATTCAGAAAAATATATTTCATGTTTATTTAGTTATTTTACAACTCTAGGCTGAAAATCCCTAAAAATTATAAAAGAAACTCTTAAAAATTAGAAAACCGCAAAACCCTTATAAAAATCTATAAAATTCTAAAAAACCCAAAAATATTATTTTCTATTCTCGGATTTTCTCTATATTATTATTTATATATTAAAATTAATTTGGAGAAATTTTGATTCTGTTTGTTATTTTATATCTCTGTTTTAATTTGGTCTATTTAATTAAACCCTGATTTAGGGTATTTATGACTTTAAAAAATTCCTAAAAAATCACAAAAATAGTAAAAAAACATTTTAAAACCCAAAAAGATTTTATTTCTTGATTTGACTATTTTAGTGTTGTTTATATCCACATTAGTCAATATTGTATATATATACTTTTATATATCTATATTGTATTTATAGAAAAGAAAAAGAAATACAAAATTATAAAAATATAAAAAATATATAAAAACAGAAAATTAAAAATCAAAATACAAAAATATAAAACAACAGTCAAAAACTAAAAATCAAAAACCCACAAAAAAAGAATATATAGACAAATAAGCTCACGGTCATTTATGTGATTCATAGCCCGATCTATCTAGTTTGCTCTATGTACTCAACACTCTACATAGTTGCACTATACACACATTTTGTTGAGTTAAGTAAAATAAACTTTAACTCCACATTTATTTTCATTACTTAATCATTGATTGTGGGTTATTTATTGATTATTTGGGATTTTTCGTGGGTCGTCACAGCGATTGTGTCTCTGCTCTGTGTGAGACATATTTTGACCCATGCAAAATCTCGATTATCAAATGGCGTCGTTGCCGAATAGCAACTGCATAGATTGGCCTTATTTTGATTGTGATTATATGTCTATATTTTCCTTTATTTATTTCCTTATTTACTAGATATAATTGTTGAACGGTCTAACCTTCTCCTGGTTTGAATTTGTTGTGAGGTACCGCTGGATCAAGGGAGACTCTCTTAGGAGCGCCTGCGCACCAACGAGAGGCGATTTTTCTTTTTGACCCAGTCGTCAGATAGGACTTGGAGGAAATGAGGACTTGGAGACATTTTAAAGACATAGTTTCACGTGGTATTGTTTTTATTTCATTTATTTTTGTAATTTAAGTGAGAGAGAGACTTAATTTGTAATAAACAAGACTCTACCACACTTCACACTTCACGAGGTCCAGTGTCCGAGGGAATGTTCCCTTAGGGGCTCGTCGGCTTTTTCATGGTTTTTCGCCTTTTTTCCTTTAATTTCCGATTTTGTTTTCTTTATTTTGAGTGATTAATCCCTACATTTAGAACTTGCTTGACGATAGCATTAGGTCCAAACACCTAATTATACTTGCCTGCTCCTATAGTATTCGTTTGGATCTAGTAAAATTTCGAATTACTTCTCACCCAGTCTTGGAATCACACGCCGCGAGAGTCATCCATACAGCGCTTGCAGGACCCACTGTGGTGGGCACCGAGGAGATTTCAAGACTGGACCCTTCGGTTCTATTCTGAGTCATTAGCATTGGTTCTTCAAGTTGATAGCAATTTCTGTATCTAGGGCGATTTCATCGGCAGCATTGCATATAGTTAGGCTTCAATTCTGCTGAGCATCTTTGCATGTAGAGTGTTGGAGACAAGATGAGCATTTCTCTTTACATACATCATCGTTTTCGCCTTGCATTGCTTTTCCGACTCTACCTCTAATTTTGACCGCATAGGAGTTTAAAAGAATTGAATCCATCTATAGGTGCATACATTCTTATTAAAAATCCAAAAAATAAGTAATAACAATAAAATTGGACAGCTAATATTACTTGACCCTAAAATACATTAAAAAGAAAAATATTGTCTTGAGGCGAGTAATCCCCTCATTGTATTCGTTTTACTTGCGTATGTACACACTAAGGTTAGTACCCAAATCCCATAAGTCAACCTAAGTGTTTATACAATTTTGTGATTTTCACCTAACTCTAAAACAGACAAGACAAAAAGACCGAACTTTTACAGTCTTCACCGGGTTGAGTAGGTGAATTGAGGGGTTTTGTTTTGTGTGTATTTGTTTGTGATTGTTTGTGTGCATCCTCGATCCTTCTGCGCATTTGCGCCTTTCTTCTCATACCTCGTAATTTGATTATCGTGCTCTCCTGATCATTTTCTCTTGTTTCGAGATGGTCGATTGGAGCATTTTTTATCCGGATTTGGCGGATCTCTCGTACACTCCAGCCGGTCCACCTCTTTTTTTCCAGGAGGACTTTGCTCACGATTTTTGTACATATCCTCCTAACCCACTATTTCAGGATTCAGACTTCGATTCTCACCCACACTCACCATTACCTCCATATTTCAACAATCCACTTTTCTTAGAATACCTTGATCCGGAATGTGATTTTTGTCCACACCCATCATCCTCACTTCATGCACCCGATCCTGAGATTTTGGAGTCACCTTTCATGATGTCCGCACTTGAGACATTGACCCAGTTCATGGAGTAGATGAATTCGCGGATTGACGATCTCACTTCCCAAAATAAGAGCCCTATTGATGCTTCACGAGATGCCGCTTTTGACCACCCATCCACTCACATCTTGTCCCATCCTTGACCCCGAGGATGACACTGTATAGACTGCTCTTAGTCGTCCTTGTGTATATGTTGATTCTGATCTCCTCCCAGATATGGAGGAGGTCCAAAAATTTTAAAAATTTATTGACTGAACCCGAAGTGGTGGCCACCATTCATGAGATCATTAAAGCCTCAATTCATCAGGCCATGACCCATTTATCTGCTCCCCAACCCAAGAAGAGAAAGCGGAGGAGCAGATCTGAGCGTCATATCTTGACCATGGCCACTGCCCATGCCATCACCCACCGTCCAATTTCTAGGAAAAGGAACAATGCTACACCATTCATCAGTTGCACCATCTCTGACCATACATATGATCGCACTCTCCTTGGCGGCGGTGCTTCAATTAGCATCATACCCTTCTCGTTGGTATAGTCTCTTCATTTAGGGCCTCTCAAGAAAAACAGGAAGATCGTTCAGTTTGCTGATGGATCTATCAAGAGGCCGAAGGTCATTCTAAAAAATGACATCACCTCGATTCAGGGCATGAGTTGCAATGTTAATTTTGTCGTATTGCCCATGGAGAACTCCATAGGGGCGCACTCTCCAATCATCCGGGGATAACCATTACTTGCCTCTGTGAGGGTCGTTACTGACTATGGATCAGGAAAAATCCGCGTATGTCCTATTGACAGGAGCACTGTGATCATCATTGCACCCACTGTCGATCAGAGACCTGCATTGATGTGACTACACCTATCTTGGTTGTCCCCGAGGACTATGACCTTGATGAGACGATAAGAGATTTTTATTGTATGTCAGATTCCACTAAGACCCAAGAATTCCCCCCCAAGGATGAAGATTCGGAAAGCATAGACCTTGGAGTTCCTTCTTCTGGTACTTGGCGATGTGTTGATGACATCTGTGGGATTTACACGACTGACAATTGTGAACAGAGGTCAAATTTTGATAAGACTAAGGCTGAATTTGATCTTGTTGCTTTTATTCAGGAATTCAGGCCTTTTGATGAGAATGATGATCCAGTTGAGACTGTAGATGACAAACACGATTCGACTACTTACAAGATGAGTTCGTTCATTTGGGTTTTGACCTAGGAGAGACGTCGCAGAACGACCTTGACCTTGAGTTCGTCCCTTTTCACTTTGACATCTGCGAGACACCTAAGGTCGGACCTAGCCATACTACTTCCACTGACTCGTCTGCACCTTCTCACTCTCCGACCACTGAGGATCTTCACTAGGTCGATCCTGATCAGCTTCCGTCCATTATGGACCCTGATGTCGACCTTCATCTTGTCAGATCCATTCTTCAGTGGTCCCACAAGAATGTTTGCTTTCTACCTTCTTGACCCTTTGTATATCAACTCTGTTGAATATTTGCTTTCGTTTATCTCCGCTCATCTACCGTTTTGCTCATCCACCTCATTCTCATGTGTGCCTTACTTAGGATGTACTTTGTCCTAAATATAGGGGGGATGGGCGAGCCAAGTGTTCTTTCGTCATTTCGTTTCATCACTCTTATTGTTGCATATACTTAGGGCATCTTTTACCCTAAGTATAGGGGAAGTGATGTGTACATCCTCTTCTATCTTTTCTTCTATCTTCATCTGACTTTTCTTCTTTTCCTTTTCATTTTTCTTTTTTATCGAAAAGGTGCTTCCCCTTTTTGTCAGTCTTCTATACTTAGGACGTACTTTGTCCTAAGTATAGGGGGTGCATCCCGAGTTCTTTCGTTCTTTGATCCTCTCCATTGTCTCATCTTCTTGTCTATACCTAGGAATATCTTACCCTAAGTATAGGGGGAGACAGTCTGAGTACGATCTGTTCATTCCCACCCTTGACCCTCCCCGCTTTGTGTACAGTCTGCTATATTTAGGATTATTTGATCCTAAGTATAGGGGGGACGGTCAACTTCTCATGTTCATTTCTTCATTCGTTTATTATTTAGACTTTCCTATACTCAATACAAGTTATATCTTCTCTTTTCTCTCTGATCTATCAAGACATAGCTCAAGCGAGGTATCGGGGGTCGTATATACTTTAGTCATATTTCGTACTTTCGTATTTTTAATAATAATAAGTATGGCTAAAAATATTGTTTAATTCATTAGAATCCATTAATAAAAGATGCATATTATTCCCCAACTTCTTTTTTATTTATTGATTAATAAATCAGGTAAAAATATTTTTTACAAAATGTTTGAAAATAATTTGAAAATCTTTTTGAGAAATCTTTTGAAAACTATTTGAAAAAAGTTTTGTTAAATATTTTCAACCTTTGTAAAATTACACACTTGCAAAAAACCCTTTTATTTGTATAAAATAAAAATATTTGAAAAACTATTTGCAAATGTTTGGAAAATGGTTACAAAAATATTTGAAAAATCTATATATACTATTGAAAAACCTTTGCAAAACGATTTTCAAATGTGTATAAATGTTTGTAAAAACTCATTAAAATTTATTTTGGACTATAGTTTTCAAAGTTGTTTGTAAATTGATTTTCAAATAAGTATGAGAAATATATATGTCACACTAAAATTCTTTATTAAACTATACCCATAAAAATGAGCACTTATCCATTGTAAATTCTTAAAACCTAGCTTTTGTAAATACAAGATGCATCCCCAGGCAAATATTTGTACCTACCTTTTATCTTAAATCTTTTGAAAAACCAAAAATATCAAAAACATTTGCAAAACTTAAAATACCAAAAATATTTGCAAAAACTTTTTGAAAATACCAAAAAATGCACATGCATCATCTTTTCAAAAACACGGAAAAATTTCAAAACTGAAAATTGCATCACAAAAATATTTTCTGCATTAGCATTTGCATGACATTCGCATTTTTCGGATTGAGTTTGATAACTGAACAAGTATAAGTAAAATCCGAAGATTGGAGCTTGGTCGGACCTTAAATCTACATAATCACAGAAACCTTATAGGAACTGAAATTGAGGTACTTCAGGTCTAGTTGACTTAATTTTTTGAAAATCACGAGATTTGGTTCAGTGTATTATTGACCGCCTAAGTAGAGTATTTCAGAGCACATGTACGGCTCTTGTTGATAATGACCTAACTTGAACACATGCACCTTTCACTTGGCTCAACTCGGTTGGAGTGGTGAGGGGATTGGATTTGCTGGTATGAGACGCACACAAGTGGAAACATTTGTCCTCGTCTAGAGAGGGAAGGGCACCCCAACCCGTCCAGTGGAATAGATGTCTAAAGACAGGAGAATGTGGGTTGCAATAACGCTTCAAAAGAGGGATAGTCTACTGGCTCAAGAGAAAAAAGTCCTTATGTAAATGTTGTTGTATATAGTATTTCAAAAAAAAAAGTAAAAACTCCAAAAAAAAGTGGACAGGCCTGATTGAAAATAAAATGTCTGTCGGAATGTATATATTTGAATAGCCAATAAGCAAGATTGGGCCTCAAAGTCAAATCATGTGAGACTGCAGCTGGATGACTTGACTACAATAGTCCTGCATCCTAAGATAGGTAGCTACATTGGCTACCGTCCATTCTTCTCTTCACCCCTCCTTCGAGCTGGTTGCCACTTGAACTTAGAAGGGAATACCCCGCTCCTCGAGGAAGGAGTTGTTCGATTGGAGAATCATTGGTTTGTCATGCTGAAGAAGTCAGTCTCTTTGTCATTTCAGCTGGGGAGATCCACTATCACATACACTGTACGAGTCAGATTCATAGTCATAAGGGTTTGTGTATGAGTTGAAATATTCTGGCATGGCTGTTGAGGGGACTTAAGCAGAGTTTTGGGATTCTCGAAGGATGTTGGATTTCAAATCCGATTCCCAATAAGGTTCTGCCCGCATTAAAATTCCAAAGGTCCGACTTTAACTTTAAACTTCGATTTTGCGGAGACAAGTTCGACAATTAAACTTAATCTATTTTCATTCTTTTTCTTTTCTTTATTTTACTTTTTCTGCACTTATTGCATAAGTGTTTGTTAGGGACTAGCAAAGGCAAGTATAGGGGGTGATGAATCCCCATTTCATCATCTTTATTCTATCATTTTTGCCCCAAAAACCCCAGTAAATGCATGTAAATACCCTTAACTTGCATAAATTAACATTCATGCATTGTTGTATAAATAATGTATAAAATACTATTTTAATGTCAAAATTATAGAATAAAGAAAAAAAGAATAAAATATCAAAGATATTTTATAACCCTAAACCCCGAGACCTAGGCATCTCGATGACTAGGTCGACAAGGAAAAAAGTAGGGGGAGATAAGGGCCACAAAGTCAATAAGAATTCCTTTTAATCATTTATTGTTCATGTATTTTTGGGACCTATTTCATTTTCTACTTTTTATACCTCAAATAAAGAAACTTTGAACATAAAAGTTGATAGAAAATAAAATATAAAAAAAACAAAATTGATTTCATACAAAATTAATATACAATGTAGAAGTTACAGTCTATCCAAAATTCCAACTTCTCATACTCGTATCTCTCAAATAAAAACTCAAAATATATGAAAATCACCTTTAATTATATATAACTTTTAATAAGATATTTAATGAAGGTTGTTTCATATTTTTTGGAGTTAAGGTGTGAAGGTTAGGTTTTGGACCTCTACTGTATAGTTTACCCAATTAAAATAATCATATTATTTATTATTTTTATAATTTTATATTTTTATAATTTTGTAAATAGTATTTATAATATATGTACATATTAAACCTGAAATAAAACACTAAATAAAATATTAAAATAAAATATGTATATAAAACACCTATATAATAAATATACCTATGTGTATATATTATACCAGAAAAATATAATAGAAATATATCTAAGTGTGAAAAGATAAGTTGTAATATTATAAAATAATAAAATTAAATAATAAAATTAAATATACAAAATAAAAATAAAAGACTCAAAACATAGATGAATATACATATATTTATACCCAAAAAGTAACTTATAACTAATAACCTCAAAAAAATAAATAAATATCATAATAAAATACTTTAGAAAATAATAAACATTTCTTATTTTATAACTTAAAATTATTAAAATAATTTATTATTTAATATATATTTTATAAATATTTTCCAGGTTGGTCTGCGGGGACCAACCAGGAGTCCCGGTCAGTTGACCTCTATCCTACGCATGTAACCCTCTGACACCTCGCTTTGACCCGAGTTTCATCGATTTTTGTGGCCCGCTCCTTTAATCCTTTCACCTTGATCCTTTTGGATATTTTTGTCCTTGATCTCTGGTGAATCATGCCAAATGATTGTCTCGGGGAATGGATCAATGATGCGCATGTTCTCCTCGATCGAAGTCCCTCGTTCCACCACGTTGTAAATAGACTACTCCTGACCTTCTCTCCTACTTTGAACCCTTTTGCCCTAGACTTGGCTTTCTCTTGTATGCTTAGGATAGATGCGAGTGACAGACGCATCTCCAGCGGCTCATAGCGAGTCCAGGCGAAGGTAGAGGAGCTTCCACCACCACCTCCGCCGCACGCCGGCGTCAAGGTAATTCTCCGTGGCTCTGGCCACTAAGGTATCGTTTTCTTGCATTTTCTTAGCTCTCATCCACCGTTCTCCGCCCGCTGATCGACCCGCCAAACCACCTCACATCGTTCCTCTCCCTCCTCTTGTCACTCCAGGCCGATCCATACACCTAGATCCCTCACGGATATGGTCACTCGACCTCCTCTCTCTGCCATATGACGGAGGTCGCTGCCCAACACTCCCCTTCGCCCATCTTCCCCCCTGACATGCCTCAAAGCGTTGTTTTTTTTCGTAACCAGCTCATGCAGGAAGAACCAGCAAGGAGGTCATTATCGACGCTCATCGAAGCTACATGAACCCTCCAGGTCGACCTTCTCCGCCAGCCACCACGAGTGTCCATCGGGGCCTTTTGATACATCCAATCAATGCGGGAGGGACTTGGGGTTCTTTTGGGATCATCAGCGGTGACGCAGGATCATCGCTCTTGATGATATTGAAGATTGAAACTCGTCCAGGCCCAGTTCTTGGGCTATTCATCGAACCGCCCACCCTGTCGTTGGATCCTACCGTGTTCTTCGTGTGATCCTACAGTCTCAAATCATCATCCTGCTCAATCGTTAGATCCTCTAAGGCGATCTAATCCTTGTCGTACATACGAACTGCCATCGGGTGCACAAGACGTGACGCGTGGCAAGTGACCGCAAATCCAACCGTTTGGTCGCACCCAACTGTGGGTATTTTGCAACCTTCACCTGCGAGTTTTTGTAATTTATTTATTAATATCTAACTTTCGTCTGTCCTTTAATAATTTTGTGATATTTACTATTCAGTCTACGTACTTTAGTTTATTTACATTTTAGTCCTGCGTTGAGTCAGCCGACAAAACCTGACCCTTGCGGGTTTGGTTTATTAGCATGTAGTCGGAAATTTTGAATATCAGTTATAACTTTTTGCAAAATTGCAATCTTGGTCCTCTACTTAATTTTATTTACGAAAAGGCCCCCAGTTGTGTAGTTTCTCATTGTTGTTTCTATTTATTTAAAATAGCTATTTTGCTCGAAGAAATCCACAAAAATAGGATTAAGTTCCTGTTGCATTCTAGTTTCACGTCACATTTTTATTTTGCAATTTTGTCCCTTTTTTCCTATTTTATAAAAATTAAAAAGAGCACTATTTTTCTATGTTTAGCTTATAAAACCCATAAAAATATAAAAAATTAAAATTTTCCATTTTAATTTCAACGTATTTAATTAAACCCTGATTTAGGGTATTTTGACTTTAAAAATATAAAAAAATAGTAAAATTAAAAAAATACAAAAATAGTAAAAAATTATTTAAAACCCAAAAAAAATTTATTTCCTTTATTTTGACTATTATTATTGTTTATATCTATATTAATCTATATTGTACCCACTTAATGGTCTAGTGGTAATACAGTGTGACTACCACACAAAAGATCAGGGTTCAAATCCCACTCTTGCAGGGGTTGCGTTAGCTAGTCGATGGCCGGCGTAAAAAATAGTCTAATATTTCAACATGGATTTGAGCAAGAATTCATATAGCCGAGCCTACTTATAGTGGGAGAAGGCTTAGTACATTTTTTATTGTATATATACTCTATATATAGCTTTAGTATATCTTTAAAAGAAGAAAATATAAAATATAAAAACAAAATATAAAAACAAAAAATTGAAACCAAAATACAAAAAATATGAAAAAAATTAAAAATTAACTAAAAATTAATTAAAAATTAAAAACGCACAAAAAAGAATATATAGACAAATAAGCCCACAGTCATTTTTGTGCTCCACTGCCCAATCTATCTAGTTTGCTCCATGTGTTCGACACTCTACATACTTGCACTATACACACATTTTGTAAAGTTAAATAAATAAATTATAACTCCACAATTATTTTCATTGCTTAATCATAAATTGTGGGTTAATTGTTGATTAATTGGGATTGTTCGTGGGTCGCCATAACAACTGTCTCCGCTCTGTGTGAGACATATTTTGACCCACACAAAATCTCGATTATCACAATTCAACGCTTCTCAAGATTCTCAACAATAAAAGCAAGACATATAATGGTTAATGTAGTATAAAGTATGCATGTGTTTAATATAGATTTTTTAATTTAAAATTTTTTGATGTTTAAATGCAGTCTTAATTCTAACGAGTGACACATTTTCTTTATCTTATTTATGTGGTAAATATTTGCGCTATAGTATGGGAATATTATGAAATTCGAGTTTATGAGACTGCTTTATTTGTCCTTCTGACTTATTTATGTATTCAACATGATTAAACGTCTGACTGCATGTCATACTCTGTACTACATATCAGCTTGTGCGATGCCAATGGTTATAATGACAATGCTACTACAAAAGTTGTATTTAGATCTATATAACAAATAATTGTGTATTTCTATCTCGTTTATTGATCAAAAGATATTAAAAGACTTAATTTTTAAAAACAAATTCCATGTGCATTTCCCCCATTTTAGCTGACTTTCCCTGGGTTGATGAAATGCCAATGAAATCAATATTAAGGCCATCATCCACAATAAACTAATTTGGTGTTGACATCCCCTTCATTCACTCACTTTAGCCTAGAACATTGCTTCCATCCACTTCCCTCTTTTTACCTTCCTCTATGTGATTTTCTCCAAACCACCTTGTTGAGGATCCATGCATCATTCAATTGCTCTCATCCTCCAAAACATCAAGTTTAACAACCACCACCTAGAAGGTTCCACATCTGCACACAACAAGCATCATGTAAAGTTCAGCTAAGTTTAGAGCTAGTGATGCATTGCGCTACTTATAAATAGGGTCTTATTTATTTATTTCCATCCATTAATTAGAGTCTCATTTTGTTTACAAATAATTGAGTTGTCGCAATTTTATTTAAAATAAGAGATCGCATGTGATCTCAAATTCAATAGTTATTTTTTATTTAAGATAGTTAGTCAGTTAGAGTCAATTAGGATAAGTTAGAGTCAAATTTGAATCTTAAATTTGAAATTTCTTTCTAATTCTGTAATCACATCCCTCCTATATAAAGGGGTGGTAGTCTATTATTTTTAAAAAGTTGAAGTTTAATTAAAATTGAGATTTATCTCATATTTTCTTCCTTTTCTCTTCCGCCACCACGTCATCTTCGTGATTCTTCCTCGAATCTTGCGCAACTGACGTGCCTTCTCTTCTTTCTCCCTTTAATTTCTTCTTCCACTATATTTTCCACCCTTCAAAATTTATTTTCCATCGTTGTAAAAATTAAACTGCATCATTTAGTATCAAAGCATGGCCTACATATCGTCCTCATGATCTGACGATCAGACCAGACGTTCACACCCGCTTGCGACGAAAGGAAATCATTTGTCGGAACGTAAACGGCGAGCCGATGAAGCTTACAACAAGGAGATGTTGGGCATATTACTCGACTTCCAATCAAAACTATGGGTTTTGGTAGCTAATTTTGAGACCATAAGTGCCGCCAAAATCGTTGCCAAAAAGGTTGTTGATACACCACCTCGTGCCACCGAAGCTTCCATCCAAGTTCCCGATGAAGAAAGCTCGGAAAAATCGCCATCATCGACGATTTGCTTGTTGTCCAAGTCATTTCAAACATGCAGTCGCCAGAGAAATCAACTACAGCGCCATCCGCAACCCTCGAATAGATCCCCTCCACCACCCCCGCATCATCGGCAACATTCCCTATGCCGCTGCAACACCTTTCCATCCCCAAAACCAACTCCGAAGCCGTTTTCCATGTATATTCAGACACGCAACCACATTTCCGAAGGTATTTCCAGCAAAAACAAAAACCCTACCAGCCAAATCGTTGCCAAAAAGGTTGTTGATACACCACCTCGTGCCACTGAAGCTTCCATGCAAGTTCCTGATGAAGAAAGCCCAGAAAAATCGCCATCATCGACGATTTTCTTGTTGTCCAAGTCATTTCAGACATGCAGTCACGAGAGAAATCAACTACAGCGCCATCTGCAACCCTTGAACGGGTCCCCTCCACCACCCCTGCATCATTGACAACATTTCCAATGCCGCTGCAACACCTTTCCATTCCCAAAACCAACTCCGAAGCCGTTTTCCAGGTATATTCAGACCTGCAACCACATTTTCGAAGGTATTTCCAGCAAAAACAAAAACCCTACCAGCCACACCACCACCACTGGCAGCCCCAGCACCTTCCCCAACCTCTCCATCCCCGCTACCAGTTTCCTCTGCCAATCAAACAGCCTCGACAGTCCCTCCGCAGCCTCCCTTCGCCGCCCTTGCACCACCAACAACCACCCAGGTATCCCTCTTATCTACCTCGTAACCCATAACCTCGTTAACCATGTCATATCCACCCACAACATCACAAAATCCCCTTCCAAACGTGATGATTCCAGTCCCCTGCACAACGAAAACAACCCATCCACCCTCTCTTCAGCCCCACCACCCCATCCAACCATCTCTCGCTTCGGTCTCGCCATCACAGGGACCCCTACCCCAGTCCATGTCAATGTGCCTCCCCTCCGCCACGCTGGGTACCTTGTCCAGACCCCCTTCTGCCGCCTAGCACCACAACCCCGATACCACCCGTCCATCGCCGCCAACTTCTGCTTCAGGTGGAGCCACGCCTCCACCCGTACCGACTTCCTCGCAGCCGCCGTCGTCTCCTGCTCCCATTTTGCTCCTGCCGCCGCCACATTGTGGGGAAAAGAAAACCCTAACGTGGGTTCTATGTACAAGGGGATTCTGCTTCCATCCAATTAAGACTATGAGATATAGTTGGCAAACTTTCAAAGGAGGTGCTCCTTTAAGCATAATATATTTCAAGGGAAAACTTGGTGGGAACTTAAGAAGAGATATTTTAAGTGAAGGAGTGGAACTTTTGCATCCATACCCCTCTGTGGGAAAAAATTATAAACGTAACATGGAAAAAGAATGAAATTGGAGAGATCTGATCAACCAATCCATGTGGAATTCTCCACCGACAGCTCAAAATTCAAGCAATTCATCAGGAGGCTAATTTTTCAAGCGGAGGAGAGTTGATGCAGTGTGTTACCAATAAATAGGATTTTATTTATTTATTTTCCGTCTGTTAATTAGAGTCTCATTTTGTTTACAAATAATTTAGTTGTCATAATTTTATTTTAAATAAAGAGATCGCATGTGATCTCAAATTAAATAGTTAATTGGTTATTTGAGGTAGTTAGTCGGTTAGAGTCAATTAGGATAAGTTAGAGTCAAATTTGAGTTTTAAATTTGAAATTTTTTTCTAATTCTGTAATATCATCCTTCCTATATAAAGGGGCGGTAGTTTATTATTTTTAAAAAGTTGAAGTTGAATTAAAATTGAGATTTATCTCATATTTCCTTTCTTTATCTCTTCTCCCTCCACGCGATCTTCGCGATTCTTCCCCGAATCACGCGCAACCGACGTGCCTTCTCTTCTTCTTGCCTCTAATTTCTTCTTCCAACATATTTTCCACCCTTCAAAATTTATTTCCGTCATTGCAAAATTTAATTTGTATCACCTAGCCACTTTATTGGCAAACCCTTAACAAAAATGCCAACCCATAAATTTGAAATTTTCTCAAGAATCAAGTTTTAGCCATCATGAATGCTCAAAGTAAAAAATAGGAGAAAAAATAGGATGACAGTTGACTCCCCATCCCAGATTCCAAACACAAAGGAGAGTGTAAAGATCGAATAGATGCCAACTGAAACAACTTCATAACCTCCATTGAAAGAAGAAAACAAAATGTGAGATTTTAAAGTAGAATTTCTTTGGGTGTACCTATTATTCGAGGCATCCATGACCTCCGAGGAAACTCCTCGAGTTAGCCAACAAACAAACAAAAAATAAGGACAACCTTCCCCCCACCCACCCAAAGATCTTGGGTGGCCATCAGAATGCATCAGGGCAATGAAGTCACCCCCTATAATCAAGGCAACCTTGGACCTTAGCATGGATCTCATGTAACCAATTCTAGAGTTTAATGTTCTACGAGGACCCTGACTAGCCATATCCAAATATAACAACCATTCCAGGACTATCTTGGAGATGGTCGAAGACCACCATGGCCGATCTGGGGAATGGCACATCCTCCCAATGGAAACAAACACAATCCATCGTACAATAATGTTGTCAAAATTCACAGCTGCCCCACAACTCAAAACTCCGTAAGATGCTGAGAAAAGACAAATCTCCACATCAAACTACTCCAGTAATCAATCTTGATCTTACACAAACAAATGAGGTATGCCTGCCACGAGCCGATCAACGAGGCCACAATTGCTCTTTTCAAATCTTGGCCCAAACCTTTAATATTCCATGATAAGAACTTCATTGGGAAACCATGGGACCATTCACTCCAACATTACGATCAATCACTCCAACCCCCAATAAATCAATCTCAATTTAGTGGTATTTTTTATTAATCCCACAAACTATCTAATCTAACTTTTTTATCAATTACTCCAATTATGTAATCACCCTTAATCCAATGGCCAATTAGAATCATTAACAACTATATCACCAAGCACTTCAATTTTGATCAGTTTAGCTCAAAAAAATCTAAAAGATCACTCTAACTATCTGACTCGCCACTCTTAATCCACTAGCCTTATCGACTTCACATGATTCCAACATTGGGATTTTTCCAAAACCACATTTAGTATATCTTCCATGGTCATATTAAGTCTTATCACAGACATCTAATCATTTAAAATCGCATCCATATTAAGATCCAAGTTGACGCCATTGGCCTATCCTAGCAACTATCCTTTTTGCTCTATCTATGTATGCACATTGTATGTTTAGGGGTCATGTAAAGGATTTCTATCTAATACCCATTCATATGACTAGATTCTATTCTATATAAGAAACATTGCCCCTTAAATAAAATTCATTCTATGGGTTCTCGTATTTCCTCCACATGGTATCAGAGGGGACGGTCCTTATATGTATTTCCTGCCCTACAACGAAGAAAGGTTGAAACCAAACTCCAAGATACAATGAAGGAGATATGTATGTTTCGTGAGAGGTAAATTTGTCCAAAATTCAGGTGGGAACTTCGAGTGGTATCTAATAGGATCCGCAAAAGGCTCTTAAGCCTTTATTATGCATCATATAAGCAGTCGATAAAAGTCCTGCCCACCATCGACTCCTCCTAGGCTACCACCATTCCCCTTGTGGAGGAAGGTTGAAAGGGTTGTCGAGATTTCGTTACAATTGGCTAATTGACACTCTTTTGCATGGTAGCTTCCCACATGAGTGCTAAAATTCATCCTCAATGACATAACATGGTCTCATTTTTTCGCTCATTCATCATATTATATCCATATGGAGAAACTTTTAAGAGCATTGGATTTCTAAAGACAATACACAAATAATGGGCCATAATATGATGCATTTGGACATCAAACAAAAAGGAAGTGTTTTATGTAATTCAAGCTCATAGTCGTCAGTGAACTTACTAAGCAGAAAATCTGGATTCTTATAATTGGCCAATTTAGTGATCAATGTTTCAAAACATCCCATAAGGTCGAGTTTGGGTGATCCATCCAAGATTGATCAATGTTTTCTTTATGACACAAATATAACATATGCAATGAATGAAAGCAACTATTGATCGTTTTTATGATGGATCTAAACAATTGATAAGGAATATGTAATATTCCTAGAGTTTGTTGTGGATTGTTGATACTACCAGAATTTGTCGTTAGTGGTCCCAATGGTATGGCAAGTATATAAATAATAATAGAAGGTTGGTATCGGGAGGTCTTTTGATTCCCGTCTTCCCTATTTTCCCATCTGATCTCTTCTCTCTTCTCTTCTCATGTTCTTTTCCTTAGCTCAAGCAATCACAATGAGTGGAAACAGAGCTCTGAATCCTAGGTTGCCAACAGTCTTCTTCCAGGGATTGAAGAAGAAACCTATCAATTGGTGTCTTGAGCCCTCATAGAGAAACAATTCAACGAGGATGTCAACGGACGATCTCGAATCCATCAAGCGCTTGGTGATTGATACGATCAATATCTGAATGGTTGAAATCAAAGTTGAAGACCCGATTTTGCCTTCAAAATCTGGTGATTCTTCATTACTGAGAGGATCCACATAAGGTATGCCAAAACACAAATGGTTAAATCTTCCTACATTTAATGGATCTATCGAGCTCATGGAATGGCAACATAAGGTTCAACAATATTTTAGTTTCTATGGAATTCTTGATTCCCAAAAGGCTTCTTTGGCTTCATTCCATCTAGAAGGAGAAGCTCTTCAGTGAATCGGGTGGTACACTAAGAATGGCTTAGGGAAATCATGGGAGTCTCTCCTTGAGAGTATGATGTCTCATTTTGGTAATTTGTCTTACGAAGATCCTCGTGGAGTCTTAAGCAAGCTATGGCAAATAGATCTGTGTTAGGGTACCAACAAGAATTTGAATGATTATCCAATTAGTTGGATGGGATTTCTGTAGCACATTTATTGGGAACATTTCTTAGTGGTTTAAAACCTGATATTAAATACGAGGTTCGCATGTTCAAACCATCCTCTTTGGATGAAGTACTGAGCTAGCATACTCATGATTGCATGAAGCAAAATTGAAAGCATAATATCGTGATAAATGACCACTTTCAAGTGATAATCAGAAAGGATTGCTGCCCTTACCCACTCGACCCTCACCTCATGTTCGTCACCTTTCACAATTACAATATGAGGGGGTCTTAAGAAGGGGTTATGCTTTAGGTGTAGTGATAAATTGGCAAAAGGACCACCATTGTAAATCTGTCTTTGTGGTATAGATTGTACCCGATGATGAGGAAATATCTTTGGATGTTGATGCAGAGCCATTGCAAATGTCCATTAGTGATGAAAAAATCCCTCAAATTTCTAATCACTCCTTTATAGGGAAAGTGGGTCCTACTACTATGTGAGTTCTTGGCAAAGTGGAGGGAGCTACTGCTCATATACTTATCGATTCTGGGTGCACGGATAATTTCATGGACTCTCAGCTTGTGGATAAATTGGGAATATCATTAAATAATGATCCTTCAAGTCATGATAGATAATGGTCAATAAGTGAAGTACATGGGACATTGCACTCATGTTCATGTTGTTCTTCAGAAGTTTGCTATGGTGCTTGGTTTTTAACTACCTTTAGGGGGTTGTACAATCATTTTGGGTGTTGGTTGGAATTGTTGGGTACTATCCGTTGAAATTTTAAGGAGCGTGTTATGCACTTCAACTATCAAGGCCATGAATATCAATTGAACAAAATTTTTACTAACCCTATCACAATGGTCACAGCTGGTCAAGCTAATAAGGAGCTCTGATATGTCAAAAGTGCTTTTATGCTTCACCTCCAAGTGGTTGACGCCATTACTTCCGAGTCAATCCAATCAGTTGGCGATGGTATTTCTGATGCCTAGTTGAAATTCTTAGTTCAAACTTATAGTTATATTTTTCAAACTCCAGCCGGACTTCCTCAATCTGTAGCTACGACCATCGTACTTCATTTTCAAATGAGAACACCACGATATCTTCAGCCCCATACAGACATTCTCCTGCATAGAAAGATATAATTGAAGTCACAATTCGTCCTGCCTTGAAGGAAGGATTAATTCGACCAAGCAATAGCTCTTTTGTGACATAGGTATTATTGATAAAGAAATGTGATGACACTTGGTTAATGCACATTGATTATCAAGCTCTTAATGAACATACTATCAAGGATAAGTATCATATTCCACTCATTAACGATTTTCTCAATGAACTACATGGTGTGAAATTGCTTTCTAAACTGGATCTTAGATATGGCTATCACCAAATTCGAAGGAATGATGCTGAAATTTCAAAAATTGCAATTAAACACACGAAGGCCATTATGCGTACTTAGTAATGCCCTTCAACCTTACTAATGCACCAGCCGCTTTTCAGAACTTGATGAATGATCTTTTTAAACCTTATGTACGTATGTTCATTCTTATATTTTTGATGGTATTTTAGTCTACAGTATCAAAATGCCTTAATATCTTTTACAGATGGAACTTGTCTTTCAAATTTCGCCGCAGAACAGGTTCTATGCTAAATATTCTAAGCGTAAATAGGGTTTAGATACTCCTGACTTTTTGGGGACATGTGGTATCAAGTGAAGGGTCTCTGTGGATCAAGCCAAAGTAGATGCAATTATTTCTTGGCCTACTCCAAAGTCCCATAGAGAATTACAGGAATTTTTTAGGCTTAATGGATATTATCATAAATTTACTAAAGATTGTGGGATCATGACAGCCCCTCTAACTTCATTATTGAAACTTGAGACCTTTGCTTGGTCTTCAGATGCTCGCGAAGCCTTTTCCAAGCTCAAAAGTCTGATGGTTTCCAAGCCTATCTTAGCTTTACCAGATTTTACGAAGACATTCGTTAGTGAATATAATGCAAGGACTCGAATGGATGCAGTCCTTATGCAAGAGGGGCGACCATTGACCTATCTTAGCAAAGCTTTTTTCTCCTCAACAGCAAGCTTTATCAGCATAAGAGAGAGAAATGGAAGTAATCATTTTTATAGTACTCAATCATTTCCTTTTACAACAAAAGATTCATACCCCGGCACAACACAAATGGCTTGTCACACTATTGGGGTATGATTTTTATCTGGAATACAAGTTGGGGAAGTCCAATGCAACAGGTGATGATGCTCTTTCTTGGAAACCACCCTTCAGTCTTTTGCTATTTCACAACCAGTATCTGATAGATGGGAGAAATTGAAGTCTCTCTATGCTACAGACTCACATATGTCGACTACGCTTTCTAGGTAGAGTGCAGGCCAACTTGACCTAGCGCCATATTCTTGCAAGGATGAGATTCTATGTAATAAAAATCATGTTCTTCTTCATTCTTAATGCTCTTTAGTACCATCCATTATCAAGGAAATGCATGATACTCCTTCCGTTGGGCATTCAGGTTATCATAAAACGTTGCATCAAGTTCAACGTTTTTTACTCGGCCAAAAAATAATCTTGATGTTAAAGTCTACATCCGTGCGTGTGATATGTACCAATGATGTAAATATGATACATCTATCCCTGGTGGCCTTTTGCAGCCATTACCCATTCCATCACAAATTTGGGAAGAAATTTCGATGGATTTCATTGATGGTCTTCCAGCAGTGGGATCTAAATCATCTCTTATGGTTGCCGGTTGTTAAAATATTTACATTTAATTGTTATATAGTATCCTTACATTGCCTCGGTTGTGGCTGCGAGTTTTTTTGATAATGTGCTTAAACTCCACGGGTTCCCTAAAACCATTATTTCAGATAGAGACTCGGTCTTTACAAGTAAATTTTAGGGAGACTTGTTTCATTTACAAGGGGTTCAATTGAAGATTAATTCAGCTTACCACGCGCAAACCGATGGACTAACAAAGGTCACTAATCGATGTATAGAGACATATGTGCAGTGCTTCTGTTATCAACAATAGAAACAGTGGATTAAATTGCTACTTATCGCTAAATATTGGTTCAATACAACTTGTCATTCCTCTATGGAATTACTCCATTTGAGACACTATATGGTTATCCCCCTCCTACCCTATTCTCGTATGTTTCAGGAATAATAGTCGCACAATCAATTGAAGATCAATTGCATAGTAGAGATTTGATCCTGACGGACTTGAAACTCCATTTGCAGCGGGCACAACAACAAATGAAGTTGCAGGCCGATAAGCATAAAAAGGAGCTTGAATTTCAAGTGGAAGATTGGGTTTACCTGAAAATTCAAACTTATCGATGTGTTTCACTGGTTATCACTTTTAATCTCAAACTTTTAGCGTGCTTTTATGGCCCTTTTCAAGTCCTTAACTGCTTCGATCTTGTTGTTTATAAGCTTGATTTACCACAAGGTTATAAGGTGACTCATATTTTCCATGTCTCTCAGTTGAAGAAACAATATAGGAATCAACATGTGCATACTTTCCCATTGCCTGACGCATTTCAACAAGATATCGAAGTTCCATACAATCTTTTATCAAGGCAAATGGTAAAACGCCATAACAAGGCTACTACCCAACTCGTGATTGAATGGCAGGGGTGCCCTCTGGAAGATGCTTCATGGATTGACTATGATGAGTGTATGTCACTATATCCGGATTTCAACCTTGAGGACAAGGTTGTTCTGGATAGAGGGGTACAAGGAACTTTTTTAAAAGAATAAAGGGCTACCACCATTCTTATATGAGGAGGGTTGCGTTAGGTAGCCGACAGCTGCGTAAAACAGTCGAAGTCAACTTCCTAAATAGTATTTTAAAAATACTATTTAGGAAATTGTCTCATGACAGTCGGATCTTTTTAACATGGATTTAAGCAAACATCTGGCCTGTGAACCATAGACATGTACAGAGAATGGTTGTAGCAGAAATCAAAATGCTAAGGTGGATGTGTGGACAAACATGTAAAGATCATATTCAGAATGATGCAATCAGAAAGGAAGTTGGTGTAGCTCCGATTGAGGATAAGATGCGAGAAAATCTCTTAAGATGGTTTGGTCATTTGCAAAGAAGATCAACTGATGCATCAGTTAGGAGATGCGAGTGTTGGGATGTTGAGCCGGCTAAGAGAGGGCAAGGACGGCCCAAGAAGTGTTGGAAAGAGACTATACGAAGGGATCTTAGTTTTTTAGATATAAGCCTGAGATTGACCCAAGATAGATCTGAATAGAGGCAAAGAATCCATGTAGCTGGCCCTAGTTAATTGTGGGAAAAGGCTTTGTTGTTGTTGTTCTTGAACAAAGGGCTACCACCATATAGGTGTGAGTCCAAAAACTTCAACATTAATCACCAAAAATAATTTTACAAGATAACAAATCGTTAACACTAAACACAACTCATTACAAACCCCAACTATCACCTACAGCTCTTGCATGAGCTACCACATTCTCAGCATAAAATCTATCTTGTTTGAAGATGACTCCATTTCTGACCAACTAAATTGCCCAAATCATCACAATCCATCTCGATATGTCCATCTATGTGCCCCTCCAATCTGCACCAATGGATCTTTAGAAATTGGTTGTGTTGTCAACACCCCCAAGCCTCCCTCCAATGATGATCCAAACCTCCGCTGATGCACTGCATGAGAAAAAAAAAGGTGATTAGCATCCTCCAGCTCGTTGAAACATCTTGGACACCCCTGTTCGCCCATATGTATGAATCTCACCAGCATGCTCCTAGTCAAATGTCTTCCCCTCCTAAAAAGCCACATGAACACCTTCACTCGTGATGGAATCTTCCAATTCCAGATTTGCATGCAATTAACTCACACCCCTCAAGATCGAAAGGCATAGTACCCTTCAGAGCCCGCTATGCCTTTCCAACTAAAAAAATGTTGTCCTTTCGGACCCATTTGTCTCGCACCATCAAGATCGAAAGAAATATATAATATGTAATATTAGAGTTTGTTGTGGGTTGTCGATACTACCCGAATTTGTTGTTAGTGTTCCCAGTAGGTCTAGGAAGAATAGAAATAATAGCAGAAGAGCTGGCATCGGAAGGTCATTTGATTCCCACATTCCCTATTTTCCTATCTAATTTCTTCTCATGTTCTCTCTTTTCCCATGATTCCTTAGTTCCAGCAATCACGGTAAGTGGAAACAAAGCTCGAAGATCCTAAGCTCATGATGGTCTTCTTCCAAGGATGGAGTATTCGAGGAAGAAGAAACATATCCACGACGCAGATGTTATGCAGAATAACTCTAGGAAAGTGGACAAGAATCGATGTTGAACAGTAAATTTATTAGGATCCAACTTGTACCAGCCTTCACAGAACTTCCGCTTTATTCAAGAAAAATAGAAGAAGAAAAGGAAAAGGAGGTCTTTTTAAAAAACACAAGAAGGGGAGACCTTGACCGGCGATGACTGTGCAGTTCGGTTTGATGGGGGTGGAGTGGAGCGATGTCGCGGATGATGGGGAATCTGCAGGATAAGGGCCAGCATCGACTTGTTCGGAATTACAGTCGAATTTCGGTGGCGGTGATAATGAAACTGTCCAATTCGCATGTACAATCCACAGACATCCTAATCCCTAAATTACACATGCCGCATCCAAGTCATCCTAACCATCGAGATCGAAGTCAAATCCAAATTATACACCCGAATCAGAAAATATAACAACAGATGAGGCCAATACCTCCAATCAGCTCCCGTCAATCTGCCGCCGCGGCCAATATCGAAGAGGGTTGCGATCTTTGTGGACGAGAGGTGCGTGAGGCCGTTGGGATGAGAAGTCGTCGCGTCGGGGTGAGGTCGCTACTTTATAGGTGATGGTGTAAGCGTTGAGCGGAATCGGGGAGATCCAATGCACGCCTCTCCGGGTATCCTGACCGTCAGATTGGTCCACGTCCGATTGCCCGACAGGATAGCTGAAGTAATGCATGACGTGTTATTGGCTTCTTTTTAACAGCTGTTTTTTGTTGCTCATGCAGCCTAACTGAATTCCAATGAGAAACTTTTCGTTTTCTTTAATCGAAATTAAGTATTGCAGATCTCGTGTAATAGTTGTTGGGATCGTCCTTTCAAAGTCCGTTGAATCCGTGCATGAACAGGTGGATCCCACTGGCAGGGTTAAGTGAATTCGGATCTCATCAAGATCCATAAATGCCAACTATCGGATCCTTTTATCTTAAATCCACTGGATCATCCAAAATAGCCAGCCACCCGATCATTTTATATCAAGTCAAATGGTCATAACTAAACATCCTGTTGAAATTTAGGAACTTTGAAATCTAACATATTTTAGTTGTTTCATTCTCTTCATGACCGATTGAATTTTAAATACCTTTTGATAATTTGTTGTCTAAACAGAATGTTTCCACATGTTGGGCATCTTCTAGCTTTCAATCTATTACTATATCATTTATATCTCTTTGCCTCCCAACCGTAGAAGTTGAAAGACAAATAAATACTGAAATTGCATCATTCATCTATGTCATATGCAGTTCTGGAACCAATAACGAGAATTTTCGATGAAAAGTAATTCTACCAGGCGAGGGCAAAGGATAGTGAGTTGCTCCTAGCATTGACATCATCGTTCTCTGGTCATATATCCTTGCCCTCCTCTTCACTCTCTTGTATGATGTTACTCTCCTCCTCTTACCATAGTATGTTGCTCGTATCCAGTGTCGTTCGTGACATTTTGTGGGTTCTAGGTAAAAGAAAAAAATGAACTATTAAAATAATTCGGAAAACAATATGCCCTTACAGGATCCCATTAAATTTTAGGTTTTTGCATTGAGTTGTTCATTGAACATTCGATTCTATAAGGGCTCATTTATTCGGTGAGTTGAATTAATCAAAAAATTGATTCTATAAGGATCCATTTGTTGGTGAATTGTTTTACCGAAAATTCAATTCTACAAGGGCCCAATAGGACAGACACCATTTTTTCTTAATTAAAGTTTGAATTACATGTAAATATGGGCACGTAAATTTGATAGGCCATGGATCATTGCATTAAAAAACTACTTTCAGAGTCGGCCCTTCTCGTATCCTCCTCTAATTATGTCATCCCATCGTGCCCTATGTGAAAGTCAACCAACTATAGTTGTCACATATCATGATCCTCATCTTCTTCATATTGGGTGTGTTGCCCTCCCCATCATACTTGTCATATTTGTGAGTATTTTTCTTTCGTTAAGGGTCTATTTTTATCAACATAGATATCAAAATTATAATGGCTACTTTTATTATTATAAAGTTATGAAATAGATGCCTCGTCAGAAAATTTTGCTTCACATATTTTCTACACTTATCCTTTATTTATTTGTTTTAAGTTTCCATCTATTTGACAAAGTTATAACTGGAGTTATATTTTCTTATTTACAAATTAAATGAAAATTTTCATCGTATAAATTCACATGTTATTTATGAAAGACTTTGAAATAAGGCAGTTCGGTCTTGTGCATCATGGAAGCGTGAAGATTGGACCATACCCGATCTAAATAGACTCGGCATACGAATACAACAAAAAATTTTAAAAAAATCAATGGAACCACATGAACTGGAGATCATTTCCAATCTGGTCCATCATGATCACACGAGATTAGAGCATACCTTTGAAACATGAGTGTGATATGCTTGTATCTAAACAAATATACCTAATATCGCATGTCTAATCTATTGGAGACAATACTTGTGGGCACGGGAATGAATCACACGACTCCCACAAGTCCAATAAGATAATCTGAGGGGATGGCTCCTGATTCCGTCGAAGGAAAATACCTTCCTACTTCAAGGGCATATGGCCCCGAAGAAGAAGAACGTATACACGAGATCTATCAAATCGCAGCATCATAACGGTAGGGTGTCCACAAAAGTGAATGACATGGATGTGGGGTGCCTTGGGGTAGGGAACTGACACAAGGAGAGAGGATAGAGAAGATGGCGTGTAAAGAGAGACTTGATAATTTTCCAACTCTTGGAATTGAATTAAGGAAGACAGGCCATGCTTCTACTTATATTCTTTCTCAAGTTGTTAGGATTGCACTCCTATTTTTTATTCAATGGTCAAGATCGAATGTGGTTCTCAAATCACTTTTGGGGAAAATTTTGATAACAAATTATCAACTTTATTATCCAATTTAATCCTTAATGAAAATAACAAACAAATAAATAGAAGGAGAGAGAGATAATCCAATATAGTGTGGATGTCCACCATGGTGCCCCCCACCATCATCGTCCATGACTATATGGATTGTCTTTCTTTTATTTTTCTGTTATTTTGGATGTAGTATTTATTACAACCAAATCTTCATTCATTGATTTATTTTGAAATTTGATTATAACAAAATAATTCTAAATTATTTATGAAAATAGCAAATAGGTTTGTCAATAAATATGAATCGTATTCATAGGTCCAACACTAAATGTAAATCATATTTACATTTATTGTATAACATGTATCTAATTCAGTTTAGTATTAAATTTTTCATTCATATTCACAATTAAGTCTAAATAGGATATTGTAGATCTTATCCATACTATCCATGATTATTATCGATAGCACTACATACATTAATCCTATCCAAGATAATTAAATCCATTTTAAATATTGTATATATATCTCTTTTTGTAAGTCCAAAATAACATGAATCTTGTCCACATTATTCTTGGATAATTATGAATAACACTATCCAAGATAATGTTATCCAAGACATCTAAACACAATTTAATTATCCTAAATCACCCGTTTGTTTATCATTCAGATTTGTTTCTTTTTAGAACAATCCTTGACCTCTATTGAAATAATGTGCTTTATACATGCATATTTAGATAAAATCGGGTGACTATATATGCATGTTGAAGCAGATTTTTCAAGGATCTAAATATGTCTCACACAAGGCGGACACACAACCGCTATGACGACCCACTAGAAATCTCACTTCAAACAATAATTAACCTACAATTAATAATCAAGAAATGAAAGGAAAATATGGAGTTAAAATGTATTATGACTCTATAATAGATGTATATTTAGATGCAAGTATGTAGATGTCGAACACAAGGAGCAAAAAAGGATAGATTGTGCAAGTGAAGCGCAAAAGATGATTGTTTCTTTAACTATATTTTTAGGTGGGTTTTAATTTTATTATTATTTATTATTATTTTATATTTTATTTTATTTTATTTTATATTTTCTTTTTTAAATTTTAGATTTTTTATTTTCCTTTTCCTTTTTAAAATAAGTAATATAAGCTATATATACATTATAAGCTAATATAATTGTAAATACTAATAGAAAGAGTTAAAATAAAGAAATAAGATCCGGCTCGTCAAGAGAAAACCAATGGAATTGTTTTCGTATGAATCAGACTTTATTTGTAATTGTTATGATTTTTGGAATAAAGATAGGGGACTTAAGATATCATTAACTCTTAATTTCCGTCATTAAAACTAATTAAACATGATTAAAGAAGCTAATGATAGATTGCAGATCGCTAATGACCCTTTGAGAACACTAATCAATGGTTAGCAAAAGTTAAGCATAAGCTGCGAAGGTTAAATCACGATTAGTAAAAGTTAACCATGATTAGTGCTAATTAAGCGTCATTAGCGAATTTAGAATCTTCTTGATAGTTCTAACTTAAGCTCTAAGTTTCGGATAAGCATTGACCAAAACCATGGGCTGCTAACCGCAGTTAAGTTCTAATATGTGGTTTACTAACCATGGTTAGCGGTATTCTGAAGCCTATAAATATCCCCCCTACCCATTCATTTTCTACGATTTCCACTGCCCACCACCACCAAAGGGTTAGGGCTGAGAGGTCAGGAGGAGGAGTGGGATGCAGGGAAGAGGCGCTAGCAAAGCACTGCTGGGAGAACGATGAGGAGGAATGTACGGTCCTCTCCTAGTTGGGTTTGTAAGTATGCTCGAACTTGAGGTAGGGTTTTCGATTGATCATCTTTTTCCATCTTAGTTTCGATTCATCTTCCTTTTTGATTCATTTCTGTTGTGGTTCGTGGAGAAATCTGTGCAATACCCTATTTAGGTACGGGCGGCTATACACGCTAGTGAACCCTATGATTCGTCACACTTTCACTCACCTAAGACATGTGGTGTCTACCGATTATCCATCGCTTATGGTTATATTCTTTCGATTCTACTTTTATAGTTCTTTTGATGGAGAAATCTGTGTAATACCCTACTTAGGTGTGGGTGGCTATGCATATCATTGAACCATGTGATTGTCACACCTTCACTCACCAAAGACGAGTGATGTCTACCAATTCTCCATATCTTGTTGTTTGATTATACTCTTTCAGTTTCATTGTTGTTTTCCTCTAGGTGATTTTATAGAGGAAATTCTTTCCATTTTTCTTTTAAAAAATATCCCGATATAAGGAGAAACTCTGTCAGAATTTTTCTAGAAATATTTTCCAGTATAAGAGGAAACTCTGCTGAAATTTTCCTAGAAATATCACCCTATATAAAGGGGAAGCTCTACCAAAATTTTAAGAGAAAATATGTTCTTTGTGTTCTTCTTATTCTTCGTGTGTTCTTTCGCGTTCTTTGTGTTCTTCATTCGTTCTTCGCATTCTTAGCATGTTCTTAGTGTTTTTTATACGAAAATGAAATTCGATCATTTCAGGAGCTATAAAATCATCCTTTCTGAAAACGAATCACGATAAAGTACTGCGTACACGAGAGAGATCTCGATTAGGTAACTATCCATTCTTTTGTTGTTGGGTTTTCATATGAGATTTCTGACTTATGTTCTTTGCTATGAAGAGCCTTAATTTGGCTATTTTTTTAGGAAAATATGAAAAGTTCTTAGTGATTCCCACTAAAATAAGGTCTAAGCATCGTATGGATGCAATGACTTCGAGAGTTAGGGTTTGGAAGTTTTATTATATGTGTAAGGCTATACTCAATATTAATGGATATGCAAATCGAAAACTTAAAGGAGGAATTACATCATGAGAATTGATGTGTATTGAGTTGGATCCTGAAAGGAATCGTGTCTTACGTTAAGAATGACTGGGAATAGAACTACAGGTCGGGCATTCAACCTATAGGCTTATCAGAAGGAACCCGTATTGACGTTTCCCTATGTAGATGGTAGACAGTTTCTCTATTATAATAAGTACGCACGAAATGAATGATTTACGACGCGTGGTATCGGGTGCCAATATATTCGGGTTGAATGAAGGAAGATATGGACATGCCATGAGGAAGCACGGATGCTTAAATAGTGGTTGGTTCACAACAATATATATTTAAAACTGCCAGTTTATGTCATTAAAGGTTAGCCTGGGGTTTTAAGCAACCAGGTCCTCAATGATGGTGTGTTCCTTTGTTAGTCAGGCTGAGGCTTGAAACCCTAGATAATAAAAGAAAAGGAAAATTATCAAGGTAGTTTTGGAGGACTAGTTGAGGCGACGTGTGCCAGAATAAGCTCACATGTTGATACAATCTCCAATCCCAAAGTGTCCACAGCTTCGGAGTCCATGAATGGTGGGCTTCCCTTCGATTAATCTCTGATGTGGAATAGAACGAATATGACTTAAACTAATGAGAAGGAATGAAACCTTTTGTGATAACAAACTTTGAAAAAATTACACCATGCTTTTCTCTTCTTCGTTACTTTGCATTCGTTTATTATTATCCTATGATTTATGGAAAACCCAATAGGCGTTGATGAGCCATCACAACAACTTTAGTAATCCAACTAGTCATAGTATCTTCACTTTATAAGGTAGTTGGTAATCTTTTTGTGTATTTCCTTCTAGATGATGTACATGTAAATGGTTATAGTAGACAATGTATCATGCAAGCTTTATTTTGTGAATGAAAAAGAATTAAATAATTCTTTATGAGTATTTTTAATTGTAGTTCATTTCTGAATGTTAGTTATGATTATTGAATAAATTATTGCAGGACATCAATTATTTGTTTTACTACTACTTATAAAAATGGAGGACTTTGATCTCCTTTTGGGGATGGACTAGCTAGAATGGCATCACGCATGCCTTGACTGTTTTCATAAGACAATAACTTTTCACCTTCCTAACTCAATAGAGTTCCAGTTCATTGGAACGACATCCAATGATTATGTCGAACATGTCTCTACTTTGAAGGCACAATAGTTGTTAGAGCAAGGATGCCAATGTTATTTAGCCTATGTAACCATTACATTAGGGTCAGATAGAATGATGGAAGATGTACCTATAGTGTGCGAGTTTCCTGATGTATTTCCAAAGGATCTACCTGGATTACCACATGAGCGAGAGATTATATTTGAAATCTCTCTCATACTTGATGCTCAACCTATCTCTATCCCTCCATATAGGATGGCACCAACTGAATGACGAGAGTTAAAGTTACAGTTACAAGAACTGTTAGATAAAGGATTCATTCTCCCTAGTACTTCACCATGGGGTGCACCTATCTTATTTGTGAGGAAAAATGATGGGTCAATGCGGTTGTGCATTGACTATAGTCAGCTAAACAAGAAGACAGTAAAGAACAAGTATCCTTTGCCAAGAATAGATGACCTGTTTGATCAGTTACATGATTCAACTGTGTATTCCAAGATTGACTTAAGATCTGATACCATCAGTTGAATATTAAATATGTGGATATCAATAAGACATCTTTTCGAACTAGATATGGACATTATGAATTCTTAGTTATGCCGTTTGGACTAACAAATGCCCTAACAACCATCATGGATCTCATGAATAGAATATTCAAGGAGTTCCTAGACCATTTTGTAGTAGTCTTTATTGATGATGTGCTTATTTGTCCAAGGATAAGTATCAACATGAACACCATCTTCTGACAGGCACTTGAAATACTAAGGAATAACAAATTGTATGCTAAATAATAGAAAATGTGACTTCTAGTTGTCTGAAGTATCATTCTTAGGCCATTTATTTCTAAGGAAGGTATATCAGTTGATCCTACAAAAGTTAGTGCGGTGATGAGTTGGGAACACCCGAAGAATGTCACAGAAATAAGATCTTTTCTGAGTTTATCTGGATATTATAGAAGATTTGTGAAGGACTTTTCATGAATAGCATTGCCAATAACTAGGTTGACTCATAAGGAAGTCCCATTCATATGGTCCGACACACGTAAAGCTAATTTTTATACACCCTAACATCTGCACCTATCAGTACTCTACCCTCTGGGAGCGAAAGGATTTACATTGTACACTGACACATCTAAAGAAGGACTAGGGGCAGTTCTTATGCAACATGGTACTGTAGTTACTTATGCATCACGACAGCTCAAGACACATGAGAGGAACTACCCAACACATGACCTTGAATTAGTTTCCATAGTCTTTTCTTTAAGGATATGTAGACACTACCTCTATCGTATTACTTTTGAAATCTTCATCGATCACAAAATCTTGAAATAGTTGTTTGATCAAAAAGAGCTCAATATGAGACAGAGACAGTGGCTAGAGTTGTTGAAGGACTATGATTGCACCATCTCCTACCACCCTGGTAAGGGGAACGTCGTAGCAGATGCCCTTAGCAGAAGAACTTATTCACTTCGATTGGTGAGTGCTATCTACTTCTGGGGTTTACTATCAAAGTTGAGTGAATGGAAACCATTTGATAGTAGTATCGATATTGTAACTATTCCTCATCGATATAAACTAGAGATCTAGGATAGAATAAAGAAAGGACATGAGTATGATCCAGTCCTTAAAGACTTGAGACAACAACTTGAGACGAATGAGATAGAGGGATTGCAGGTACAGAATGGGTTACTATATAACCATCACAAAGTTTGTGTATCAAAAACACCTGAATTGAGGAAAGATATATTTCGTGAAGCTCATTGCTCTAAATTATCTATTTATCCATGAATTACGAAGATGTATAAGGATCTTCGTTCACACTTTTGGTGGTCGGGGATGAAGAAGGATGTTGCTGAGATTGTGAATTCATGTTTCACTTCCCAACAAGTAACGACTTCCCATCATAAAGCCACCAGGATTGATGTAACCTCTCCCTATACCCGAATAGAAATGGGAAAGCATTTCCATGGACTTCGTTACTGGCTTACCTCAGACGACTTGTGGTAAAGATAGTATATGGGTTATAATAGATCGTATGACCAAGCTAGCACACTTGATTCCAATAAGCTTATCCTCCACTCCATACCAACTTGCTAAGTTATATATTATACATGTTATTCGTCTCCATGGTATCCCAAAGGAGATAGTTTCTGATGTAGATTCACGATTCACCTCACACTATTGAGAGAACTTTTTGAAATCCTTAGGCACACAAATAAGCTTTAACACATCATATCATTCACAAACAAATGGTCAATCAGAACGTACAATTCATACTTTAGAGGTTATGCTACGAGCATGTGGCTTAGAATAGAAAGGATCATGGATTAAACATTTGCCTCTTGCAGAATTCACAGACAACAATAGTTACCATGCAAGTATTAGCATGGCACCATTTGAATCACTATATGGACGTAGGTGTACTACTCCTCTGGGTTGGCAAGAGGTTGGGATAAAGAACCTTTATGATTTAGACAGACTACAAGAGACATGGGAAGCTGTAGAGCTTTCTTGGAAAAGACTAATAAATGCTTAGAGTCGCCAGAAAGCTATAGTGATACAAGGCGAATAGACCTTGATTATGAGGTAAGTGACTTTGTATTCTTCAAAGTATCACCTATGAAGGGAGTTCAGAAGTTTGGCTTGCGTAGGAAGTTAGCACCCAGGTTCGTGGGTCCCTTTGAAATTATTCAGCGGATTAGAACAGTTGCATATAGAGTTGTATTTCCTCCACATTTTTCAGCAATACATGATGTTTTTCATGTATCAAATCTGAGAAAGTATATTAAGAATCCTGAGTATAAGATAAGCTATGATGATCTGCATGTTGAGCCTGACTTGACATACCTTGAAATACTTGTGCAAATACTAGTCAGGGATATCAAAAAGTTGAGGAATAAAGAGGTACCTCCTCTAGTTAAAGTACTGTGGTGGAACGAAGAATTTGAAGAAGCCACATGGGAAGATGAGGTAGATATGAGAGAAACATATCCAAACTTTTTTGAATGATAACACTATGTATTGTGTATATCTTTGTTGTAAATGAAATTATGTTCATTCTCTTTAAGGTTGTTACGGTTTCAATCCTCTTTAAGGTTGTTATTCCTGCATTTCAAGTGTCAAGCATGAGACTTTCTTTAAGTTTGTTACAATTGTAAAGCCTTGAACTTGGTCTCTCTCATATCCTATATCATAAGATTCGACATGTCAAGATAAAACCAACAAAAATTGTTTCGTACGAATCGGACTTCGTTTGTAATTGTTATGATTTTTGGAAGAAAGATAAGTAAAAAGACTTAAGATATCATTAACTCTTGATGATCATTATTAAGACTAATTAAACACGTTTAAAGAAACTAATGATGGATTGAGGATCGTTAATGACCATTAGCGAACAATAATCAATGGTTAGCATAGTTAAGCGTAAGTTGCAAAGGTTAAATCACGGTTAGTAAAAGTTAATCACGATTAACGCTAATTAAGCATCATTAGCAAATATAGAATCTTTTAGATAGTTCTAACTTAAGCCCTAAGTATCAAATAAGCATTAGCCAAAACCATGGGCCGCTAACCGCGATTAAGGTCTAAACCATGGTTTACTAAACATGGTTAGCGATTTTCTGAAGTCTATAAATAGCACCCCTACCCATTCATTTTCTACAATTTTCACTACCACCACCACCACAAGGGATATGGATGAGAGGTCGGGAGGATGAGTGGGAGGCAAGGAAGGAGCGCTCGTAAAGCACTAAGGGGAGAACGAGGAGGAGGAAGGTACGATCCTCTCCTAGTTGGTTTTGTAAGTATACTCGAAATTGAGCTAGGGTTTTCAATTCATCTTCTTTTTCCAGCTTAGTTTTGGTTCATCTTCCTTTTCATTTCATTTATGTTGTGGTTCGAGGAGAAATTTGTGTAATACCCTACTTAGGTGCGGGCGGCTATGCACGTTAGTGAACCCTATGATTCGTCACACTTTCACTCTCCTAAGACGCATGATGCCAATAGATTCTCCATCGCAAATGATTCTATTCTTTTGATTTAGCTTTTATAGTTGTTTTGATGGAAAAATCGGTGTAATACTCTACTTAAGTGCGAGCGGCTATGCACATCAATGAACCCTGTGATTAGCCACACCTTTACTTACCTAAGATGCGCGATGTCTACCAATTCTCCATCTCTTGCTATTTAATTATATTTTTTCAGTTTCGTTGTTGTTTTCCTCTCGATGATTTAATAGAGGAAACTCTTTCCATTTTTCTTTTAAAAAGGTCCTGATATAAGGGGAAACACGGGTGGAAATTTTCTATAAATATGTCCCAGTATAAGGGGAAACTCTGCCGAAATTTTCCTAGAAATATCACCATGTATAAGGTGAAGCGTTGCCAAAATTTTAAGAGAAAATATGTTATTCACGTTCTTCATGTTCTTCGTGTTCTTCGTTCGAACTTCGCATTCTTGGCACATTCATAGCATTTTTGATATAAAAATAAAATTAGATCATTTCAAGAGTAGTAAATCACCCTTTCTGAAAATGAATCACGATAAAGTACTACATACGTGAGGTACAAAATCCTTCCTTTTATTATTGGGTTATCATATTAGATTATTGAGATTTCTGATTTTATGTTCTTCGCTACGAAGAACCCTAATTTGGCTATTTTTTTGGAGAAAATATGAAAAGTTGCTTTGTGATTCCCACTAAAATAAGGTATAAGCATCGTATGGATGAAGTGTCTTGGAAAGTTAGGGTTTAGGAGTTATAATGAGCATAAATATGAGTATACAAATATATGAATTAATATATGTGTAAGTCTATACTCAGTATTGATGGATATGCAATTTGAAGGCTTAACGAAGGAATTACATCATGGGAATTGATGTGTATTGAGTTTGGATCTTGAAAGGGATCGTGTCTTACGTTAAGAATGACTAGGAGTAGAAATATAGGTCGAGCATGCAACCGTTAGGTTTATCGGAAGGAACCCGTATTGGCATCTCCCTATCTAGGTGGTACACGGTTGCCCTGTTATGATAAATGCACATGACATGAATGATTTGCAATGCATGGTACCAGGTTTCAATATATTCGGGTTGAACAACTAAAGATGTGGTCCTGCCATGTAGAGGCACGGGTGGTTCAATAGTAGCTGATTCACGATAACATGTATTTAAAGTTGCTAGTTTATGTGATTAAAGTTTAGCCTAGGGTTTTAAGCAATCGAGTCCTCGAGGATGGTGTGCTCCTTTCTTTATCAGGGCGAGGGTTTGAAACCCTAGATAATAAAAGAAAAGAAAAATGGCCAGGGTAGTATTGGAGGATTTGTTGAGGTGACGTGCATCGACATAAGCTCACTAGATCAACACAATCTCCAATCCCAAATTGTCTACAGCTTCGAAGTTCATGAATGGTGGCATTCCCCTTAACTAATCTCTGATGTGGAATAGAAGGAATAGGAATTAAAAATGATAAGGAATGAAGATTTTTGTGATAGCAAGCTTTGAAAAAAAAACACACCATTTGTTTTCTTTTCTCTTCTTCGTTACTTAACATTCGTTAATTGTTATCCTTGAAGGATATGGTTAAAGTGTATCACGTAAGCGTGAGGATCGCATCGTATACGATCGTGAGCGACTTGTCGCACTAGTTACTCGATGCAATGGAAATTAAAATTTTCATTTGATGAAACCATATGATCCAAGAACACTTCTCAAATAATTTCATCTAAACCACAAACAATTAATAGGATTACCTCTTGAAGTGTGGTTGCGATCGAGTCTTTAAATGAAGAGACCTCCTGTCTCAAGTCCGATCTGATGGAGGAGACGCTTGCGAGAGTGTTGATGAAACACATGCTCCTCGCAATCCTAGTTGATGACCCAAGACCGGATCTCCGGATCTCTTCCCACGAGATATGACGTCTTCTTCACGAGCAAGGCACAACGAAGTAGACAGAGATCTACGAGCAAACGATCGGCAGCATAACGACGATGTTGCGACGATGAAGAATCTCTCAAGGGCATCCATGGTGGATGGACAATTGAGAGAGAGAGAGGGCATGTAGAGAATGAGAGAGAGAGAGAGAGCCTTATGTTCTCATTGTGTTGTTGTAACCAAGAAGAGCAAGCGGTGCCTCTCCTTTTATAATAATTTGGGATCCATGGATCTCAATCCATGGACAACACAAATCCAATGGCTTACATTGATTTGTGTTTCTTTTAATGGCCAAGATTTTGTTGGTAAAAAAGCAACAATAATTAATTTAATTAGATTAAATATATATTGATAAATCAATATAATTCAATCCTAAAATTAAATCAATCAAACATGGAGATTATGGAATGAAGATTGACTCCTTCCATAAGTTGGTGGCAATCTCATGTAATCTCATGAGATTACATTATTCCATGGAAATCTCCAAGATTTCCAACAACACTTGTTGTAAATTATTCTACAAAAATAATTCATAATTATTTTGTGAATATTGCAGTCTTGCCATTGGAAAATTGTGAATCACATTCACAACCCAAAATAAAATGTGAATTACATTTTCAATAAATTGTCCATTGTGAATCCAATTCTCATCAATATTGAATTAACAAATGTAAATTACAAATAGCTCTCTCCTATATATTATAAATCACGTTTATAATATATATAATTAATATGAATAGTGTTATCCACATTATTCATATTCATGATAATTATATCTCATTTAATCATCTTGGATGTCTATTCTCATGTTCCCAAATCATATGAATCACATTCACATTATTCACATCTTTGATAATTAAATCACATTTAATTATCTTAGATAACTCTCCTTATAATAAGAATCAAATTCATATTATTCATGATAATTAAATCACATTTAATTATCAATTTTCTCAATGCTCGGATACACATGTCAACAATGAAATTATCCATGAACGCTTTCAAGGATAACGCGCTTTCTCCGCGGATACTTGGAGATAAGGACAGAGCCATTATATTGTTCCACGTATAGTGACTTGGATATTAAGATCACATCTCAAATCTAGATCTTGGGTCTCCCATAGATGCTTGATTAAATCATGACCGTAAATCTAATATTCTCATTACATCGAAATCACATTCAGATCAATGTCCAATATTTGGACCAAGATCAGATCACTTCTCTACTAAGAGAAGTCACTAAAATCCAGTCTCGTTTCGTCACTCCCTAGGAATGAAAGCATCATGGTTATACAATCGTTTATGATCACATCACCCTCAGGTATTCCCTACTCCTGTACATCCTGCATACTGGAAGACTCAGAATAAACCCGAAGTATTAAATCAATTAAACAATGTCTACTTCATGGTTTTATCAGTAAGTTTCTCATTTGATCATTGGGAGTTGGTATCGATCTTATACCTACCAAAAGCATATATCATATCTAGGTCTTGATCATATACTTTCCAAAAGTATATATCAAACCTACAAATTCAGTCAAGCTTCCAAAGCGAGACGACCGTGCATGGAATTTAATTCTTCCCAATATCTCATGAGTGAGCTCATGTCTTCCGGTTCAGTAACTGAACCTGTATGATCCCTTTGCGAGATCGTATTACTCATATGCCCTTACATGCACACCAACGCGCCGATGTATAAACCTTGATTAGGTCATCAACCTATTGGTTTTCCAAATGTACATACTCAGACATATAGTAACACATCTGTCTCCGGTCAGAGGATGCGTGCCTGTATCGTGACAGCATACGATATAGGACTTTGGTTATCTCAATCTCGTTAAGTCAACTCTTTGACCTAACTAATCTGACACCTCTGAATCTCTATTCCTATGCAGAGGACCTGCATCAAGAGGTCAGTCAGGTATCAGCCTAACTGAGAAATGATTGCCATCTTCTACTCAGGATGGAAATCATCTCTTAACAATCATTTGACGGTGCTTGATGAGTCCTCAATCTAACTCTTTAGATATTCATCCAAGCACCATCCTCTATGATTCAATAGTTGAATCAACAGCTGTATGATTATTAAGATGGCCGTGGTACGTAACCCTACTTGATCTAAGGGACCTATTATGCAAATTAGATATTCTTCATTTTCAGATCAGGGAATGATATTTGCAATAACATTAATTGCATAATGGCTCGCTGTGGGCTCGCCTGTCCAACAATCTCCCACTAACCCAAAGAGTCATTAATGGGCTAGTCATTTAGACCCACACTCATTTGACAATCATAGGATATTTAGAAAATAGCTAGGTAAGCTGATCGGTTACTCTGTTCCCGCGAGATTATGCCAAGTCCTTTTACGACACTTGCATATCCCCAGTAACAGTGCTCGCATCTAATGCGAATGTTGCATCTTATGCAACCAATACTCAATCTAGTCAAAGCAGTTATAGTATCCTTGACACTATTGCTCAATAATTGTTATAATTATTATAACCAATATTTCCATAATCCTTATCAGAATACCCTTAATCCAGAAGATCACTATCTCTTAAGGTATCCACAGTTAAGACCCTTTTAGATCTCTATCTATAAAGTCTTAAGCTTTTGAAGATAAGACTTTGAGACCACTATCCCAAAAATATTGTCATCTATGAAGATTTTATTATTACTGCAATCAAGTGTTTTATCTCCATAGTAGGATTAGCAACACTTTACTACTCCCACTGCATAGCAGATATCTGGCTTTTGTACACATCTAGTATACACTCAACTTCTTGTAACTGATGCACAAGGGCAAGCAGTTCCAGCATTCACTTCCTCAACTCCTTGAGGTGCTATCCCTTCAGATAGGTCAGTACCATATCTTAAGGGATGCAAGCCTTTCTTGGAATTTACCAAAAAATGGTATATGTCCAAAGTGTACCATTAATGTGACAGTCCCAATACTCTCTTCTCTATACTTCTGAACACCTTCAGAATTAATATCCAAGAGGCATCCTTGAGATCATATCTCAATTTATGGAACAACCAGATTATAAAACACTTATTATTATCCTTATATCATTTTAAATGGTTAGGATATCATCTACATTTAGCATGATGAACACAAAGGAACTCCCACCAAGCTTCACATGGCTCATCAAGATTCTATCTGAAATCATAACATTTATAATTTCATCAAATCTTGTGGTCCAACTTCAAGAAGCTTATTTGAGTCCATAGATGGATCTCTCTAGCTTTCACACCTGGCTTTCCTCAACCATGAAGCCCTGGGCTACTTTATGTGAATATCCTCAGAGAGTAATTCATAGAGGAATGCAATCTTGATTTCCATCATGAAGATGTAAAAGTCAGGTTGTGTATCTATAGTTAGCATTATTCTCATGGTTTTAAGCATGGTCACCAAAGAGCAAGTCTCATCGCAAGCAATGTCTTCTCTTCCGGTGTGTAGCTCATGGCTATGAACCATGCTTTGAAGGTCTCTACCTTCTCATCAGATTCCCATTCTCTTGAAGATCCATTTATACCTTTATGGGTCTTACCCTTATAGGTGGATCCTTAAGGGTCCATATACGACACTTGTATACAAAGTCTACTTTAGACTTTATTGCTAACATCCATCTTTCCATGTCAGAGACTTCATCATATAAAGTCAGATCATTGTCAGACTTAACTGACACATGGAATACATCCTCAAATTCATTTGAAGAGGTATTAGTGTTTCATCTTTAATTGTCCTTTTAGTTTCCGATTTTAGAAGCCTCATTATCATTTCAAGATTAAATGAGTTCCTTTACTTCATTTTCATATTGATTCTCAAGAGAGTCATCTTCTAAGAATCATATTCTCAGAAATGATAACTTTTAAGAATCTCAAGGTCATAAAGTAGGTATCCAATACCACCCTTACTTTCCTAATGAAGTAGCACTCTTTGGTGCTCGATTCCAGCTTACTTGCATGGAACCTTATTAAGGATATATACCGTAGTCTCTACTACATATATACCTGGAAACTAAGCGGTAATTATGCTAAAATTCATCATTTATTAAATCATGTCACACATGATCCAATTGTATCTCCCTACAACTCTATTGAGTTTGGGTTTATCAGGAGGAATGAGATAGGAATGATATTCCTTTCTCCATAAGGTATTCCATGAATTCAACTAATATGTACAAGATACCTAGATTAGATCAAAGTCATTTTATCTTCCTTCAAACTTTGGTTCTAAACCAAAATTATGAAATCTTTAAACATTTCAAAGTAGATATCACGTATCCATAATGATTATTATAATACAGATGATCCACATACATCAATATGTATGAGATCCTGAATACCTTGGCATCTTACACCATTCCCAGAGAAGGGTGCATTGGACAATTTCCACTTTGAATACAATATTCATAAGTATGTAAGTTTTGAAATTTTAGACATTCTAAAGTTTCATCTCTTACTAGTCTATTGATCAAATCAACAGATAAATGTCCAAGGTTTGATGCTAGATCATTGTTAAATGATCTTCATCCTCATATTGATCTTTTAAAGGTTTAATTTCAATATTAGAAATTTTAATGAACCATTCATTAATTTTCTAATTTAATAGAGTCCACTAGATGTCAGATTACTATCGGAAATATATCCATCATAACTCTTTATGATAGGTTTATTCCCGAATTCATGTTTATTTCCAACACTTGGAAATAAACTATGAGTGTATTCTAATATCAAGGTCATAGAGACATTCTCCAAGACTAAGGGCTCCCACCGAAATGAAGTCTGTATATCCAATAGAGATTGTTGCAATAATTGCATCAATATCCATGTAGATGACTATTAAACCTGAAGATCAAATCCCTAATCTTCTAATATATATGCAACCAATTGAAAGTGTCATTAGAAGATTGGGATACAATTATCAGACTTTATCTTATCAAATAAGTAAGTCATTGTCAATGATAATATGTATATTATTCTGATGCTCTATTTGAGTCCTTCACTAAGGATTCTAGACAGACTTGATAGTCATACTATCAACACATCAACTTATTGCAGTATTGGCATTCATCCAACTCTTAGGATGTCATATGAAAGTCATAGAAGTACGGTCAACTCTTTGACAATCCTTCTCATCTTGGGTCTGACCAATGCTTCCACTGCTCTCCCTTTATCTATTAACAACCATTGCTTAAGACTAAGGATCTCTTATGTTAAATTCAAAAGAATTCAATGTAAGAGCATTTCAACATTTATACATGGTTCATTACATTCATACAATATGAATATTAAGAAGCTTCATGAATGACTAGACTATAGATAGTAGAATGACGACACTCATCATGTTTACATCCATCTAGACTTTTAAAACATTGGTTTAGGTAGGTATTCAAACAATTTGAATACATCATATCTTATAGAGCCACCATTGTGCATGATACAGAGAACCATGTCATTCATGATTAAATGTCAAGAGCACATATGTACGCCATAACATCTTCTTAGATTTTTTTATAAGGATTAATTGACAATTACGATCATCATCGATATGTCACTTCCAAAGTACATTCGATGAGAGATCGAGTCTATAGAGTACACACAAACCATAAATTGTTGTCCTCCTATCTAAGTAACTGTCATTCCTCATTATTATGAGGAAACTTGCACATTGCAACCACATACAATATGTGTCCAACTGCAAGTGCAACATCTTGATCATGGATCCTATCCATGATATTTACTGGTTATTAGCGAGTATAGAATTGAGTGGGTTTAATGAAGAATAATCTGAAATAAGAAATTTGCATATGTATGTGAGTATATATATATATTATAAGTATTTTACTTTGATTTAGGAGTTTTTATATCAAGTTGTCCTATCTTGTCAACACTGAAAGTTCATTCCCTTAATCACTTTCAATGTAAGAGATATACTTACCATTCTATCTCAAGCAAGATATGGGATCTCCTTCCATATCTTTTTTACATCCCAATAATATGAGAACCTGTACCTCCGATAAAAAGAAGCGGGAACTCATTCCGCCTTGCAAGTCCAACTTGCATTTCCCAATTCGGTCTTTAACACCCGAGCCCACCACCCCTAAGGTGATGTTGACCCATCATTAATTGAACCAACCGTAAACATGAATACAACTTGCTATGTGCAATCCAATATCGCCCCAATAATATGAGGACCCGATATTGGGGTCACTACGCATAAGTCCTTACTCTTTCCAGAAGCAAAGAGCCCGATCCAAATGGATTGTATGCAGGAGCTGTCACTTTGGACATGCATCTCCTACATACAATATATAGCGACGGAACCCTTCGCCTTGATGGGAGACCATGGATGTCACTTATATGATCCTCCATATCACGTTCAAATTCTAATTAATTATTATGAACCATATTCACATAATTAATTCTTCCAAGGGAAATAACATCTCTATTAAAAATAGAGTGTTTAATTTTTAATTGGATTCCAATTAATCTAATCATATTAAATTAATGATCCAATTAATATCCAACAAATAATCTATATTCTTACTTGAATTATGGTATTATCGCAAATACATATTATTTAAAATTTTAATAATTAGAAATACATCGTGATTTCCTAAGCATTATACCAACCCTACCCGCTGTCATGGCCAGTACTGACAGGAGTATGACAGACCGCACACGGTGCAACCTGCTATCCCAACGCTTCCCGCCTAGACACCATATCCGCCTCGGGAAAGAATAATGCAAAATAGATCACTTTCTACTTGAGATGATCATCAGTTTTTCAATCGAAGTTATACCATATAATAACCAAAACATTTTGATTAACATTATAATTAGATTTACTAAACAAATCCCAAATCCTATTCAAGCAACATGTTTGTTGGAATTAGATCATGTAGATCATGTGACTAATTTGTGATCTAAATCACATCTAATCATTTATTGGTTAGGGAAATGTCATTTAAGTAAATAATTATATTAAAATATTTCACAAATATTTACTCATAATTATTCCAGGAAATTAAATCATTTAATTTCACTAATTTCTTAAATGACAATCACTAGGTTCTTGATTAGGAAAGTATTTCCAGCAATGACCCTCACTTACTAAAAATACTATATCTCAATTAATTTAAATCCAAATTAAGAAAAATAAGTTCATAATGTTTGCTAATTTGATTTACAACATAAACTAAATGATTTACATGCATTTCAAGGCATTTCAGATCCGCAATTAACACTTTAATTACGTTAAGATTCGCAGTCCCCGAAACTGTGGATACATGTTCACTAAAATGATCATATCTCGAGCATACGATACATAAACACAGGTCCTATGGTTTCCTTATTTAATGAAGAACAAAATAAAATGATTATTTTCGTGTTTAAACAATTTAAACATGGCTGAAAATAATCTCAAAACAGAGATGCGGAAATGAAATGCGAGAAACGTTCGCAAACCCTAACGAACCCAAGTCGTCCTAGGTTTATGGATCACATCCAAAACCTTCAACCTGGATCTGATACCACTTGAAATATATGGTTAGTTCCTTAAGCGCATCACGGAAGCATGAGGATCGTATTGTATGCGATCGTGAGCGACTAATCGCACTAGTTGCTCGATGCAACAGAAATTAAAATTTTCATGTGACGAAACCACATGATCCAAGAACACTTCTCGAATCATTTCATCTAAATCACAAACAAGGAACAGGGTTACCTCTTTAAGCATGGTTGCAATCGAATCTCTAAATGAAGAGACCTCCTGTCTCAAGTCCGATCCGACGGAGGAGACGCTTGCGAGTGTGTTGATGAAACACGTGCTCCTCGCAATCCATGTTGATGATCCAAGCAACAGATCTTCAGATCACATCCCACAAGATACGACGTCTTCTTCACGAGCAAGGTATGACGAAGTAGACGGAGATCCACGAGCAAATGATCGGGCAACATAACGACGGTGCTGCAGCGATGGAGAATCTCTCTAGGGCATCCATGGTAGACGACCAAAGTAGAAAGAGAGAGGGCATGTAGAGAATGAGAGAGAGACTTATGTTCTCATTGTATTGTTGTAACCAAGAAGAGCAAGGGGTGCCTCTCCTTTTATAATAATTTGGGATCCATGGATCTCAATTCATGGACAACACAAATCCAATGGCTTACATTAATTTGTGTTTCTTTTAATGGCCAAGATTTTGTTGGTAAAAAACCAAAAACAATTAATTTAATTAGATTAAATATATATTGATAAATCAATATAATTCAATCTTAAAATTAAATTAATCAAACATGGAGATTATGGAATGAAGATTGCCTCCTTCCATAAGTTGGTGGCAATCTCATGTAATATCATGAGATTACATTATTTCATGGAAATCTCCAAGATTTCCAACAATACTTATTGTAAATTATTCTACAAAAATAATTCATAATTATTTTGTGAATTTACAATCTTTCCATGGGAAAATTGTGAATCACATTCACAACCCAAAATAAATTGTGAATTACATTTTCAATAAATTGTCCAATGTGAATCCAATTCACATCAACATTTAATTAACAAATGTAAATTACAAATAACTCTCTCTTATATATTATAAATCACATTTATAATATATATGATTAATATGAATAGTGCTATCCGCATTATTCATATCCATGATAATTAAATCTCTTTTAAGCATCTTGGATCGCTATTATCATGTTCCCAAATAATATGAATCACATTCACATTATTCACATCTTTGATAATTAAATCACATTTATTATCTTAAATAACCCTCCTTATAATATGAATCAAATTCACATTATTCATGATAATTAAATCACATTTAATTATCAATTTTCTCAATGCTCGGACACGCATATCAACAATGAAATTATCCATGAACTCTTTCAAGGATAATGCGCTTTCTCCCGGATACTTTGAGATGAGGATAGGGCGATTGTGTTGTTCCACATATAGTGACTTGGATATTGAGATCACATCTCAAATACAGATCTCGGGCCTCCCATAGATGCTTGATTAAATCAAGAATGTAAATCTAATCTTCTCAGTGCATCTGAAGCACATTCAGATCAATGTCCAATATTTGGACTAAGATCATATCACTTCTCTACTGAGAGGAGTCACTAAAATCCAGACCCATTTCATCACTCCCTAGGAATGGAAGCATCATGGTTATACAATCGTTTATGATCACATCACCCTCATGTGTTCCCAACACCTGTACATCCTGCATACTGGAAGGCTCAGAATAAACCCGAAGTATTTACACTGTCTACTTCACAATTTTATCAGTAAGTTTCTCATTTGATCATTGGGAGTTAGTATGGATTATATACTTTCCAAAAACATATATCATACCTAGGTCTTGATCATATACTTTCCAAAAGTATATATCAAACCTACAAATTCAGTCAAGCTTCCAACGCGAGATGACCATGCACGGAATTTGATTCTTTCCAATATCTCATGAGTGAGTTCATGTCTTCCGGTTCAGTAACTGAACCTATATGATCCCTTTGAGAGATTGTATTACTCATATGCCCTTACATGCACACCAACGCGCCGATGTATAGACCTTGATTAGGTCATCAACTTATTGGTCTGCCAAATGTACATACTCAGACATATAGTAACACATCTGTCTCCGGTCAGAGGATACGTGCCTGTATCGTGACAGCATACGATATAGGACTTTGGTTTTCTCGATCTCGTTAAGTCAAATCTTTGACTTAACTAATCGGACACCTCTGAATCTCTATTCCTATGCAGAGGACCTGCATCAAGAGGTCGGTCAGATATCAACCTAATTGAGAAATGATTGCCAACTCCTACTCAGGCTGGAGATCATCTTTTAACAATCATTTGACGGTGCTTGATGAGTCCACAATCTAACCCTTTAGATATTCATCCACGCACCAGCCTCTATGATTCAATAGTTGAATCAACAGTTGTATGATTATTAAGATGGCCATGGTACATAACCCTAATTGTACTATGGGACCTATTATGCAAATTAGATGTTCTTCATTTCAGACCAGGGAATGATATTTGCAATAACATTTATTTCATAATGGCTCACTGTGGGCTCGCATGTCTAATAATCCTATGATTTATGAAAAACCCAATAGGTGTTGGTTAGCCATAGCAAGGACTTTAGTAATCTAGCCAGATAACATAATAACCATCCAGCCAGCCACAAAAGCTTCACTCTATAAGGTAGTTGGTAATCTTTTTGTGTATTTCCTTCCAGATGATGTACATGTAAATGGTTATAATTGGACAATGTATCATGTTAGCTTTATTTTGTCAATGGAAAAGAATTAAGTACTTATTTATGAGTATTTTTAACTGCAGTCAGTTTCTGAATGGTGGTTGTGATTGCTAAATAAATTATTGCCGAGTAACAATATCTGAATATGGGGAGGATGTGATGACCGGAATTAGGGCTGTGACACAAAATAAGTATGGAAATTACAACCTAAGGTTAACTGCACTAAAAAGCACAAAAAATAAAGACGGAAAAGGGGCCTTGACTGGCACAAGGCCAAGAGGTGGAACTTGACGGTGAGATTGCTAGAGGTGATGGAGTTCACCCGAGACATCCTCCTTCGATCTCCCTCAATGCATAACTGATGAAACTCCATTTTATCATCTTAATGTTCTATTGTTAACCCCCTTGCTTAAAGTTTTGTCAATAAAACCCAGTTAATGTTATGTAATTATCAGAGTCCCTAATAAATTAAAAACCACAAAAAAATGGCAACATAAAAATTCGTGGTATTTTTAGACTTAAAAATACCCTCAAAAATATTTTGGGTCTCTGTTTGATCTCATCTCCAGTTTTGGTCAACATGAAACTTGTAGATCTCATCAAGATCTACAACTTTCATGTTTTGAGTTTTCTCAAATTCGACCAAATTAACCTTCAAAAATCAAAATCATGTTTGCAATAATTTGATTGGGCCACGTGGCCCGTTCTGGGTGAGCCACGTGGCCCCGTCTCCCTTGTCTCATCCGCTGCCATCCTCAGCCGTTGGATCTCTCATTGGATCCAACTGCCCAGCTTTGTCCACATCCGCCTCTTCTTCTTAGCCATCAGATCTTCCCTGTCCCTTCCCGCCTTCTTCTGCTTGCGCCACGTGTCAGCTTCCCTACCATCAGATCACCGTTAGAAGATGCGATCACCATCGTCCATTCCTTAGTCACCATCATCCGTCCGATCGAATCCTTGGACCCATCTGTGCCGTCCTTAAGCGCTGATCCTAGAGCACGCCACATGGCGGCTCGCAGTCCATTCGATCCAGCACCTTAGACCTAATCTAGACCGTCCTTTAGCGCCCCAACATCGGCCGTTGGATCTCCAGATCCAACGGCTGATCTTCATCGTCAACCTCCAGACCCCCTCTCTTTCCACGTTTTCCACCTCGCGCAATCCTCCCCCTTTCCTTTTTCTCCGCCACTCCAGTTGACCTCTTCCTTCGCTAACCACCTCACGACCTTCCCCACTCTTCCCTCTACCTCGCCAGCGACTAAGTGACCCACGACATCCTCTCAGTCGCCCCATCTTATCCTCCAAACCCACGTCAACCACTCCACAACCACCAACTCGATCTTATCCTCTGCATTTTTCTTTAAGTTTACTTAATTTTCTAGGCCGCTTGAGTCGCATTCAACCTTCACTGAACCCCCATTGAGCTCTGCCACGTCTTCCCCGTTCCCGCGACACTCTCTGATCATCTCATCCTTCTTCCATACCTCCCATCGCCTCCGACCCACCTCCTCCGCCACCCATGGCGGAGGAGCTTCGAGCTCCCCACGTTCTCCGTTCCCTATGAGCTCCCACTTCGCTCACTCACGTACCCTTAGGCTTCGGCTATATGCTACTAACCTTGCAGGTCTCTACTCGTTCAATGATCGGAGCTCGGTCGGAGCCGACTTCATCGATCTCGCAGCTGCTAGCCGAGCGCCGATGAGCGACACCAGATGCTTCTGGACCTTCCCCGAGTTCCCCGCTTCATCGACGACTCGTTCTTGAGCTCGGGGGAAGTCCACTGCAACCGGAGATGAGGGGCGGAGTTTGGCAACTTCGTCGGAGCCCTGAACCCTCCGCCAGCTGAAGATGAAGGAGAAGGAGCAGCCACCATTGGATGTCCCTCTCCTGGGGATCATCCAACGACCCAAGAACGCCCACGTCGCCGATTAGGGCTCCTTCTAGGTACCGTTGGATCCTCAAGATCCAATGGTTCTTATGCCGCCACGTCGACACTCCAGGATCGCACAGTAGTCGCTCGATCGTCACGATCGGATGGCTTAAGAGCGACCACGTGTCTCAGCTACACCTGCTCCGAACCTAAAGCTCGAGCCTAATGCCGAACCTGCCGAAGCACTTACGAGCCTCTGTCGAACCTCAGTCTGCTTCCGAGCCTGGATCGCACATGCCTGGCATGTGCGATTCTGGGTAAATTATGCAGAGTCCACCAAGTTTCTTCAATTTGCAGAAATGCCCCTGCGCGTATGGTTTATTTACATGGAAGGTCTCAGAACTTATTTTATTTTCATTTTAGTCCTTCCTTGGGACCTTTTTGTATTTATCTTTTCATGTTTTCATGCATTTATGCCCTTGTCTTTGTTTATGCATATCTTGAGCTACAGAACTCCGATTTCGATGATTTCAGTGGCATGTTGAAGCTTGCTTGATGTTCTTCTTAATGACATTGTTAGTTTCTAATTTCGGATACATGAAGTTTAATATATTATTTTGTTAGCTCTGTATCTCATATACCTTATTCAACTCTTAAACCAAGTAGGTCTTCTTAATTGAACCTGAAATTGATGCACGTTGATTTTGCTCATCATTCTGGCCTAGGGCATTTAGTTTGCTTTGCATTTTCATCCATTTGATAAAAATTGATAAAAAAATGCATGTTATTTTTAATGCAGTGTTATCTCCTTGCATTATTTGACCTAAATGTCCTTAACTCAACACTTAGCTAAATAGACTAAAATCCGGCTAATACAAGAGAGGCTCGTGTCCCTGAGTTCGACCTTGGTTTCTTGCCAAGTAAAATATAAATTTCGACCGTCTCATTCTTATTTGGAATATATCAATAAGATGGTCTCTTTGATGAGCCCATTTTGGCCCGACTGCTACGACAATTCCAAGTGTTAAAAACAAACTTTTAAAGTGCCGATTTTGCGACTTATCAAATGGCACCGTTGCTGGGGACACAGCTCATTTCTTGTATTTTTGGATTTTTGTTTATTTAATTTCGTGTTTCTTTTATAAGTCAATTTGTTCATCCATTTTGCATCCATAAATTTTCTTTCTTATTTTGATCTCTAACCTTCGTTTTTGTGGCAGGGTCCTTGATGGTTCAAGGAGGCGAGGAGCAGGACGCTCCCCGCTGCGAGGAGTCGCAGAAGCTTGCTTGGATCATATAGAAAAGAAAGAAAAAAAGTGTCTTGCATTTTTATTTCCATGCATAAACTTGTAATAAGCTCGTCTTTTACAACGGTCTTCGATTGAAGGCTCGCGATTGTAATCGAACGATCGTGGTTGTGTGGGGATCGTCCCCACTTGAGTGTCGACTTAGGACCAAGCACGCGGCTCTTTGAGCGGTTTTTCATTTTTATCTTTTACGTGCTTGTTCGTAGGTAGGACACACCTTAAATAAAGATGCACGTAGCATCATCTCACTTAGCCAAATTAAAAGATTTTTTTCCCCGCTAATAGAAGCATGTTAGGTGTGGATTTTTTGATCGACTTGCATACATTGATTCTTGGTTTTCAAAACAGCCCAAGTTTTCACGTGTTTTCGTCAAATCATTGCATGTTTTCTTGCTTAGCCTAGATCGCGGTTTTTATCGAATACGCGGCTTTTCTCAGTTTCTTTTTCCTAGCTTGATCACCTAGGATAAATGGAAAATGGGAATGAACAGTAGACGATGATTGCTTGATTTTGTGCTAACCATAATTCAGTGATAACTTAAAATAAAATTGGGACTGTTAATTGCAAGTCAACCAAAAATGGAGTAAAACTTTGGTTTTGGGAGAGCAACACCCTCGTTTACGCATGGATTTCCACTTAACATTTTTTCTACACGTAAAACTCTAATGTTTTATCACCAATAAAACCGACAAGTTAATAAGCCAACTGCGGTTGGTTTCATGTGTGAGTTGGTGAATTTAAGGGTCTTGCTTGCTTGATTGAGCCTTGTTTTCTTCGATACAACACCCCAAATCCTTAGTCACTCCATTCATCTCTGCAGATTCAAACCGCTCACTTGTAAATCCATTCCTCTTCTTCGTTCACCTTGGGTTCCTTCCAACATCAATTTCCATCTTTATACTTAGGCTAATCTCAGCCTAAGTATGGGGGGGGGGGCCGAGTCCCTGTGATTTCTCTACTCATCTTTCCTTGCCTTTAGACTTAGGGTTTAGGGTATACCGTATATACAATTTACTTACTTTAGCTATAATCTGAAAAATTTAAAACTTTTTGGCTAAAGTAAAATTCTTTGGACTAAGAGAACTCAAAATGATTTCACGACTTTTCTCTACTATGTTACACTATGTTGGATAAAAATATTTTTGAAAATGATTTTAAATATGAGATTTTCTTGTTTTGAAAAATCTTTTGAAAAATGTTTTAAAAATCTTTTATTTGTGTGACATGGTTGCGAAAATCTTTTATCTCTTTTCAAGGAAAGTGAGTCTAACTTGTGTTTTAACTTTAAACTAAAATCCATAAAAATAAGCAAAATTCATAAAAAAAGAGTGTGTTTTTGAATGAAGGAGTTGGATTAATCCTCTACTCTTATACTTCCACCCAGGATCTGAAATGATCAAGGAAACTTAGCTTTTTGAGGTCTTTGAGATTTTAGGTTAACCAGCCTTAGCCATCAGGGTCATAGACTTAATCATCCATATTTCCCTAGGTCTCTAGATTTGCATGCTATATTCCATGCTTATTCTCAGACATGAAGAATATGATCAGCACATCACATGCACGACTGCGGTTTTGATTGAGATGAGTTGACTTTTCACCTGAGGGATTGGGACTAGGGATTCGAGTTTGGATTTAATCTAATGATGCTCGAGGATGGGATAAAATCTTTGAAGCTCCAGGAAACCTGAGTGTCAGCAATATTAGCCAGTATGAGAACTTGGTTCTTATACTAATCTCTTGATATTTGCCTAAGTGCTAGGGTGTGATATCAATAAAAAAATATTGATCAGTGTGCGCCAACTCTTGGTAAAAGCAGTGGAGCTAGCCAAAAATTATACAAGTCAATGAAATTCCAAAGAAAAGCTCTCATTCCTCAAAGTCAAATATCAAAGAGCTTCCACCAAAGGCGAGCGCTCCCAAACTTTTCAAAGTGTCCACTTGGACCACCGCTATTAGGACCAGGAGTCGGGCTTGCACCAAAAAAGGGCTCTGCATCGTAAATGCTACGAGTCTGGGTGTCGAAGGTACGATAAGTACTCAAAAAAAGACACATCCCGGTGTACTCCCAGGAAAACAAGTGCAGACGGCTCCAACTTCTCTTGACGGACGCACTGATCAACACCAAAAAAAAATGTGTTGCGTAAAAGGCACTAGAGAGAATCCTTGTTCCAATGAGAGTGAGAGAAGAAATGACACAATCCCATGCCCTCCATTACTGGCCTGCCATCTATATTTTCTAAGTCTGAAAACTAAAGAGATGGTGGAATGGATGCCAGATTGGATTTATTCCCTAGTTTTGAGGATTGGGTCCTTAGGAGAATTTCTTGGACCGAGACTTTGGGTGACGATTTGACTCTACTCTCGAAATTGCAGTTAACACTAAATGTCATATCCTTTAGATTATATGTACATCAGAGAGAGTCTGGAGAATTAGAGGAATTGGATACCTCTTGATTAAGGCTGGGTTGAATTCTAGAATTTTGGACCTCTAAATTTGAGTCAACTTGATCGGATTGGATCCTGTACTCACATGCACAAGGGGGTTAATCCAACTTAGTCATTCTTTTTTATGCTCGAGGACGAGCATAGTTTAAGTATAGGGGGGTGATGAAACTCCATTTCATCATCTTAATGTTCTATTATTAACCCCCTTGCTTAAAGTTTTGTCAATAAAACCCAGTTAATGTTCTGTAATTATCAGAGTCCCTAATAAATTAAAAACCAAAAAAAATGGCAACATAAAAATTCGTGGTATTTTTAGACTTAAAAATACCCTCAAAAATATTTTGGGTCTCTGTTTGATCTCATCTCCAGTTTTGGTCAACATGAAACTTGTAGATCTCATCAAGATCTACAACATTCATGTTTTGAGTTTTCTCAAATTCGACCAAATTAACCTTCAAAAATCAAAATCATGTTTGCAATAATCTGATTGGGCCACGTGGCCCGTTCTGGGTGAGCCACGTGGCCCCGTCTCCCTTGTCTCATCCGCTGCCATCCTCAGCCGTTGGATCTCTCATTGGATCCAACGGCCCAGCTTTGTCCACATCCGCCTCTTCTTCTTAGCCATCAGATCTTCCCTGTCCCTGATCCTCACCGCTCGTTCCCGCCTTCTTCTGCTTGCGCCACGTGTCAACTTCCCTACCATCAGATCACCGTTAGAAGATGCGATCACCATCATCCATTCCTTAGTCACCATCATCCGTCCGATTGAATCCTTGGACCCATCGGTGCCGTCCTTAAGCGCTGATCCTAGAGCACGCCACGTGGCGGCTCGCAGTCCATTCGATCCAGCACCTTAGACCTAATCTAGACCGTCCTTCAACGCCCCAACATCGGCCGTTGGATCTCCAGATCCAACGGCTGATCTTCATCGTCAACCTCCAGACCCCCCTCTCTTTCCACATTTTCCACCTCGCGCAATCCTCCCCCTTTCCTTTTTCTCCGCCACTCCAGTCGACCTCTTCCTTCGCTAACCACCTCATGACCTTCCCCACTCTTCCCTCTACCTCGCCAGCGACTAAGTGACCCACGACATCCTCTCAGTCGCCCCATCTTATCCTCCAAACCCACGTCAACCACTACCACAACCACCAACTCGATCTTCAAATACTCCGCCCCTCCCACCGTTCGCCCTTGTCCATCTTTACGCGAGGGATTGCCAAGCCCTCCTCCGTCTCCCTGTGACAGGGGAGGCGGAGGATCGAGCGACGATGACGAACTCCTCCGGTGAGACCCTCCGCCACACACGACGGAGTTGCGGTGCCTAGCGACCGCCCGAGCTGCTCCGAGTCACTGTCGGAGTTCAGCGACGACCAGGGCTCTTCATCGGAGTCCGCCCCCAAGCTCCGCTCCGCCCCAATCGACGGTAAGTATCCTTCTTCTTCCTCTGCATTTTTCTTTAAGTTTACTTAATTTTCTAGGCCGCTTGAGTCGCATTCGACCTTCACTGAACCCCTATTGAGCTCCACCACGTCTCCCCCGTACCCGCGACACTCTTTGATCATCTCATCCTTCTTCCATACCTCCCATCGTCTCCGACCCACCTCCTCTGCCACCCACGACGGAGGAGCTTCGAGCTCCCCATGTTCTCCATTCCCCATGAGCTCCCACTTCGCTCACTCATGCACCCGTAGGCTTCGGCTATATGCTACTAACCTTGCAGGTCTCTACTCGTTCAATGATCGGAGATCGCAACAGCCAGCCGAGCACCGATGAGCGACACCAGATGCTTCTGGACCTTCCCCGAGTTCCCTGCTTCATCGACGACTCGTTCTTGAGCTCGGGGGAAGTCCACCGCAAACGGAGATGAGGGGCGGAGTTCGAGCAACTTCGCCAGAGCCCTGAACCCTCCGCCAGCTGAAGATGAAGGAGAAGGAGCAGCCACCGTTGGATGTCCCTCTCCTGGGGATTATCCAACGGCCCAAGAATGTCCACGTCGCCGATCAGGGCTCCTTCCAGGTACCGTTGGATCCTCAAGATCCAACGGTTCTTATGCCGTCACGTCGACACTCCAGGATCGCACAGCAGCCGCCCGATCGTTACGATCGGATGGCTTAAGAGCGACCACGTGTCTCAGCCACACCTGCTCCGAACCTAAAGCCCGAGCCTAATGCCAAACCTGCCGAAGCACTTACGAGCCTCTGTCGAACCTCAGCCTGCTTCTGAGCCTGGATCGCACATGCCTGGCACGTGCAATTCTGGGTAAATTATGCAGAGGTCCACCAAGTTTCTTCAATTTGCAGAAAGGCCCCTGTGCGTATGGTTTATTTATAGGTAAGGTCTCAGAACTTATTTTATTTTCATTTTAGTCCTTCCCAGGGACCTTTTTATATTTATCTTTTCATGTTTTCTTGCATGTATGCCCTTGTCTTTGTTTATGCATATCTTGAGCTAAAGAACTCCGATTTCGATGATTTCAGTGGCATGTTGAAGCTTGCTTGATGTTCTTCTTAATGGCATTGTTAATTTCTAATTTTGGATACCTGAAGTTTAATGTATTATTTTGTTAGCTCTGTATCTCATATACCTTATTCAACTCTTAAACCAAGTAGGTCTTCTTAATTGAACCTGAAATTGATGCATGTTGATTTTGCTCATCATTCTGACCTAGGGCATTTAGTTGGCTTTGCATTTTAATCATTTGATAAAAATTGATAAAAAATGCATGTTATTTTTAATGCAGTGTTATCTCCTTGCATTATTTGACCTAAATGTCCTTAACTCAACACTTAGCTAAATAGACGAGAAATCTGATTAATATGAGAAAGGCTCGTGTCCCTGAGTTCGACCTTGGTTTCTTGCCAAGTAAAAATAAATCACGACCATCTCATTCTTATTTGGAATATACCAATAAGATGTTCTTTTGATGAGCCCAAATTGGCCCAACTGCTACGACATTATCCAGTGTTAATTTCACACTTTTAAAGGGCCGATTTTGCGACTTATCAATAACGTGAATGCTGTCACCACCCTCAACTATTTGTGTGCAAGAGGGGGGAGGAATGAAGGCCAAAAGAGACTCGAAAAATGGAAGAAGGTTGGGTAGGTGGTTATGTACAGGAAGTGAAGTGGTGATTGGGCGATGTTCGAGGTGGTGTACAGATCGAGCGAGGAAGATTCTGGGAGATCTCCGTACCCGACGTGGATCACTGATGAACATAGAGTAAATCTCATGAAGGGACAAAGTCTCATCGAGCCACGCATAATGGATAGAAATCGAGAAATACAGTCGAGAGCTGGTTCTAACAAGGTCTAGGGAGGCAATCAGAGAGTTGACCGGAGTCAACTCTCCAAGCCACCTAGTTGGTCCATGTGGACCAACCTGGAAAAACCAACCTCAAGGATACTTAAAAATTATATAAGAAATGTTAAATGATTTTATTAATTTTAATTCATAAAATAAACAAAGTTTATTATTTTTCATAGAAAATTATTCCTTTTTTATTTGATTTTTAGATGTGATTAATTATGACTTTATTTTTAGGGTTTTATTTATAGGTATATTTACCTATGTTTTGTATATTTTATTTTTATTTTATATTTTAATTTTAATTATTTTGTTTTTATTATTTTAAAAAATTATAAATTATTTTTGTATACTTAAATATATTTTTATTATATTTTTATGAAGTAATATTTACTTTTAAATAAATAGGTATATTTATTGTATAAGTATATTTATTGGTATTTCAACTATATAACTTATATAGATATTTTTATTTTTTATTTAGTGTTTTATTCCGATTTTAATATATACATATATTACGATTAATATTTACAAGGGTACAGAAATATAAAATTATAAAAGTAATAAATAATAAATAATAAATAAAATGGTTATTTTAATTCAAATATATTATACGATAGGGTCCAAAACCTAGCTATCACACCTTAAAACCAAAAAATATGAAACCACCTTCATTAAATAGGTTATTAAAAGTTATATATTCTTAAAGTGATTTTTATATATTTTGAGTTTCTATTTGAGAGATATTGGTCTAGGAAGTTAGGATTTTGGAATTTTATTTTGAGTATAACTTTTACACTGTATATTATTTTTTATTAAAATCAATTTTTTATTTTTTAATATTTTATTATCTACAACTTTCATGTACAAAGATTCTTTATTTGAGTTATAAAAGTAGAAAATAAAATAGGTCCCAAAAATACATAAATAATGAATTTATAAATGGGAATTGTATTGTATAATTGGCCCTTATCTCCCCCTACTTTATTCCTTGTCGACCTAGTCATTAAGACACTTAGGTCTCGAGGTTTAGGGTCATTAAATATCTTTGATATTTTATACTTACTCTTTTATTTTCTTTATTCTATACTTTCGGCATTAAAAACAATATTTTATACAATATTTATATAACAAAGTATGAATGTTAATTTATGCAAATTAAGGGTATTTACATGCATTTACTAAGTTTTAAGGCTAAAATGATAGAATAAATGTGATGAATTGGAAATTCATCAATGCCATGTATGTTGACTTCGATAATGAGATTTAATCTCATATCTAGAACTAGAAGACCTCTCAGAGATGTCTGATCATATCAGATTGTGTATCCAATCTTCTTATTATGTCTGAATCTAATTCAGATCAATGCGCAACCTTTGGACTAAGATTGGATATCTAGTCCCCTGAGCGAGTGATGAATACCCATTGATTCTCCTTTATTCCTTTATTTATCTTTAAATCCCTATATAAATACACGTAAATACATCTAACTTGTGCAAATTAAAACAGTAATTATTTTCTATAAATAGTATATAAATACTTGTATTTAAATCCACAATAAAAGAATAAAGAAAAAAATGAATGAAGTATCATAAATAGTTACTGACCCTAAACCTCGAGACCAAGTCAATATTGACTTGGTCAGCAAGGAATGAAGTAGGGGGAATTAAGGTCTAATACTGTATAAAGGAAACCCTAATTTTACTCCAAAAAAAATCCGTTTTTACTCTATTTTATTCTTCATTTTATACCCTTAATAACAAAATGATCTACATAAAACTTGTACATAAAAATACATAGAAATTTATAAAATAATTGTTAATAAAAATAATGCATTGTGTAACTGGGACACATAAATGAGATAAATCGAACTTCACGAATCAATATCTTCTCCATATGAACTAAAAATTCATCAAACTCACCTCCATTGTATTTAAAATTAAATTATCTATCGATTGAAAGGTTTCATTAAAAATGGAGTCAAGATATAAAAGCCAGCTTTTGAGGTCCAATTGTACTATGTACCTGTATATTTTATTCATATATTTTATTATTTATATTTTTTATTCTTCTTATTTTTTAGATAATTTTAAATGTTACTTAAAATATATTAAAAATGTAAACATAAAAAAACCATTAAAATATACTTGCGAAAAATCGTAAAATAAATTATATAGGTATACTATACATGTAATGTGTTTATCTATGCAATTAAAATCATAAAATAAAATAAAAATATGTAAATATGTATTTAATTATATTATAAATATATAAAATATTTATATATATGATAATAAGTATTAAAAATACAAAATAAAAAATCAATACCTCAAATATAAGTAAATAATCCTATGCATATACTTGTAAAAATTAACACATAAAAATAAGGTCGTATAAATAAATAAAAATATCCATAAAATAGTTTGAAAAATAAACAATTTTCTTATTGTGAGTATTAAATAATAAAATCATTTACTATTTTTAATTGAATTAATAAGATATTTAATCCTTATTCTGTCCTGAGTTGATCCATGTGGACCAATTAGGATTCAGGGTTTGTTGACTAGGGGGTCAGTTATACCCTCCAAGGTTCTCACATTGTCAGAGTCATGAGCCATGCACTTTCTCCATTTCTTCTCCTTCCTCCATGCTTTCGTCTCCTTCGAGCTCCTCCCTCTATGTACACCCCATCACTCTCTCCCACATTAGATCATTAGTCTCCACCAACTACCACTCTACTTCACACCACCACGATGAATCTCGGATTGATCACTCTAAATCTCATTTTTTAAGCTCAAATCCCTAAAAGTCAAGCATATCTGCATCTATTCTGCATAATTAGCATTCATGCATGTTTTCATAAGAATTGCATTTTATCCATAATTTCTGCACAAAATTAAGAAGCCAAAAAAAATCCAAGCCAATATGACCTGTAAATAACGTAACTTCCCCGATTTTAACTCATTCATGCTAACTCCGAATAAGCCAAAACCACCTCCACTATGTACATATCACTAACAAGAATAAAGAAAAAATAAAAAAATAATAACCCAAATAAGTGGACCCAAAACCCCAACCCTAGTTTCAGGATTTCCGGACTAAAAACCTAATATCTTCCTCATCCAGTGTCCGATTTAATCCTACTCACTTTTGAACTAATGTACGTTCTATTACCTTCAAAACAAGACTACTTTCATGTGATTCAGAGCTCATATGTGAAAGTTGGGTTTTGGGCCTCTTTTGTATATTTTATTTTAGCGGTTTTTGACCTATTATTTTATGTTATTTTATCAATTAATAAAAATAAAAAAATTAGATTATTGTGTAATCATCTCTGATTTTACAATATTTTTTCCCAGATTTTTATTTGATTTAAAAATGACATAAAAATTATAAAACCCAAAAATCAAGGTATTCTATGTACATGGGATACCCCAAAAATTCACTTTGTTCATTTGGTCGATTTTGGTTTTGATGTGTTCATGAAAGTTGTAGATCTCATCGAGGCGAGCAATTTCGTGAAGAAACTTTTTCGATCCGAGGCCATTTACTATTTCTTTTGTATTTTACAATGTATTTTATTTTCGATTTTTTTGGTGCTGACACGAGCCCCAATCAACCGCCCTCCTCCTCCATGGATCTCTCTGCCGCATATCCCGTTCCCCACGAATCTCGCTGCCTCCTTCCATCTTCGCGTCGATCTCCTTCCATCTCCGATCCTCGCAATCAATCACCTCCACCTTCAATCAAACCTCGTCCCGCGTATCTCAATCAAATCCCGAATCCCTCGTCAAATCGTCCTCCATCAACCTTCCATCTCCGGTGACCCAAACCCTCTTCCTATTTAAACTCCTCCCCGTCTACCCTCGAATCCCATCCACCGTTCAACCTTCAAGGAATCCCTTCTGGTCGTGACAGCCAGCAAGCCCCTCCTTTTAGCGTGATCTGGGGCCTAGAGCCTTGTCGTAGCTTAGCCACCCTTGCCGCTGCTCAGCTCCGGCGTGCTCGCCGTCGAGCCCACTTCTCCAGGTATCCTCCTTCTCCCTCTCTCCCTCTCTCTCTCTCTCTCTCTCGACCTTCATCTCTCCCCACCAACACCACCGTACACCTCCGCCTCTTCTCCGACACTCCAACGATATCGACAACGACCACCGGCTCGACTCATCCCAGCACCACCGATAACGTATCGTCATCATCAGCCGTCGAACCACCGACTCCTTCATCGACTTCGCAACGTCAACTACTCCACCAACGACTTCAGCTACCGCCGTCACCTCTATGCTCGCCATTCCATCAACCTCCAGCTTCACCAGTTAACGCTCCTCCGACGCCCCTTGATCGTGTATCAGCCACCCACTGCCGTCGATCATCGTCAGCCCCACGCTATAGGCACCCTACGATGAAGACGAGCAAGCATCTTGGCCGTTGAAGTACAACAACTCTCAACCGTAGATCTCCTTATCATCAACGGTCCAGACAAAATCCGAGCCGAGCTCCGAACCAACATCCCATCCCGGAGGCTCGGCCGTCCTGAAGCATGAAAGCCCGACACGTGGAGGCCCGTACCAGTCCTCCGCCCGAGCTAACGAGAGCCCCTGGTCACATGCTCCGCACGTAACCTTGGGGGTAAATTGCAAATGCCCACCCGAACCTCCTCTATTTACGCCGCAGTCCAACCTCTCCAAGGGCATGTGCACAACATGTGCCCCTTGGAGAATTTGCAGATTGCCTCCTCTGTCTCTTGGTAATTGCAAGTAGGCCCCCTTTGCTTATTTTATTTATATTTAGTGCATGTATACCCCTGTCTTCCCCCTCTATTTTGGACCACTTTATTGCATGATTTTATTTATAAAAAAATTAGCATTTTGTTCTACACTTAATTCTCTAAATTTTGACATATTGTGGATATTTTTGTGATCAATGGTTAATTAATAATTCATTATTCTGAGGAAATTTTATATTTTGCCCAGTTTGTGCTCTTAATTTTGTATTTGATTAACCATTTCTCTAAAAATCCTCGAAAAATCACATATTGTAGAGTTAATTGTGCTTGACATTGTGCCCAAAAAGATTTGCATTTGTATCATAGTTTGCCCTGTGAAAATCATTCTTCATATTTCAGTGTTTAATTTTTAATAGGTACTAGATCTCACATTTTTTAGGTTTAGGATTTTTCTGAGATCAATCACCTAGTGATAGATCTTAGATAATTTGATCATTGAAAATAAATAGGTTTAGTATTTATTATAATTAAATATTAGAATTCATTTTGTTTTCATTTAAAAATTCATAAAGAATTCATATTGCGTCTAAAAATTCCAAAAAATTACAGTGCATTCATTTCATCATATTTTACGTTGTGGCCAAGTTTCATATTTTTTGGAAATCGTTTGATTGACTTTTACATTTTAGTCCCTAAAATAGGCCGAATTTGCATTTTGCATCCTTTATTGCATAAAAAATAACAAAAAAAAAGACCGCCTTGAAAACCGTGAACAATTTTTGATAGACATAATTCTGGGTTGTCCCTTTGCCTCCTTGTGATCGACCTTGGGACTTGTCCAAGTAAAATAAATATAAAACCACATTAATAAAATTGAAGAACATTTTGTGTGGTTATTTTCTTGACCGATTCCGATTGCCGCCTACAACGCACGACTAATCATTTTAACACGAACAATAAATAACATCTCTTAACCAGTGTCTTTCCGGATTCGTCAGATGGCGTCGTTGCCAGGGAGGCAAACGGCTTAGAACTTTGTCTTGAAAATTTTCGTTCGGTTTTCCGCATTCGGGTAGTCTGACCCCTGAATTTTTCATTGTAAATTCCATTTATTTTCAGCATTTATTTTTCTTCTCCATTTTATCATTTTTGAGTCACTCTCTTACATTATCTCTCTTATTTTTCTTATGAGGTACACGACATACGTTGAGAGATTTTTTAAGAAACCGAAGCATCTTCACCGATCTCCTAAAAATTCACAATTAATCTAAGATCGAGTCGAGTCGTGAGAGAGCATAGAGTCTAGATTTTTAATTCCTGCAATTTTTAAATTTCTGTAATTAATTGCTTATTTATAGCGATGTCCGTTTGGACTCTCGCATATGTAACAAGACCTCTAACTTTTCTGTGGTATGTCGTGGCCTGTTTCACTCTCCGGTGAGGATGGGGACCGACTTGAGTGGCGATTAGAATAGACTTGCACATACGGCTCTCTGAGCATTTTAAATTTTTGATTGTGCTCGTAGGATTAAGCCACACTTCACTTTAACTGAGACATACGTAGATCATTCAATTTAACCAAAAATTTAACTCATTTCTTCCCTACTAATAGAACTTTCTGTTTAGGTGTGGTTTTTCATCGACTTGCATTTCATATAGAATAATTTTTAATTTCTATCTAGCATCCCACATGGAGATTGCGAGGATTCACTGTAAGTCTTCTAACTGATCATACATCATTGTTTTCGCGTGCATCGGCTTTTCCCGAATTTCCCCCTCTTGTTTTGTCACATAATTTTAAAAAGGAAATTGGTACTGGACGGTAGACGTACATTTTTGCTCACTTAAATTCTTCAGTGATCACCTAAATGAAATTAGGACTGCTAAATATAGCCGATTCTAAATTAACACATAAACTCAAGAATTCTTACGGGAGAGCAACCCCGACATTGTTTGTCTTTATCATGCAGCGAGAAGAGAGACGCACACTAGGATAGAGCCAAGCCAAGATTTTCATATAGACTACTGGTTTTAAAAACGATTAGCTACTTCTTAGTGAGGAATACGGATAGCCGATAAACGGTCCGGACTTCCTTAGCAGAGTGGGTGGCTTAAAGGACACTACGTAAGGCTCCGTCCTTAAGTAACACGAGTAGCCGTTTTACGGTCCGTACTTACACCTATACTGGTTGAAAGTGGATGCAACTAGTCGTACGAACTCGGGACAGTCTTTAAGGAAATTTCGGCACCCAACATCTTGTTAAACGGTTTGCAAGATTTGACTTCTCACCAATTAAAAATCGACAAGATAACTGGCCGAACTCTTACGGTCTTCACTGAGTGAGTTGGTGAAACAAAACTTTGTATTATGTTTGATTTGTGCGTAAAACTTAGTTAATCATCGAATACCGCATACTTGTGCCTAGATCATAATCCATATACCTCTTGATAATCTCTTGGATTCGAGAATGGAAGATTGTGCTAATTTCTGTTCGGACTCAGCGAACCCTTTTCTGACCGCCGCAAACTTTCCAGTCTGAAACGTTCTGAGCCATTCTTACTCAGAACCACCTTGGGTTCAGGGACACCTTCCCCTTGAATCCTCCTCTTATAATATTTTCCAAACTATTAACTCCAATTTTTCACAATCTGAAGGTGAAAAGAAGCACTCACGACAAATGCCTCCAAAGAAGAGCAATCATGAAGATGAACTCAATGAAGATCCAATGCAAATGGTTCTCGGAGCGGCAACAAAATTTGATAAGGGAATAACTAGAACAGTTGAATGCAGAGGGAGAAACACCAATGAAAGCCACATACAATCTCGGGCAATACAGAGTTAGAAATTACTTGCAGCCACCACAGCCAGAGGTTCACCATGAACTGAAGCCACACTTCCTGAGTCAATTACTACAATTTCATGGTAATGCGGATGAAGAACCATATGAATTTTTGCGTGATTTGGAGCTAGTATGTTCTATTCGGAGGCACCCACAAGTCAGCCAGGACTACATTCGTCTCACTGCACTACCTTTCGCCTTGAAAGGTAAGGCAGATTATTGGGTGAAAAACTTAGTAGTGACGGTGACCACTTATGATAGGTTCAAAAACCTATTCTTGAAAAAATTCTACCCTTCGAGTCGAACCAATCAAACAAGGACTCGTACCACTAGTTTCTCTCAGATGCCGAATGAACCACTTTGTGATGCATGGGATAGATTTAAAGATCAGCTGCAGAAATGTCCCTGCCATGACCTAGATAATAACATCCTGATTTAGTCACTCTATTCTGGCCTTAACTACGAGACTCAGGGTTTAGTCAGCGCTGCCTGTGGAGGCAATTACACATCTCGAGGAGCTGAGACCGTCTGGAAAATACTGGAGCAGATTACAGAGACTAGGCATTCACAAATTGCTAGTAGAGCTTACACTGATTCCCTAAACACCTTTCAAGCCAAAGGAGGGAAGCAAACTGTCGCAGAAATAGCAGAGGATTTGATTCCCAATATGAACATCATCGCAGATAAATTAACGGTTGTGGATCACATTCATAAAAGGATGAACGACATCGACAATCGGATCTCCCAGTTTCCAAAGCAAATGGAGGAGCTAACTGAGAAGGTATCCAAGATAGGGATACCTACTACACCTACGATCCCGATCTATCATGTGCATCATGTCTAGGAGAAGCCAGGGTTAGGACAACATCAACCGTAGGCTCAGGACCAATCCTGTACCCAACCTTCCTAGCAGTCACCTCCACCAGCCAAGACAGTCGAAGAAGCCCCGCCTCTGACATTCGAGATAAGCGACATCTAGTACACACAAGACAATACCCGCCAGGGTAATATGGGAGACCGTCAGCAATATCAACGTCCATCCACCTTCTATAATGCCGCATTCCCTACAGCTCCACATCAAACTCAACACTCGAGGCAACAACAACCATTCAACCGTCAAAACCAACCTCAACAACATCGTCAACAATATCAAGCTCCAAATCAAGCATCTCAATCATCCAAACCTCCAGAAGAACCGATAGACATCCAGAGACAGATGCTGGAAGAAATTCGTAGTTCTCGAAATGAGCTGTATGATCTACGGGTAGACGTTAATCGTTTATCCCGTTGGAAGGATGAACAGACAGCCCCAGCCACAACCATTCCCGCCTAAGTTCAAGCTAACCCAAATAGCTTGAACAGATCTCAATCATCTCAACACAATGGCCAGGTATACTACTCAGATTTTTCCACATCTGAACATGAGATCCTTTCGTTTGACAATATCAATGCCATGCCACTCAGGAGTGAAAGTACCATGGTCGTACCTGACCGGGCAAGGGAATCAGATCATCAAGACTCAGAAGGTCAACCGGAGGATGCTTCTGAGGATGAAGAAGAAGGACGCCCGAGGATTTCAGCTCGAGATAAAGGAAAGGCATCTATGGAGACCGCAGAGGACCTTGAACCTGTAGTTGCTGCAAAATACCTTTGTCACCATTTCAACAACATAATTATTATCAAAAAAATTATGATTGTAATAAGAACTCCAAATCTAATAAAGATGCTCTTATTTATGATTCTGGCTCTCTTTCTCTAGTCTCAAATGCTTCCATTCCCTTCCCCCATGCTCTTAAGAAAGGAAAACAAAAGAAAAATGTTCAGAATGACCCAGTGATGGAAAAGTTCTGCCAGCAGAATATCACAGTCAAAGTACCCTTTGATCAATATGTGGCCAGTAATCCAGCATTTCAGAAATACTTGAAAATGAAATGTACTCCCGCCAGGACTTGTACAAAGAAAACAAATCAGTTTGTGGAGACTCATGTCCTGATAGTGGCCACTACCAAATGCGTCAGAAATCAACATTTACCAAGGAAGAAAAGGTATCTGAGTGCTCATTATGTGGAAAATCGCATTGGCGGCATTGCATTCGCACGCACACTTTTGGACAATGGTTCTTCCATCAATCTTCTTCTCTTAGCCTTATATTACATATTGGAGTTAGGACCTCTCCAGAAATCTTTATCTTTACTCTAATTCGCTGACAAATCCACTAAAAGACCTAAGGGAGAAGTGAAAAATGTTATCATTTTGGTCGAGGGTACGAAATACAAAGTGGACTTCACTGTCCTTGATATGGAGACCCAGAACCATTGGAAGGAATCGCAAATCATTCTTGGAAGACCATTCTTAAGAACCGTCAAGGATGTATTCGATTACGGCACCGAAATGATGAAATTCTGCTCCCTAGATGGAGAAGTGGATCTGGAGATGAAACAAACAAAGTGGCAAAGATCAGATTCCGAATCCACCACTGATGATGCCGAAACATCCGAGTGTAATCTCATCAACACTACTGGACCGTGGGACCAACTGCCGGACCTTCAGATTGCTAACACCACAATCGAAGAAGAAACATTACACCAGTTAGTATGCAAACACTCGGATGTTTATAATCTTGATGACATAGAAATGCTTTCGAATTTGTCAATCCCATCTTCTTCGGGAAAATCAAGAAAAATTGATGACGAGTCGGACGCGGCTTTGGCCGAATTACCGCACTACTTTTACGATCCGACTCACATTCCTTCAGGATTAGTGGCTACCATATTACAGAATGATTCACCGCCAACCAGCACAGAGCCAGACTTAAAAGACATTCAGCCATACTTGATTGATGATTTATATTTGCCAGAGCTGAAACCTCTCCCTCCCACACTGAAATATGCATTTCTTAATGGACCCAAAGATAAATTCCCTGTGATCATTAGCTCATCAATAACCATGGACCAATAATCCAGACTACTAGAAGTCCTTGAGAGAAATCGAAAAGCCGTCGGTTGGACTGTGTCGGATCTTGTATGAATCAACCTCGCTCTTTTCTCGCACCAAATTTATGTTGAGGATAACGCAAGGACTTCCCGTGAATTTCAGAGAAGATTAAATCCCAATCTTCGAGAAGTAGTTAAGAAAGAGATAGAAAAATGGTGCAAAGCAGGTTTTATATACCCCCTTTCTGACTCCAAGTGGGTGGCCCCCCTTCATTTCATCCCGAAGAAGTCGAGAATCCAGATGGTCACCAACGAGGAGGGGGTAGAGATCGTGACCCGAGTGCCCACGTCTGGCGTGTCTGTGTCGAGTACAGGCGCTTGAATGTTGCGACCAAGAAAGATTACTTTCCACTGCCATTTATTGATCAAATCTTGGAGAGACTTGCAGGGAAAGCATTCTTCTATTTTCTTGATGGATACTATGGCTACAATCAAGTAGCTATCGCTCCCGAGAATCGGGAAAAAACCACATTTGCATGTCCCTTCGGTACCTACGCATTCAAGCGCATGCCATTCGGGCTTTGTAATTCCCCAAGCACATTTCAGCGGTGCATGATTGTCGTATTTGCCGAAATGGTGGGTGATTTCCTGGAAGTCTTCATGGATGACTTCTCGATCCATGGTGATTCATTTGATACATGTTTAGTGCACTTGGACCGAGTCCTCAAGAGATGCAGGGAGGTTAATTTGGTACTCTCCTGGGAGAAGAGTCACTTTATGGTGACTGAGGGTATCGTGTTGGGGCATGTCATCTCCAAAAAGGGAATAGAGGTCGACCCTGCCAAGGTGGATGTGATCAAGAAACTTGAGCCACCAACCTGAAGGATATGGTATAATCCTCAAGCACATCACGGATGCGTGAGCGTCGTATCGAATACGACGAGAAGCGACTAGTCGCACTAGTTGCTTGATGCAGCGGAAATTAAAAATTTTTCATGTGACGAAACCACATGATCCAAGAACACTTCTCGGATCGTTTCATCTAAACCACAAACAAGTATTAGGGTTACCTCTTGAAGCGTGGTTGCGATCGAGTCTCTAAACAAAGAGACCTCCTGTCTCAAGTCCGATCCGACGGAGGAGACGCTTGCGAGCGCGAGGATGAACCGCGTGCTTCTCGCAATCCATGTTGATGATCCAAGCGGCGGATCTCCTGATCTTGACACACGAGATCCTTCGTCCTTCTTCACGAGCGAGGCACACCGAAGGAGACGGAGATCCACGAACTGACGATCGAGCAGCATAACGATGACACTGCGGCAATGGAGAACCTCTCCATGGCATCCATGGTGGACGACCATAAGAGAGGAAGAGAGAGTAGGCGTGTATAGAGAAAGAGAGAGAGAGAGATGTGCTTCATAAGCATTATGTGTAAAGAGAGAGCATGGGTATGCCTCTCTATTTATAGGGTTTTGGGATCCATGGATCTCAATCCATGTGACATGTAAAATCAATGGATGAGATTGATTTATGTCAATCCAATGGCTAAGATTGTTGTTGGTAAAACCAATAAAATATAATCTAATTTAGATCAAAACATATTTGACAAAATCAAATATAATTCAATCCTAAATTAAATCAATAAATAAGGAGAGAGAATATACATGGAGATTTCATCTCCATGTATATCCAAAGGGACGACCACCCATTCCATATAGGAATTGGGTGCCGCCCTTCACATTCCATGGAGGGCAATCTCATGGATTTCCATGAGATTGCATTCCTCCTTGAATTTCTCTCAATATTTATTTCCAACAACTTTTGTTGGGATTTATTCTCAAAAATAATTCACAATTAATTTTGGGAATATTTCAATCTTGCCATGAAAAAATTGTGAATCACATTCACAACCCAAAACAACATATAATTTACATTGTCAATTAATTACACAATGTGTATCCAATACACATAATAATTAATCAGCAAATATAAATTATAATTAGCTCTCTCTAATACATTATAAATCACATTTATAATATATTATGAATAATTGGATATTGCTATCCATATTATTCTTATCCATGATAATTAAATCATATTTAATCATCTTGGATCTCTTTATCTCATGTGTTCAAATAATATGAATCAGATTTACATTATTCACATCTTCGATATTTAAATCATATTCAATTATCTTAGATAACTGTCTTTATAATATGAATCAAATTCATATTAATCTTTATAATTAAATCACATTTAATTATCCATTTTCTCAATGCTCGGATACATTTTATCAACAATGAAATTATCCTGAACCCATTCAAGGATAATGCGCTTTCTCCGTGAATACTTGGAGATAGGGACATGGCGATTGTATTGTTCCACGTATAGTGACTTGGATATTGAGATCACATCTCAAATCCAGATCTCGGGCCTCCCATATATGCTTGATTAAATCAAGACCGTAAATCTAATCTTCTCATTGGATCTGAATCACATTCAGATCAATGTCCAATATTCGGACTAAGATTAGGTTACTTCTCTACTGAGAGGAGTCACTAAAATCCAGACCCGTTTCATCACTCCCTAGGAATGGAAGCGTCATGGTTATACAATCGTTTATGATCACATCACCCTCAGGTATTCCCAATACCTGTACATCCTGCATACTGGAAGACTCAGATTAAACCCGAAGTATTGGATCAACTTTATACTGTCTACTTCATGGTTTTATCAGTAAGTTTATCATTCGATCATTGGGAGTCGGTATCGATCATATACTTTCCAAAAGCATATATCATACCTAGGTCTTGATCATATACTTTCCAAAAGTATATATCAAACCAACAAATTCAGTCAAGCTTCCAAAGCGAGACGACCGTGCGCACGGAATTTGATTCTTCCCAATATCTCATGAGTGAGCTCATGTCTTCCGGTTCAGTAGTGAACCTGTATGATCCCTTTGAGAGATCGTATTACTCATATGCCCTTATATGCACACCAGCGCGCTGATGTATAGACCTTGATTAGGTCATCAACCTATTGGTCTGCCAAATGTGCGTACTCAGACATATAGTAACACATCTGTCTCCGGTCAGAGGATGCGAGCCTATATCATGACAGCATACGATATAGGACTTTGGTTATCTCGATCTCGTTAAGTCAACTCTTAAACCTAACTAGTCTGACACCTCCGAATCTCTATTCCTATGCAGAGGACCTGCATCAAGAGGTCGATCAGATATCAGCCTTTAGAGAAAGGATTGCCATATCCTTCTCAGGCTGGAGATCATCTCTTAATAATCATTTAATGGTGCTTGATGAGTCCTCAATCCAACTCTTTAGATTTTCATCCAAGCACCAGCCTCTATGATTCAATACTTGAATCAACAGCTGTATGATCATCAAGATGGCCATGGTACATAACCCTAATTGTACTAAGGACCTATTATGCAAATTATGTATTCTTCATTTCAGATGAAGGAGTGAATTGCAATAACATTTATTGCAAAATGGCTCGTCGTGGGCTCGCATTTCCAACACAACCAACGTCAAGTTAGTGAGGTCTTTTCTAGGGCATGTTGGATTTTATCGAAGGTTTATCCCTGATTTTTCAAAGATCGCCCGCCCACTGACTGAACTCTTAGGAAAAGACACCGAGTTTACTTTAAATCACAAATGTCTTGAGGCCTTCGAGCTCCTCAAAAAGAAAATATGTGAATCACCAATATTACAAGCTCCCGACTAGTCTCTTCCCTTTGAGATCATGACTGATGCATCGGATTTTGTTGTCGGAGCTATGCTTGGACAAAGACGGGATGGAATCCCTTATGTGATTCACTACGCGAGCAAAGTATTGGATCCTGCATAGAGAAATTATACAGTGACTGAAAAGGAAATGCTCGCAGTTGTTTGGGCCCTTGAAAAATTCAGATCATACATATTGGGCTCCAAGGTGACAATTTTCGCAGATTACACGGCAATTAGATACCTCATGGATAAGAAAGATGCCAAAGCACGACTTTTGAGGTTGATCTTGTTAATCTAGGAATTTAATTTGGAGATCAAGGATAAACCTGGAATAAAAAATGTTGTTGTTGATCACCTTTACCGAATTGAGCAAAACGATTATCCTGACACTGGACCTATTAAGGAGACTTTTCCAGAAGAATCTGTTTGCGTTATTAATTCAACCCCATGGTATTTCAACATCGTGAACTATCTTGCCTCCAAGAAAGTTCCCTTTGGTTGGATCAAGAGAATGATTGATCGACTGAAGTCGGATTCAAGAAAATACCATTGGGACGATCCTTTCCTTTTCTATGAAGGAGGAGATTGTGTCTGGCGAAGATGTATTCCTCAGGAGGAATACCAGAGTGTCCTCACACATTGTCATACTCTCGAGGCTGGAGGACACCATCCGGGAAAGAGAACCGTGCACAAGGTACTCCAATGTGGATTTTACTGATAGACCTTATTTCGTGATGCTAATGAATTTGTACGGTCTTGCCTGATTTGCCAAAGGATGGGAGGGACTATTGGTTATAAATATGAAATGCCCATGCAACCAATGATTTTCTGTGATGTTTTCGATGCATGGAGAACTTATTTTATGGGTCCCTTTCCCAATAGCAATGGATTTGAATACATCTTGTTAGCGGTTGATTATTTTTCTAGATGGGTAGAGGCTTTTCCAACCCGAACCGCAGATAGCAAAACCATATGTAAGTTTATCAAGGATAATATCATTGCAAGGTTCATGATACCAAAAGTTTTGATTTCTGATGGAGGTAGCCATTTTGTGAATAAGGAAATGAGATATTTGGCTAAAGAGTATAAATTTGAGCATAGAATAGCCAACCCATATCATCCACAATCTAATGGCATGGCAGAGGTTTCTAATAGAGAGGTGAAGGGTATTCTTCAGAAGTTGGTTCGTCCAGATAGGAAGGACTGGTCAAAACTATTGGACCAGGTTCTGTGGGCCTATAGGATAACCTATAAGACTCCACTCGGTACTTCACCTTTTAGGATGATATATGGCAAGCCATGCCACCTACCTGCAAAATTGATTCACAAATCTGAATGGGCAATCAAAAAGTTGAATAGGAGTTGTCACCTTGGGAAATTATGTCGAGACTTAAATTTAAATGAGCTAATTGAAATCTGAAACCGAGCATATGACAACAGTGTGATCTATAAGGACAAGGTCAAGAGATGGCATGATAGACACATTCGAGATAAAACCTTTGTCCCTGGGCAGAAAGTGTGGTTGTCTAATGCTCGGTTAAAGATTTTTCATGGGAAACTGAAATCAAAATAGACGGGTCCCTATGTTGTCGTCGATGTGCATAGCAATGGAAGTGTTGATATTGCCGAACTCAAAGATGATGCACAACCTTTCTCAGTGAATGGACAATTGCTGAAGCCATATATAAAATCACCCAAAGAGCAGACAGTTCAAATTGAGGTCATCTACTTCACACAAAGCGAAGACATTGAAGATTTATTAGATTAATCCCACCCTCCCTCCCGACCACATCGATCTCCTTGTATAACTTCTTTATCTACTTAGGCCAAGGCCTAAGTATAATGGGCACCGATGCCATCTGTATATATCATTTTCCGACATCACACTCCTTCTCCCGATCGCTCCATTTTCACCTTTCTCTTATACTTAGGCTTACTAGAGCCTAAGTATAGGGGGAACCGACACCCACCGGTACATACTCTCCTCATTTACATATCCCGACCGCTTCTTTTTGCGCTCGTCTTCTATACTTAGACTATTCACAGTCTAAGTGAAGGATAATGAGAATCCTTAAGCGCATCATGGAAGCGTGTTGATCGCATCATATGCAATCAGAGCAATTAGTCGTACTAGTTGCTAGATGTGACGGAAATTAAAATTTTTAAAACTAAAGATGAAACCGCATGATCACGAGAACGCTTCTCGGATCGTTTCATCAAACCACAAAGTATAAGGAATACCTCTTGAAGCGTGGTTGTGATCGCGAGATCCCAAACAAGAGATCCTCCTGTCTCAAGTCCGATCCACGAAGAATGCACTTGCAGGCACGATGATGAGTCGCGTTCCTCCCGCAATCCTCGATGAAGATCCAAGCGATGGCTCCCCTGATTTCGTCAAACGAAATCCTCCATCTTCCTTTAGAGTAAGCAAATCTAAGAGAGAAGGAGATCCTCGAGTCGTCGAAGGCGAATGCAAGACGCTCTCCTCCTCAATATGCAAAGTGGACAATCACTTGAGATTGAGAGAGAGAGAGAGAGAGCCCACACGAGAATGAGAGAGAGAGAGTAGTAGTCTTCTACAACTCTAGATGGTGTACTTGGAAAGGCTAGGCTAGCCCTCCTATTTATACTAGTTTAGGATCCAATGGATCTCAATCCATGGACACATAGATCCAATGACCATGCTTGGTCTATGTAATGATCAATGGCTATGATTGTTGTTGGTTAAAAGCAACAACATTTATTTATATTTAAATTAAATATATTTTGTAACATTATCAACACAATTTAATTTAACATAAATATGTTTATCAAGAGATAATGTGATAATAAAAAAGGGACTCAACTAACCACCCTAAATTTCTGGGGGCGTCACCTATGAACAATTCATAGGTGATGCCACCTTTTATTTAGGTGGTTGTTTTGCCTCCTTTTTATTTTATCTTATTATTTCTTAATTAATTTTGTAATAACAATTATCACAAAAATATCCACCAAATTAATTCCAAATTAATTTGTGAATATTTCAATCATGCCATTGAAAAATATGCGAATCAAATTCACAACCCAAACTAATTTGTAAATTACATTTCCAATTAATTAATTAATGTGAATCCAATCCACATTATTAATTAACAAATGCTATTTACATACATTCTCTCTCTTCAATATATGTATATTATAAATCATATTTATAATACACAAATATTATGGATAGTATTATCCACATTCTCTAATCCTTAATAATTAAATCCCATTTAATTATCTTGGATAATCATTCTCATAATATAAATCATATTAATATTATGCTTGATAATTAAATCTCATTTAATCATCAAGTCTTTCTTGCTTGCATATGAATTTCATCAAATGAATTATTCTTGAACCCTTCAAGAATAATGTGCTTTCTTCTAGATATTTGGAGATAAGGACAGGGCGATTGTATTGTTCCATGTATAGTGACTTGGATATTGCGATCTTGTCTCAAATCCAGATCTTATGAACCTCCCACAGATGCTTGATTAAATCAAGACCGCAATTCTAATCTTCTCATTGAATCTGAATCTCATTCAGACCAATGTCCAACACTTGTACTAAGATTGGATTGCTTCTCTACTGAAAGGAGTCACTAAAATCCAGACCTGTTTCATCACTCCCTCGGAATGGAAGTGTCATGGATATACAATCATTTATGATCACATCACCCTCAGGTATTCCCAATACCTGTACATCCTGTATACTGGAAGACCCATGGTCAACCCGAAGATCAAGATCAATTTTACACTGTCTTCTTCAGGTTTGATCATTAAGTTTCTCAATCTTGGTCATTGGGAGTTGGTATCGATCATATGCTTTCTCAAAGCATATTTCATACCTTCAAATTCTTGTCATGCTTCCAAAGCACGACGACCATGCATGGAATTTGATCGGTTCCAATACCTCATGAGTGAGCTCATGTCTTCCGGTTCACAAGTGAACCTGTATGATCCCTTTGATAGATCATATTGCTCATATACCCTTATATGCACACCATTGGTTAGGTCATCAACCTATTGGTCTGCCAAATGTACATACTCAGACATATAGTAATACATCTGTCTTCGATCAGTGGATGCATGCCTATGCTGTGACAACATTCAATATAGGACTTAAGTTATCTCGATCTCTCTAAGTCAACCCATTGACCTAACTAATATGACACCTCCGAATCACTATTCCCATGCATAGGACCAACATCAAGAGGTCGGTCAGATATCAGCCCATGTGAGAAAGGATTGCCATCTCCTACTCAAGCTGGAGATCTTCACTTGATAATCATTTGACGGTGCTTGATGAGTCCTTTATCTAACTCCTTAGATATTCATCCAAACACAGCCTCTATGATTCAGTTAATAAATCAACAGCTATATGATCATCAAGATGGCCATGGTACATAACCCTAATTGTACAGAGGGACCTCACAGTGCATTCATTCATATAATTTCAGAAAGGGAGTGAAACATCAATAACTTTTATTGATAAATATAATTATTACAATAACATTTATTGTAAGAATGGTTCGTCCAGGGCTCACATGTCTAACAATCTCCCACTAGCCCTCAGAACCATTCAAGTACAATCCGTAAACCCATACTCATTACATGCTGGTCAAAAACCTTCTGTGTCAAAGGTTTGGTAAGAGGATCAGCAATGTTGTCGGCAGAGGACACCTTGGTGATGATGATATCACCACGCTTTTGAATCTCCCGAATGATGTGGTATTTCCTTTCCACGTGCTTGCTCTTTTGATGGCACCTGGGTTCCTTTGCTTGGGCAATGGCTCCAGTGTTATCACAGAGTATCGGGACGAGAGTATCAGAGGAAACTACGTCAAGCTCCAAGATGAACTTGCGCATCCACACCGCCTCCTGTGCAGCATCCGATGCAGCAATGTATTCGGCTTCTGTTGTTGAATCTGTCGTACTGTCCTGCTTCTTGCTTCTCCAGCTCACAGCACCACCGTTCAATAGGAATACAAACCCTGATGTCGACTATCGATCATCAATATCTGACTGGAAGTCTGAATCTGTATATCCCAAGACTTGGAGATCACCATCCCCATAGACCAAGGTGTAATCTTGCGTCCGTCTTAGATATTTGAATATGTTCTTCACTGCATTCCAGTGTTTCTCTCCATAGCAGGATTGGTAATGACTTAACACTCCCACTGCATGGCAGATGTCTGGCCTAGTACACATCATGGCATACATCAAGCTTCCTACGGCTGATGCGTAAGGGCATCCAGCCATGGCCTTCCTTTCCTCAACACTTTGAGGAGCCATCCCTTTGGACAGATGGATACCATGTCCTAAGGGGAGGAATCCTTTCTTGGAACTATCCATACAGAATCGTTCAAGAATCTTCTTGATGTATCCATGTTGTGATAATCCCAATATTCTCTTTTCTCGGTTTCTGAACAACTTCAGGCCTAAGATGTAAGAGGCTTCTCCAAGATCTTTCATCTCGAATGTATGGGATAGCCAAATCTTCATACTGGTCATCGTTCCTGTATCATTCCCAATGATAAGGATATTATCTACGTAAAGCACGATGAATACGATGGCGCTCCCACTAAGCTTTTTGTACATACAAGGTTCATCAGGATTCTGCACAAAATCATATCTCTTTATGGTTTCATCAAATCTGATGTTCCAGCTACGAGAAGCTTGTTTGAGCCCATAGATGGATTTCTTCAGCTTGCATACTTTACCATCCTCAACTATGAAGCCCTGGGGTTGCTCCATATAGATATCCTCCTCGAGGTATCCATTGAGGAAGGCTCTCTTGACGTGCATCTGCCAGATGTCGTAGTCAAGAGATGCAACTATAGCTAGCAGTGTTCTGATGGACTTAAGCATGGCCACAGGAGAGAACGTCTCATCATAGTCGATGACTTCTCTCTATGTGTAGTCCTTGGCTACGAGCCGTGCCTTGAAAGTCTCTACTTTCCCATCAGGTCCCCTATTTCTCTTGAAGATCCATTTACACCCAATGGGTTTTATCCCTTTAGGTGAATCCTCTAGGGTCCATACACCATTCTTATGCATGGAGTCAATCTCTAACTTCATTGCTAGCATCCATCTATCCATGTCATGATCCGCGAGAGCTTCATCAAATGAAGAAGGATCATTATCAGTCTCTCCTGACACATGGAATCCATACCTTTCAGGTGGTGCAACCACCCTCGAACTCCTTCGAAGAGGTATGGGTGTTTCATCTTTATTTATCTCTTCAGTTTCTGGTTCAGGAATCTCAGAATCCTCAGGGGATTCAATGAGTTCCTCTACTTCATTCCTGTCTTAACCTTTAGGGAAATCATCTTCTAGAAATTTCACATCCCTAGAGACTAAAACCTTATGGGTCTCAGGGTCATAAAGCTGGTATCCAATACCATCTTTAACATACCCAATGAAGTAGCACTCACGAGTGCGAGATTCTAGCTTACTTGCGTCCATGTTCTTCGCATGGACCAAGTATCCCCAAACCACTAAGTGTTTAAAATAGGTTTGGTCCCATACCAGAGCTTGTGAGGAAACTTTGGTATAGACTTGCTAGGAATCTTGTTCAGGATGTATATCGCAGTCTCTACTGCATATCCCCAGAAACTAAGAGGTAAATGTGCTTTGCTCATCATTGAACGGACCATGCCCATGATGGTCCTGTTGCGTCTTTCAGCAACACCATTAAGTTGGGGAGTTCCAGGAGGAGTGAGATTGGAGACAATTCCATTCTCTTTAAGGTATTCCTTGAATTCATCTAAGAGGTACTCACCACCTCGGTCAGACCGAATCCGTTTGATCTTCCTATCGGTTTGGTTCTCAACCAAAGCCTTAAACTCTGTGAACTTTTCAAAGGTTTCAGATTTATGACGTAGTAGGAAGATAACCCGTATCGTGAATGGTCATCAATAAATGTCAAATAATATCAATATCCATTTTTAGTCGCGGTACTGAAGAGACCACATACATGAGTATGTATTAGGTCAAGAATACCTTTCGCATCTCGTATCCTTGTTACAGAAAGGTGTTCTAGTCATTTTACCTCGAATGCAGTGTTCGCAGGTAGGTAAAGATTGAACCTGTAGAAAATCTAAAGGTCCATCCTTTATCAATCTATTGATCCTATCAACAGATAAATGACCAAGCCTTTGATGCCAAATCATGTTCGAATGATTTCCATTCTCCCTGGATCTCTTGGGGTTTTCTTTATTAGCGGTAGTGACATTCATGACACATTCATCAATGCACCATTCATAGAGTCCACCAGAAGTCAAAATACCATCTGCAATATATTATCACGATGGTTTATGATTAATTTATTACAGAACAGAAAGGAGTATCCATGTCTAACAAGCTTAGATACATATATCAAATTCCTCCTAACTTTAGGTACATAAAGACACTCTTTAAGTACTATGACTCGACCACTAGATAACGATAGTCTGCAGGTCCCGAGGGTGACTGCTGCAACACTTGCATCACATCCCATCTAGATGACTATCTCCCCATACTCCAGATTCCTAGTTTCCTGAAACAAATGCAATGAATTGCCTACATGAACAGAAGCACCAGCATCTACAACCCAACTTCCTTCTCGTCCAACAAGAAAGCTAGTTTCAATGATGAAAGTAGATTTCATACCTGCTGGGGCTTTACCTTTGTTAGCAGACTTCAGGTAATCTGGGCAGTTACGCTGCCAGTGCCCCGGCTTCTTGCAGTAGTGACAGACATCGGTCTTTTTTGATGTCATCAGTGTGGAAGTACTAGAAGACGAACCAGATCCTTAATTCCTCTTCTTTCTCTTCAGGGCCGGGCCCTTCTGAGAACCTTGCTTCCGCCGACGCTTTCCTCATACTTGTGCAACCATTGCACTAGCAGAGGGGTCATCCTTCTTCATGACGTCTTCTGCAGATTTCAATGCAGATAACAACCCAGCGTTAGTGAAGTCACCTTTGTTCATGTGGTAAGACACAACAAAGTTGTTGAAAGACTTAGGGAGCGACATGAGAATGAAATCAGCTTGCATTTCAGAATCCAAGTAGGCTCCCAGGTTTCCAGCTCAGAGAGGTACCCAAACATTTTGAGTACGTGTTCTCTGACAGAGGTCCCTTCCTGCATCTTGCAGCGAATAAGCTCTTTCATCACATTGCAATGCTGTGTGCGGTTTATGTCACCGAACATCTCCTTCAGATTCAGCATAATCTCTTGTCAATGGTTCATTTCCACATGTTGCTTCTGATGCACATTGGACAATGACCCAAGGATGTAACATCTTGCCAGATTATGGTCTTCATCATATTTTTCATTATATGATTTATCTTCCGCAGTCAGAGGGTTTGCTATCTTGTCCTTGCTAAGCACATAAGAGATGTGCTCCGTAGAGAGGACAAGATCCAAATTTCGGATCCAATTCGAATAATTTGGTCCGATCAACTGGTTGACCTCGAGAAGCCTGCTAAGTGGGTTCATGGACTTCATTTTCTGAAATTAAGAATGCACTATATTAGAATATATAGATAATTATATATTCAATTTTAAGATATTTGATTAAGGTATTTTTAATCAAATTTGTCTTGCTATGTCAATCTTTGAAAGATTATTCCTAACTTTCTTTCAAAGTAAGAGATATACTTACCGCTATATCTCAAGCAAGATCTGGGATCTCCTTTCCTATCTTTGTCACATCCCAATAATATGAGAACGTGCGACTCTGATAAAAAGAAGCGGGAACTCATTCCGCCTTGCAAGTCCAACTTGCATTCCCAATTCGGTCTTTAACACCCAGGTCCACCACCCTTAAGATGATGTTGACGCGTTGTTAATTGAACCAACCGTCAACAGGATTAGAACTCGCTATGCGCAATCCAATATCTCCCCAATAATATGAGGACTCGATATTGGGGTCACGACGCATACGACCTTACTCTTTCGAGAAGCAAAGAGCCCGATCCAGATGCGCTTGCATACAGGAGCTGTCACTTCGAACAGGCGTCTCCTAAATACAATCCTTGGCGACGGAACCCTTCGCCTTGACGGGAGACCATGGATGTGACTTATGTAATCCTCCACCTCATATTCAAATTTTAAAATTAATTATCATGAATCACATTCACATAATTAATTCTTCCAAGGGAAATACACATCTATTCAAAAACAGAGTGTTTATTGGATATAATTAATTTAATCACATTAAATTAATCATTAGTCCAATTATTAATCAACAAACTTGATTATCACTTGAATATTAGAAATAATCTCAAAGTACGTATTATTTGAATTTTAATAATTAGAAAAATACACATCGACTTCTCTGGCATTATCCAATCCCTACTTGCTGTCATGGCCAATACCGACGAGAGTGGGACGGAACACATACGTTGCAACCCGTGACCCCAATGCTCTCCGACTAGGCACCATATCCACCTCAGGAAAGGATAACGCTAGATAGATCTCCATGTACTTTGAGATGCTCATCGGTTTTTCAACCGAAATTATACCATATAATATACATCAAAACAATTTTGATTATATTATTAGGAGATATGCTAAACAAATCCCCAATCCTATTCAAGCAAGAGGGTTTTTTATGAAATGTTGTCCTACAACTATTGTAGGATAAACTATGGTTTTTCATGAAATCAATGTTTGTTGATGGACCAATGATCAAGATCATTATCTTATCATTGTGGTTTAGGCAAATGTCATTCAATGAAATAGTTATATATTTAAATATTTCACAAATATTTATCACTAATTATTCCAGAAAATTAACAATTAATTTTCATCATGATATTTGAATGACTTATCACAAGGTTCAAGATAAAAAAAATGCTAATTTCCAGCAGTGATCCCCAATCACTAATATTAACTTATCTTGATCAATTTAAATCCAAAAAATGCAAACTCAGTTTCCTAAGATTGCCTATTTGATTTAGTAAAGAATCCAAGTGATAATTCATGCATTTCGAAGCGGATCAAAACCGTAATTAACTCATTAATCACGTTTAAATCCGCAGTTCCCGCAACAGTGAATATATGCATATTCAAAAAAGCCATATCTTGAGCAAATGAAGTCCAAATTTCACAAAGTCAAATCCTATGGTTTCCTTAATTAATGGGGAACAAAATACAATTGAAAATTTCGTGCTTAAACCATTTAAACAGAGCCAAAAAATTCAATTTAACAGAGGTGCGAAAATTGAAATGCAGCAAAAATTTCGCAACTCTTTCAAGACCAAATCACCTAAGGTCTATGGATCATATCCAAAACCTTATTCGACCTATGGCTCTGATACCACTTGAAGGATATTTAGAATCCTTAAGCGCATCACGGAAGCGTGTCGATCGCATCATATGCAATCGGAGCAATTAGTCATACTAGTTGCTAGATGTGGCGGAAATTAAAATTTTTAAAACTAAAGATGAAACCACATGATCACAAGAACGCTTCTCGGATCGTTTCATCAAACCACAAAGTATAAGGAATACCTCTTGAAGAGTGGTTGTGATCGCGAGATCCCAAACAAGAGATCATCCTGTCTCAAGTTCGATCCACGAAGAATGCACTTGCAGGCACGATGATGAGTCGCGTTCCTCCCGTAATCCTCGATGAAGATCCAAGCGATGGCTCCCCTGATTTCGTCAAACGAAATCCGTTGTCTTCCTTTAGAGTAAGCAACTCCAAGGGAGAAGGATATCCTCGAGTCGTCAAAGGCGAATGCAAGACGCTCTCCTCCTCAATATGCAAAGTGGACGACCACTTGAGATTGAGAGGGAGAGAGCCCACACGAGAATGAGAGAGAGAGAGTAGTAGTCTTCTACAACTCTAGATGATGTACTTGAAAAGGCTAGGCTATCCCTCCTTTTTATACTAGTTTAGGATCCAATGGATCTCAATCCATGGACACATAGATCCAACGACCATGCTTGGTCTATGTAATGATCAATGGTTATGATTGTTGTTGGTTAAAACCAACAACATTTATTTATATTTAAATTAAATATATGTTGTAACATTATCAACACAATTTAATTTAACATAAATAAGTTTATCAAGAGATAATGTGATAATAAAAAAGGGAGTCAACCAACCACCCTAAATTTTAGGGGGCATCACCTATGAACAATTCATAGGTCACGCCACCTTTTATTTAGGTGGTTGTTTTGCCTCCTTTTTATTTTATCTTATTATTTCTTAATTAATTTTGTGATAGTAATTATCACAAAAATATCCACCAAATTAATTCCAAATTAATTTGTGAATATTTCAATCAATCCATTGAAAAATATGTAAATCAAATTCACCACCCAAACTAATTTGTAAATTACATTTCCAATTAATTAATTAATATGAATCCAATCCATATTATTAATTAACAAATGCTATTTACATACATTCTCTCTCTTCAATATATGTATATTATAAATCATATTTATAATACTCAAATATTATGGATAGTATTATCCGCATTCTCTAATCCTTGATAATTAAATCCTATTTAATTATCTTGTATAATCATTCTCACAATATGAATCATATTCATATTATGCTTGATTATTAAATCTCATTTAATCATCAAGTCTTTCTTGCTTGGATATGAATTTCATCAAATGAATTATTCTTGAACCCTTCAAGAATAATGTGCTTTCTCCGCAGATACTTGAAGATAAGGACATGGCGATTGTATTGTTCCATGTATAGTGACTTGGATATTGAGATCTTATCTCAAATCGAGATCTTACGAACCTCCCACAGATGCTTGATTAAATCAAGACCGCAAATCTGATCTTCTCATTGAATCTGAATCTCATTCAGACTAATGTCCAACACTTGGACTAAGATTGGATTGCTTCTCTACTGAAAGGAGTCACTAAAATCCAGACCTGTTTCATCACTCCATCGGAATGGAAGCGTCATGGATATACAATCGTTTATGATCACATCACCCTCAGGTATTCCCAATACATGTACATCCTGCATATTGGAAGACCCATGGTCAACCTGAAGATCAAGATCAATTTTACACTGTCTTCTTCAGGGTTTGATCATTAAGTTTCTCAATCTTGGTCAATGGGAGTTGGTATCGATTATATGCTTTCTCAAAGCATATATCATACCTTCAAATTCATGTCATGCTTCCAAAGCACGACGACCATGCATGGAATTTGATCGGTCCCAATACCTCATGAGTGAGCTCATGTCTTCCGGTTCACAAGTGAACCTGTATGACCCCTTTGAGAGATCATATTGCTCATATACCCTTATATGCACACCATCTCGCCGTTGTATAGTCCTTGGTTAGGTCATCAATCTATTGGTCTGCCAAATGTACATACTCAGACATATAGCAATACATCTGTCTCCGGTCAGAGGATGCATGCCTATGCTGTGACAGTATTCAACATAGGACTTAAGTTATCTCAATCTCGCTAAGTCAACCCATTGACCTAACTAATATGACACCTCCGAATCACTATTCCCATGCAGAGGACCTGCATCAAGAGGTCGGTCAGATATCGGCCTATGTGAGAAAGGATTGCCATCTCCTACTCAGGCTGGAGATCTTCACTTGACAATCATTTGATGGTGCTTGATGAGTCCTCTATCAAACTCCTTAGATATTTATCAAAACAACAACCTCTATGATTCATTTAATAAATCAACAGCTATATGATCATCAAGATGTTCATGGTACATAACCCTAATTGTACAGAGGGACCTCATAGTGCATTCATTTATATAATTTCAGAAAGGGAGTGAAACATCAATAACTTTTATTGATAAATATAAATATTACAATAACATTTATTGTAAGAATGGTACTCCCAAGGCTCACATGTCTAACACTAAGTATAGGGGGGTGGACCATTGCATATCAAAAATTTTGCTCTCTTACGCTTAGCTCGAGTTATGTCTTCTTTATGCTTCTTGTGCTCTGAGGACACATCACTCGCTAAGTATAGGGGGTCTGTATATATACTGTGTTTATATTTTAGCCATACCTTGTACTTTCATGTAAGTCTATATGTATTTACAGGATGGGTAATTAAAAAAAGAAAAAAAAGAGAAAAAGAAAAAAAACAAACAAACAACAAAATAAGAGAAAAGAGTTTTGCTACTAACACTGACTATGCCCAAATTGTTTTTAAAAAAATGGCTTCTTATTCATTTTTGCATAAAAAATCCCTGGCATAAAAAAATGTGTGTTTGCATTCCACACATCTACACTTCATCCAACATCGCATTCACTTGCATATGTGAAAAGTCATCGGGTTCTGAACCGAGTTATGAGCCGAAATCGAGAGTGGTCTGGACTTAACCTTAATCCACCTAATTTCCAGAGGAACTTCACCGAGAAATAGGATTTTAGAAACATCAGGTCGTTCACTTAATTCTTTAAGTTCCACATGACAATGTGCAGAGTTTGACTCTTAGTGTCTAACCTGGTCTCTTCATTCTGGGTACAACTCTGGAATAAGGAATTAATTTGTACTCTCGCACTCTGCACTTAGCTCAACTCAGACGATATGTTGGAAGACTGTGTGAGTTTCTTTTTTGGTAGCGTGGAAATCTAAAGACCGGAGTACAGGTTGAAATAAAGCTTCTGAAAAGGGATGGACAACTGGGCACAATTTTTTCTAAGACCCCAAAAAAATGTACGGAAACAAAAAGATTCTATATCCGTAGGGGCACAACAAGATCCAAGCAGAACCACCAAAAATTCCAAATACAAAGAAGCATCCTACCAAAAAAAATCGGACCAAAAAGGTCCAAGCTTCAAGAAACCTGCAGATCTTGGTGGAGACTCGACTACACTGGCCAGCTTCACAAGGAGAGGTGACTACGCTAGCCACCCTCCAGTTCTTTTCTCCTTCTTCTAACTCCTCCCCCAATTCGATTGTGAACACAACGCGACAGACATAAGAAGGAAATACATGACTCCCCGAGGACGAGTTACTGGAGAGGAGGTTTGCGCGGTAGTCCAGCATTCTGGGTGGGAAGAGCTAAAACCTTTCACACACAAGAGTCGATTGTTCAATGTTCATAGGGTATGCTTTGGGAAAAGGATCGATCTAAGATGACTTCTGAGTCGAAACTGTAGCAATGATGTATAGAACTTGAGGGCTGTTGATTTTAAAATTCTAAGTCTCACAAGAAGTTCCGCCACACTAATAATCCAAAGGTCGAGTCTAGATTCATTTTCACCTTCAGCTCATGGTCTTGGTATGGAACCCAATCTCATTTTACTTCATAGCATTTTTTTGATGCTCAGGGATGGGCATGCTTTAAGTATAGAGGGATGATGAATCTCGGAATCATCACTCTAAATCTTATTTTTTAAGCTCAAATCCCTTAAAATCAACAACATATCTGCATCTATTCTGCACGATTAGCATTCATGCATGTTTTCATAAGAATTGCATTTTATCCATAATTTCTGCACAAAATAAGAAGCCAAAACAAATCCAAGCCAAAATGACCCGTAAATAGCCTAACTTCCCCAATTTTTAACTCATTCATGCTAACTCCGAATAAGCCAAAACCACCTCTATTGTGTACATATCACTAACAAGAATAAAGAAAAAAATACAAAAAAATAACTAACCCAAATAAGTGGACAAAAAACCCAAACCCTAGTTTCAGGATTTCCGGACATAAAACCTAATATCTTCCTCATCCAGTTTCCAATTTAATCCTACTCACTATTGAACTAATGTACGTTCAATTAACTTTAAAACAAGACTAAGTTCAAGTGATTCAGAGCTCATATGTGAAAGTTGGGTTTTGGGCCTCTTTTGTATATTTTATTTTAGCGGTTTTTGACCTATTATTTATGTACATATTTTATCAATTAATAAAAATAAAAAAATATTAATGTGTAATTATCTCTAATTTTACCATATTTTTTTCCAGATTTTTATTTGATTTAAAAATGACATAAAAATTATAAAACCCCAAAATCAAGGTATTCTATGTACATGGGATACCCCAAAAATTCACTTTGTGCATTTGGTCGATTTTTGTTGTGATGTCTTCATGAAAATTGTAGATCTCATCGAGACGAGCAATTCTCGTGAAGAAACTTTTTTGATCCGAGCCATTTACTATTTCTTTTGTATTTTACAAAGTATTTTATTTTCAATTTTTTGGTGCTGACACTTGGCAGCACCTGGTGCCGCCAGGTGTCAGTCATTTTTCATATATTTATTAATTCGTTTTATAAAAAAATAAATAAAAATAATTAAAATGGGCGCACGTGCGACGCACGTGCCTCCCAGGCACGTGCTTCACACGTGCCCGCCTTTGCCCCCCTTGTCCTCCACGTGGTTGCGCAAGAGCCGTCCGATCGCGCTCGATCGGACGACGCCTGTGTTTCTTCTCCGACTAGCCCCAATCAGCTGCCCTCCTACTCCGTGGATCTCTCCACCGCGTATCCCGTTCCCCACAAATCTCGTTGCCGCCTTCCATCTCCGCATCGATCTCCTTCCATCTTCGATTCTCGCAATCAATCACCTCCACCTTCAATCAAACCCCGTCCCGCGTATCTCAATCAAATCCCGAATCCCTCATCAAATCGTCCTCTATTAACCTTCCATCTCATGAGACCCAAACCCTCTTCCTATTTAAACTCCTCGCCGTCTACCCTCGAATCCCATCCGCCGTTCAACCTTTAAGGAATCTCTTCTGGTCGTGACAGCCGACAAGCCCCTCATTTTGGCGTGATCCGGGGCCCAAGGCCTCATCGCAGCTCAACCACCCTTGCCACTACTCAACTCCGGCGTGCTCGCCGTCGAGCCCACTTCTCCAGGTATCCTCCTTCTCCCCCTCTCTCTCTCCAGACCTTCATCTCTCCCCACCAACACCACCGTACACCTCCGCCTCTTCTCCGACACTCCAACGATATCGACGACGACCACTGCCTCGACTCATCTCAGCACCACCGACAACGTATCGTCATCACCAGCTATCGAACCACCGACTCCTTCATCGACTTTGCAACGTCAACTACTCCGCCAACAACTTCAGCTACCGCCGTCACCTCTATGCTCGCCATTCCATCAATCTCTAGCTTCACTAATCAACGCTCCTCCGATGCCCCTTGGCCGTGTGTCGGGCACCCACTACCGTCGATCATCGCCAGCCTCCACGCCACAGGCACCCTCCGATGAAGATGAGCAAGCATCTTGGCCGTTGAAGTACAACAACTCTCAACCGTAGATCTCCTTATCATCAACGGTCCAGACGAAATCCGAGCCGATCTCCGAACCAACATCCCATCCCAGAGGCTCGGCCGTCCTGAAGCACGAAAGCCCGACACGTGGAGGCCCATACCAGTCCTCCGCCCGAGCCGACGAGAGCCCCTGGTCACGTGCTCCGCACGTAACCTTGGGGGTAAATTATAAACGTCCCCGGACCTCCTTTATTTGCGCTGCAGTCCAACCTCTCCAAGGGCACGTGCGCAGCACGTGCCCCTTGGAGAATTTGCAGATTGCCTCCTCTGTCTCTAGGTAATTGCAAGTAGGTCCCCTTTGCTTATTTTATTTATATTTACTGTATGTATACCCCTGTCTTCCCCCTCTATTTTGGACCGCTTTATTGCATGATTTTATTTATCATAAATTAGCATTTTGTTCTACACTTAATTCTCTAAAGTTTGTGGAAATTTTCATATTTTGCCCAGTTTGTGCTCTTAATTTTGTATTTGATTAACCATTGCCCTAAAAATCCTCGAAAATCATATATTGTAGAGTTAATTGTGCTTGACATTGTGCCCAAAAAGATTTGCATTTGCATGCATATTGCCCTGTGAAAATCATTCTTCATATTTCAGTGTTTAATTTTTAATAGGTACTGGATCTCACATTTTCGAGGTTTAGGATTTTTTTGAGATCAATCACCTAGTGGTAGATCTTAGATAATTTTGATTCTTGAAAATAAGTAGGTTTATTATTTATTATAATTAAATATTGGAATTCATTTTGTTTTCATTTAAAAATTCAAAAAGAATTCATATTGCGTCCAAAAATTCCAAAAAAATTACAATGCATTCATTTCATCATATTTTACATAGTGGCCAAGTTTCATATTTTTCAGACATCGTTTGGTCGACTTTTACATTTTAGTCCCTAAAAAAGGTCGAATTTGCATTTCACGTCCTTTATTGCATAAAAATAACAAAAAAAAGTCCGCCTCGAAAACCGTGAACAATTTTTGATAGACATAATTCTAGGTTGTCCCTTTGCCTCTTTGTGATCTACCTTGGGACTTGTCCAAGTAAAATAAAGATAAAACCGCATTAATAAAAGGTATTTTTACCCAGCATACCCTATAATCTTTGTCAATTACCTCCACAACCATTGAAACGTCATAATTCCCCGCTCGACATTATAAACTTGCTAATCATTACCCTACAGACCCTGTAGTTAACCCCCATCCATTTACCCGTTAAAAATAACCGGATTCCGTTATATATTTTTACATTATAACTATTTTGTTTAACAAATTTACATTGAGTGCCATTCCCCTTGCTCTACAACCCCTGCTTCCGCCGGGCTGACCCTGCCCTCGTCGACGCCCTCCCGCTGCCCTCCACCGTTGCGATCCCTGTCTCTGCCTCCAACCTCCTCGCCTGCGTCATCGATGCCATTTGCATGTGCGCCGATCTCCAATGAGGAAGACACTTCCTCTCCACCACACGTCAACATCTGGATCTCCCCTCCCCAGTAGATCTGGTCACCGGCACTCGGCACCTCCTCGGAAGCAGAGGAGGAGGCGTCAGGTCTCTTGACACACATGGAGTTCTTACGGTGCCGTCGACGATGGGGATGTTGCGGAGGGCACCGCATTTGGTTCAGTAGCGGCGATAGTTCTTGCAGAAGTGGCGCGACTGCGAGAGGTTGTGGTTGTAGTAGCAGAACATGGTGTTGGTGGACTCGCACCTCGGGCACCTCAGCTGCTCCTCCTGCTCCGAGAACCTCACCCCTCCCTGAAATCCCCCTTCCTGCATCTCTCCGCAAACCTCGATGTGGGTGGAGGAAAATGTTGGGATCTATTCTCTCTTTCCTTGAATCTGGTTGGAGAGATCTTGTGACAAAGGTCAAGGATCGGATAGCAGAGGGCGGAGTCCTCTATTTCTTCTCTGGGATTTGGACATGGAAGAGGAGAAGTCCACAGAGACGATGGGATGGGGAGGAGAGAGTGCAAGTGAGCAACAGAGGCGATTCTGCTGGATAAGATCCAACGTAGAATAAAAGAAACAATGACCTGGCGCGGTATGGGAGAAAGAGGGAGAGCATGGAGGAGATGAGGGAGGGGTGCTTCCAGATGGATCCGTGGGCTCTGTCGCACGAGGTGGCAGCAGGTGGGGAGGGGGACGGAGGAGGGGAGGGTGATGCAAGGAGGAGGAGGCGTTCGCTGGAGGCAAAGGGGGAAGACTCCGACGGTGGCCTCCGAGAAGTTTGTGGGGCGGATAAGGAGGGAGAATGGGATCAGCATAGGTGGGGGATGAAGGGGATCCTATGGTGGAATATCCACCGTTGGATTCCCTTTGGTTAGATTTACTAAGACTAACTCATGTAATTGACTCAAATAAAGTTAAAATTGACGGCAGGGTTTGTGTGGTAAGACAGAGTAAGTTTACGGGGTCGAGGGAGGAAATAGGTTGTTTCAAAGGTCGTGGAGGTAATTCACAAAGATTATAAGGTCTGCCGGGTATAATCTCTTAATAAAATTGAAGAACATTTTGTGTGGTTATTTTCTTGACCGATTCCGATTGCCGCCTACAACGCATGACTAATCATTTTAACACGAACAATAAATAAACATCTCTTAACCAATGTCTTTCCGTATTTGTCACACCTCCATCCCAAAGTCAATGGACTTGTTTGTATAAATAAGGAATCCTGACTTCCTTTTGTCTCCTCTCATCTCAACCTCACGTGTGAAGCACATGGGTATCCCCTTACTCCCCAACATGAGCGAATTACATGATTGATCATCTACTCCACTCTCATTCCACCACCCCGCTCCTTCCGTAGTTGAGATGTCAAGATATAAACTATTCACAAAATCAAATGAATATTATATAAACACATGGAGTAAGCGAATTCAAGGGTGAACATGTGCATAACTGATGGATGTGCCAAGTGGGTATATTAGGTACTCATTGTAACACAATACTCACCCACTCAATCAGAACCGAGAAAAGATCTCCGTGAAGAGTGTCTCGGCTTAAAATTATATATCGGGAAAGTCTAGGGATGAACATAGGGAGGCAAAGGAACACCTTTGGGTTAGATCAGAACAATTAGGTTTAACTTCCGATGTGGATTTTTTTGTATTTTTATGCAAAAATAAAGCACATGAAAAATGCAGGTGAATTAAGTTAATAAGAAAATATACAACTTAGACAAATTAATTTTAATGTGAAATTAATCCAATTTAACAAAATTATATAATTTTTCTAAAAACCTAATTCAGTGATGAATGCAAAGTACATTTTTTAGAAGTTTAAGGGTTAAAATGAAATAAGGAAAATGTATACTTTTTATGGGTTTTAATGTAATTTTTCATACGAAAAAATGCAAAAATTATGAAAATTTTATTGGAATTTGAACATGATGAATGAGGTGACATTTTTTAATTTTCAACAATATATGAATTTTTATGAATATTTTTAATGAAAATATAGTGACATTGAGTATTTAATTCCTAACAAATCCACAATGCAAATTTATCAGAGAGCAAATTATCTCAACTAGGCATTTATATAAGCAATCTAGGAGAGTTGGAATTTAAAAAAAAATAGTACCTGTGGATTTAATTAAAAATCATTTACTAAAATCACTCTATAATTTATTTAAGGCAGAACAACTCAAACTAAGATGAAATTTGGTGATACTAATTAAAGCACTTTTTAGGACATCATTTTTAATTTTTTAGAAATTTTTGGACCAATCGTGAGCTATATATTAATTTAAGACCTTGCAGTTGGTAAAATGTGTATTTTTCAATAAAACAATTTTTTAACAAAATCCACAAACAAATACAAATAACTATCAAAATAGTAGAGAATTTGTTGCTCAACAACATGAAATTTTTCATTAACTAAAATGATGCAAAAAGATGTCCAAATCAATACATGAACATAAGGTTATCCGTGCAATACAGAAACTTAACTTGAGCACAACTAAAATGTACACTGGGGCACTTTTGGAAATAACTAAACTATTGGATAATATATGTAATTTTCACAAATAAAAAAATTAAAATAAGAAAAAGTGCAACCTTCTTCTTCGATGCAGGTGGGCGTCTAAGGCACTATGAAGGACGATGGGTGACATTTCGCAGATGCTCGTGGTGGTGTACGACTGAGGGGGCACGATCTTTGAGGACAGCGGTGTAGACCCGCAACGGAGGCGGATGGAGATGACACATTAGGAGGACCACGAGCAATGCTCATGGGGACACTTGGCGACGCATGCTGCACACGATGGCGGAGGGACGGGGGTGGATGAAGTCATGGTGGCATCCACGCGCGGGTGCGCTGGAGGCACGACTGAAGGGGGTAGCGGCCGTGCGTGGGTGGAGGAGGAGCTCCATTCAGGAAGGTGATAGCCTAGATGCACGACTGGATGGAGGTGCGCAAGTGGGCGTGGGGAGGACTTGGGTGTATGGCTGGTTGGCTGGGTGGGAGCCGCGTAGGTGTTGGAAGCGTGCCGCTGGCGGAGGGTGGTAGTCCAGGGAGCACTAGCGGTGGGTGGTTGCGGCCGCAGTGATCGAAGAAAGTGGCGGTGACCAACGGTGGTTGCGGGCGGGTGGGGGGGCATCCACCTACTGTAATTTTTTTCTAATTTTATTTTCTTCTGATTTTTTTGTTGTGATTTTATTTTTAAAAAATTTTTAAACTAGGAACAAATGAAGACAACTATGAATATTGATGTAAAATGAAGATGAAAATGAAGGGATGTGATGCGGTGAATGATGATGTGGTGTAAAAAAATAAGGAAAAAAATGTTTGATGAAATAACAAGGGAAATAAGATGGAATAATTACTTGAGGTTTTCCAAATTTGTGGAGAAGACACTCTGCTATTGTTTCTTCGATCAAATTTGGTGAAAAAATCGGAGAAGCATTGCGAGCGTCTCGGGAAACTCGTGACACAACAATGATGGTTACTGGGAATCTCGCCTGAAAGGAGGTCATCGCTTCATATCATGGTGGAACGATGTCACCGATCGACCTCGATGAGCTCTCTCCTTTTTCTCTAAGAATGGCAGGTCTCAAAAATTGAGGACGAGAGAAGAATAAAAAGAGAAAAAAAATGGAAGTTAGAAACATGGTGGAATCGTAGAGTTGAATGGGAGGTTATTGAAAATGGTGGAGGAGATGGAGTGGAATGGGATCTTATTGTAGAGAAAGGGAACATAAATAAAATAAAATAAAATAAACATTGGCTATTAAATAAAATAAAAAATAAAGAGAAAAGAGAGTGGATAATTTACAAAAATAGGTCGACAAATAAATCAAACAATATGTACATGTTTGTTTACTTTTCTAATTTTATTTTTTTTTGAATTTTTAATAAAAGATATTTACAACATAAAAATAAAATACTATAAATAAAATAAAACACAAATATTTTTTTGGATTTTTTAGTAATTAAGAAAAGTAAATAAAAAATGAAGAATGAAAGAATATCTACAATATCTACAATGTACACCTAGGTCCCAAAACTCATATTTTGCAAACGAACTCTGATTTTAATGAAATCACTTTCATTGAATATATAATTTTGTAACTTAAACTTTAAAAGTGATTTGATGAATTTGAAGTTCATACGAAGCGAGAATTTGATCGGGAAGTTGGACTTTACGCCTTTTTCTCTTTGGGATCTAAGAGTATTTATTTGAGGTGAAATGTATTTTATATTTTTGTATTTTTATATACATTTTTATAAACAAGTCTGAGAAAGAATTAGCCAAAAAAGAGTTGAAATAAAATTATTAAAAATACATGAAATTTGGGCTATTGGTGAAAAACTCCTTTATTTTACGACTTTTTATATATAATATAATATGTTATAATTAGTTTATTTTATTTACAAGAGTCATTTTATCAATTTATTGATTTTATGGACATTTATTTGAGATTTTACTCTTGTATTTTGCTAAGATCAATATATTGAGATGATGAATCATGGGTTAATCACCCCCAATACTTTAACTTTGCTTGTCTTCGATCAAATAAAGAATGAATAAGTTAGATTAACCCCTGACTATGCATGTAAATACAAGACTTGATTCGTTAATGAACTCGATTTTAGAAATCCTAACATTCTAAGATGAACCAAGATCTAGTCAAAAGGTATCAAATTTCCCTAATCACCAGACTCTTTCTGTATACACATATAATAAGGATATGACTTTAAGTGTAGACTGCAGTTAAAAGAGTATAGTCACAACTTCAGCCAAGTTTCCAGTCGAAGAGACTCTTCTAAGAACCCGATCTTCAACACTAGGGAATAAACCATTTCTTGCATCCGATCCACCGTCTCTTTAGTTGTTAGACTTAAAAGTGTAGACAGAAGGCCAGATTATGGTGGGCATTGGATTGCGTCATTTCTTCTCCCCCTCTCATTGGAACACAGATCCTCTCGAGTGCCTTATTAACTCAACACATGTATTTTTTGTTGTTTATCAGTGTGTTCATCAAGAGAAGTTGGAGTCATTTGCACTTGTTTTCTTGAGAGTACACTGGGGTGTGCCTTTTTTGAGTTCCTATTGTACCTTCTACATCCAGACTTGTAGCATTTACGATGCGGAGCCCTTTTTGGGTGCTAGCCCAACTCCTGGTCCTAATAGCGGTGGTCCAAGTGGACACTTTGAAATGGTTAGGAGGGCTCACCTTTGGTGGAAGATCTTTGATATTTGACTTTGTATGGTGAGAGCTTTTCTTTCAACATTTCTTTCTTTCTTTCTTTCTTTCTTTTCTTTGCTTTTGGCTAGCTCTTTTGCTTTCACCAAGAGTTGGCACACACTGATCAACATTTTTTTAATTTTGTCACACCCTGGCACATAGGTAAATGTCAAGAGATAATATAAGAACCATGTTCTCATAATAGCTAAAGGTACGACTACTCAGGTTTCATGAAGCCTTCATTGATTTTATCCCATCCTCGAGCATCATAAAATCAGCTCCAAACTCATAACCCTCATCCCAATTCCTCAATTTCAACTCATCTCATCGTAACTGCAACCGTGTATGTGAGGTCTTGATCATATTGTTAAGGTAGAGACTAAGTGTGCAATATAGCATACAAATCTTTCAAACTAGGAAAATGTGAATAATTAAGTCAAACACCCTAATGACTAAGGCTGATTAACTCAAAATCTCAAGACCTCACTAACTCATTATTTAGTTTTTTTTTGTGATTTTGATTTTTGTGATATTTTTTGTTTTTCAATTTTTAAAAAGAAAAAAGAAAAAAAACTTTTTTTGATTTTTTTGAAAAGAAAGGAAAAGAAGTTTTTTCCTTTTTGGAAAAAAAGGTTTTGCTTTTTTTCAAAAGTTTTTTTTGAAAAAAAGGTAAAGAAAGGACACTTAAATTTTTTTGAAAAGTTTTTTTGTTTTGAGAATAAATAGGAAGAAAAATATTTTTTTTGAAAAGAGATTTTTTTTGATTTTTTTCAAAAAGTGTATTTTTTTTGAAAAAGGAGAGTTTTTTGTTTTTTTGTGTTTTTTAGAATGAGTTTTATTTTATGAAATGGTTTTTTGTTTATACCTCTTATTTACAAAAATTTACCCATGACCCCTTATTTTAATTACAAACAAGTCAAAGTACGAGCTATAGGTAAAGTATATATGTAATATATACAAAACCCCCATACTTAGCAGGTGCTATGTCCTATGTGACAAAACGCCATAGCTCATACTAAGCATAAATCAGTGAAAAGAATAAAAGGGAAGAAGAATATAAGAGCGTGGGAGAATACACAACGTGCATCAACCCCCTATACTTAGGCTCTGGTCAGTCTAAGTATTGGAGAGAACACAAGATTGGGGGACCGATGAGCGTGGGAAAGAATATATAAAAGAACATAAAAAGAAGAGATGGAGCAACTCGAGTCACTCACCCCCCTATACTTAAGATCTAGTAATCCTAAGTGTAGCCTCAAAATGAAAATGATACGGAACTAGAGAAAGTGATGCGAATCAAGAGGGAGGGATGGAAATAAAGGAAGGAAAATCTATACAATGAGGAGTAAGAATATACAAGATCAAGACGGTTTTTGATGGACCTTCTTGCGGGAACAAGGGGGTAGGTAGTATACGTATGTGTCATTGTCAGAATCGTCCTCAGAGGAATACTAATGAGGGGTAGGGAACATCCAATGAGGGTTGACATACAGTTTCTTGCTCAAATATGGCTTAAGAACAATCGAACTGAGCTCACTCATATAGATCGCCTCATCTGGACCTGATGAGGACTCCTCATAAAATTCATTCTCTGGTCTGTCGAAGGCAACTTTCTTAGTTGGTTTTCTAGAACCTGAAGCAACAACAGGAAGAGAAGAGTGATATGTCTTGAGAAATTCAGGGGAACACCCCGAGGAATCAATACTCTTCTTCTTCTTACCAGATGAGCGACAAGAGTATGAAGCAATCGATTTATTGAGATTGGTGAATTTCTCTTAGCTGTCTCTTTTGGCGTAGGTCCTAGATGTAGTGTGTGCGAGGTGCTGACTAGAGTTTCATCATCCGATGAGTCACTATATGCATTGTAATACTCATGTAGAGTTAGCACACATCTCTGGTATGGCATAGTGTTCTCAGTTGGCTCGGTATTGGTCGACTCATGCGTCGGATCATCTAAATAGTCAAGGAAATTAGAAATGATCGTGTCCGACTCAGGGGAAGCTTCTGGTTGTGAGTCCTCTCTAGAAGTTGTCACAGTGGTGGGGATGCAAGAAGTGGGTGATGTGGATGTGTAGGGAGTTTCTGAACCAATGATCGTCTGGACAGTCAGTATCTCAAGTGTAGTAGAGAGACGGGACTCAACTGTCTCTCAGAGGTCACGGTTGTCTGCGTCTTTACGGGTTACCTTATAATATCGTGTGTCCTCAAAGATTGGGTGAGGTCGGACTGCTCCCAATCTAGTGAAATCGATCTCCCGAGTCTCACAATCTATAGTTCCCTTAGCCAAGGATAATAATGGCTTCCCGAGAATGATCGGAGATTGGGTGAACTCTCCTTAGTGCTCAATGTCAATGATCATGAAGTCTACCTAGAGTAGAGAACCTTGGAAAGTAATGATAACTGAAATGGTTCCTCTCTTCCATTTTATAGACTAATCAGCCAGCTGAACGATCTCTCTCGTCTTCTTGCTTGATCCCAGTTGGACCTTGGCAAACATGGAGTTCAATAGGATACTTTCTGTAAGTCATCATCGATTCTTGCATGGGTGAAGTTAGTGCCTTTGATTTCACAGTCAAACCTAGGCAACCGCTTTACTCTGTGGCTCTTGGTTTTTCTCCCTATCACCAAAGAGGTGGCCATAGACACTGTGTTTCTCAGTCCTTGTCCTCTTATTTCCAGATCTTTTAGGCATCAATTTACTTCTCACAAATCTTTTGAGGTCTGCAAAGTGTTCAATGGCCATTATTAAGGGAAGCTCAAAAATCAACTCTCTACCAATCGTTTCCCTAACTGCAGGGTCCAATTTTCATTTTTTATGGTGTTTTCAGGTTTTTCATTTTTGGTCTTTTTGATAGGTGAAGGAGGAATAGGAGAATGTGCAGACTCTAGTTTTGAGGGAAAGTGGTGAAGGATACGAGGAATCCTCAAGCGCATCATGGAAGCGTGTTGATCGCATCTCATGCGATCGGGACGGCTAGTCGCACCAGTCGCTAGATGCAGCAAAAATTAAAAATTTTTAATCAAGTGATGAAACCGCATGATCACAAGAACATTTCTTGGATCTTTTCATCAAACCAAAAAGTATTGGAAATACCTCTTGAAGCGTGGTTGCGATCACAAGATCTCTAAAGCAAGAGATCCTCCCGACTCAAGTCCGATCTACGAAGATTGCACTTGCGGTCACGATGATGACACACGTTCCTCCTGCAATCCTCGATGAAGATCCAAGCCTTGAATCTCCTTATTTTAACCAAAGAAATCCATCGATGGAGATCCACAAGCAATCAAAGTGACAACGAACTGGTGTGGAGATGATTGCTTCTTCCCTCAAAGCACAAAGTGGACGGCTACCTTAGAGAGAGAGAGGACGAGAATGAGAGAGAGAGAGAGAGAGTAAGCGTGTACTCTTCATGTTGTGTCTTTGAAGAGTCTAGGGTTGCCCTCTTTATATACTAGTTTGGAAGTCCATGGATCACAATCCATGGCATATACAAAATCAATGGTTAGATTGATATGTACATTAAATCAATGGCTATGATCATTGTTGTTAAAAAACAATAACATATTAATTTATTTTAAATTAAATATATGTTGCATATCATTGACATAATTTAGTTCAATAAATAAATCAATAAACACAAGATAGTGAGATATTAATTAAAAAGGATAATAATCCTCCAAAATCATGGGGCATCACCCATAACAAAGTCATGGGTGACGCCACCTCATGATTTGGTGGATTATCTCCTCCGTTTAATTCATATCATTATCTCTTATTTATCTTGCAACATTATCCACTAAATTAATTCCAAATTAATTAGTGTATATCTATTGAAAAATTATCCACTAAATTAATTCCCAATTAATTAGTGAATATTTCAGTCATGCTATTGAAAATATGTGAATCATATTCACAGCCCAAACTAAATTGTAAATTACATTTCCAATTAATTGCTTAATGTGAATCCTATTCACATTAACAATTAACAAATGCTATTTACAAAGGTGCTCTCTCTCTAATATATTATAAATCATATTTATAATATATACACATATATTATGGATAACACTATCCACAATCTGTATTCCTTGATAATTAAATCCCATTTAATTATCTTGGATAATCATACTCATAATATAAATCCCATTCATATTATTCTTGATAACTAAATCTCATTTAATTATCAATATATTGTTGCTTGGACATATAATTCATCAAATGAATTATTCCTGAACTCCTTCAAGAATAATGTGCTTTCTTCGCAGATACTTGGAGATAAGGACAGGGCGATTGTATTGTTCCATGTATAGTGACTTGGATGTTGAGATCTCATCTAAAATCCAGATCTTACGTACCTCCCACAGATGCTTGATTAAATCAAGACCGCAAATCTAATCTTCTCATTGCATCTGAATCTCATTCAGACCAAATTCCAACACTTGGACCAAGATCAGATTGCCTCTCTACTTAGAGGAGGCACTAAAGTACGGACCTATTTCATCGCTCCCTCGGAATGGAAGCGTCATGGTTATACAATCGTTTATGATCACATCACCCTCAAGTATACCCAATACTTGTACATCCTGCATACTGGAAGACCTATGATCAACCTGAAGACGTAGACCAATTTTACACTGTCTTCTTCAGGGTTTGATCACCAAGTTTCTCAATCTTGGTCATTGGGAATTGATCATATGCTTTCCCAAAGCATATATCATACCTTCAAATTCTTGTCATGCTTCCGAAGCATGACGACCATGCATGGAATTTGATCGGTCCAATACCTCATGAGTGAGATCATGTCTTCCGGTTCATAAATGAACCTGTATGATCCCTTTGAGAGATCGTATTACTCATATGCCCTTATATGCACACCAGCGCATCGGTCTATAGACCTTGGTTAGGTCATCTACCTATTGGTCTGCCAAATGTACACACTCAGACATATAGTAACACATTTGTCTCCGATCAGAGGATGCGTGCCTATGCTGTGACAGCATTCAACATAAACTTAGGTTATCTCGATATCGTTAAGTCAACCCTTTGACCTAACTAATCTGATAACTCTGAATCACTATTCCCATGCAGAGGACCTGCATCAAGAGGTCGGCCAAATATCATCCTATGTGAGAACGGATTGCCATCTTCAACTCAGGATGGAGATCTTCTCTTAATAATCATTTGACGGTGCTTAATGAGCCCTCAATCGAACCCTTTAGATATTCATCCAAGCACCAGTCTCTATGATTTAATTATTGAATCAACAATTGTATGATTATTAAGATGGCCATGGTACATAACCCTAATTGTATAGAGGGACCTATTATGCAAATTAATTATTCTTCATTTCAGATCAGGGAATGATATTCGCAATAACATTTATTGCATAATGGCTCACCGTGAGCTCGCATGTCCAACAATAACCCACTAGCCCAAAGAGCCATTAATGGGCTAATCATTTACACCCACACTCATGTGACAATTACAGGCTATTTAGAAATAGCTTGGTAAGCTGATCAATCACTCTATTCCCGCAAGACTATGCCAAGTGCTTTTATGGCATTTGCATATCCCCAGTAACAGTGCTCGCATCTAATGCGAATGTTGCATTTAATGCAACCAATACTCAATCTTGTCAGTCATAGTGACCTTGACACTACAGCTCAAAAATTGTTATTATAACCAGTATGTAATTTCTATTATCCTTATCAGAATACCCTTATTACTGGATATCTCTATCACCTAAGGTATTCACAGTTAAGACCTTTTAGATCTCCAACTATAAAGTCTTAATTTCTTAATAAAAAGACTTAGAGATCACCATCTCTAATGCCTTGTCATCTTCGAAGATATTGTTATTACTGCAATCAAGTGTTCTATCTCCATAGTAGGATTTGTAACAGTTTACTACTCCCACTGCATGGCAACACATCTGGCTTTTGTACGTATCTTAGCATACTTTCAGCTTCTCGTAACTGATGGACAAAAGGGCAACCAGTTTTAGCATTCACCTCCTCAACTCTTTGAGGTGTTATCCATTTAGATAGACCAGTACCCAATCTTAAGGTAAGAAAGCCTTTCTTGGAATTTCCAGAAAATGGAACATGCCCAAGGTGTACTACACATGTGACAGTCCCAATACCCTCTTTTCTTTGCTTCCGAACACCTTTAGAACTAAGATCCAAGAGGCATCTTTGAGATCATATCTCAAAGTATGGAATAGCCATATTATAAAACAATTACTATAATCTTATATCATTTGAAATGATTAGGATATTATCTACATTTAGCATGATGAATACAATGGCACTTCCACTAAGCTTCATATGGTTCATCAAGAATCTATCTGAAATCATAACATTTATAATTTCATCAAATCTTATGTTCCAACAACAAGAAGCTTATTTGAGTCTATAGATAGATTTCTTTAGCTTTCACACTTTACTTTCCTCAATCATGAAGTCCTGGAGCTACTTCATGTGAATATCCTCAGAGAGGTATTCTTAGAGGAATGCAATCTTGACTTACATCTTGAAGATGCAATAGTCAAGTTGTGTAGCTAAGGTTAGCAATATTCTGATGATTTTAAGCATGGTCACCGAAGAGCAAGTCTCATTGCAAGCAATGTCTTCTCTTCTGGTGTGTAGCTCATGGCTATGAACCGTGCTTTGAAGGTCTCTACCTTCTCATCAGGTTCCCTCTTCTCTTAAAGATCCATTTACACCTTAACGGGTCTTACCCTTATAGGTGGATCCTCGAGGGTCCATATACAACATTTGTATATGAAGTCTACTATAGACTTTATTGCCAATATCCATCTTTCTATGTCATGATCCTCAGGAGCTTCATCACATGAAGTCCGATCATTGTCAGATTTAACTGACACATGGAATACATCTTCAAACTCATTTGAAGAGGTATTAGTGCTTCATCTTTAATTGTCCTTTTTGTTCCTGATTTCTGGAGCCTCATTATCTTCTCAAGATTAAATGAGTTCCTAACTTCATTTCCATCTTGATTCTCAAGAGAGTAATCCTCTAAGAATCACATTGTCATAGATGAGATCTTTTAAGAATCGCAGGATTATAAAGTAGCTATCCAATACCATCCTTTATTTTCCTAATGAAGTAGCGCTTTCTAGTGCTTGATTCCAGATTACATGCATTGAACCTTATTAAGGATATATATTGTAGTCTCTACTATACATATATACCTGGAAACTAAGGGATAATTATGTTAAAATTCATCATTGATCATATCATGTCACACATGATCTAATTGTATCTCTCTATAACTCCATTGAGTTTAGGTATGTTAGGAGGATTGAGATAGAAATGATATGCATATCTTCATAAGGTATTCTTTGAATTCATCTAATAGGTACTTGCTACCTTGGTTAGATCAAATTCATTTAATCTTCCTTCAAACTTTGGTTCTAAACCAAAATTGTGAAATCTTTGAACATTTCAAAGGTTTCTCAGGTGAAGAGAAGAAATCTTATATCATATGTAATCATCAGTAGATATCACATATCCATAATGTTCACTATGATATAGATGATGTACATACATCAATATGTATGAGTTCTCGAATAACTTGACATCTTACACCTTTCCCAAAAGAAGGGTGTATTGGACAATTTACTCTGAATACAATATTCATAAGTATGTACGATTTGAAATTTTAGACATTCTAAAGTTTCATCTCTTACTAGTCTTTTGATCATATCAATAGGCATATGTCCAAGACTCGATGCCAGATCATTGTCAAATGATCTTTATCCTCCTATTGATCTTATAACGGTTTTAATTTTCAGTATTAGAAATCTTAATGAACCATTCATTAATTTTCTAATTTTGGGGAGTTCACTAGATGTTAGATTACTATATGAAATATATCCATCATAACTCTTTATGATAGTTCTATCTCAGAATTAATGTTTATTTCTGACATTTTAGAAACAAACAATGAGGGTATTCTAATATCTATGTCATAGAGACAATCTCTAAAACTAAGGGCTCTCCCACTGAGAATATGAAGTCCATCTATCCAACAGAGATTGCTGCAACAATTACATCAATATCCATGTAGATGACTATTAAACCTTAAGATCAAATTTCTAATCTTCTAATATATACATGCAACCAACTGCAAGTGTCATTAGAAGATTGGGATACGATTATCAGACTTTATCTTATGAAATAAGTAAGTCAAAGACAATGATTATATGTAGATTATTCTGATGCTCTATCTGAGTCCTTCACTAAGGATTTTAGACATATTTGATAGTCATACTTCAACACATCAACTTATTGTAATATTTGCATCCATCCAACTCTTTGGGTGTCATATGAAAGTCACATAAGTACAATCAACTCTTTGACTTTCCTTCTCACATGGGTCCGACCCACACTTCCACTGTGCTCTCTTCATCTATAAACAACCATTGTTCAAGACAAGCAATCTCTTATGTTGAATTCAAAAGATTTCAATACAAGAGCACTTCAACATTTATACATGCTTCATTAAATTCATACAAAATGATTATTACGAAGCTTCATGAATGACTGGAGTATAGATAGTAGAATGATGACACTCATCATATCTACATACATCTTAACTCTTAGAGACTTAGGTTCAGGTAGGTATTCAAACATTTTGAATACATCATCTCTTTCGAGCTACCATTATGCATAATGCAGAGAGCCATGTCATTCATGATTAAATGTCTAGAGCACATATGTATGCCATAACATCTTATATTTTATAAGGATTATTTTGACAATTACGATCATTATCGACATTTTACTTCCAAAGTACACTCGATAAAAGATCAAGACGATAGAGACATACAAACCCTAAGGTGTTGTCTTGTTGTCTTATTTAATTGTCATTCCTCATTATGTTGAGGAAACAAGCACATTGCAACCACATACATTATGTGTCCAATTGTAAGTACAATATCTGGATCATGAGTCAAATCCATGACATTTTACTGGTTATTATTGAGTATAACATCGAGTGGGTTTAATGAAGGATTATCTGAAATAAGAAATTTGCATAATGGTGTATTTATTATATATACACGTTTTACTTTGATTTAGGAATTTTTATATCAAAGGTGTCTTGCCTTGTCAACAATGAAAGTTCATTGCCTTAACCACTTTCAATGTAAGAAATATTCTTACCCCTATATCTCAAGTAAGATCTGGGATCTCCTCTCTATCCTTATCACATCCTAATAATATGAGAACCTGCGACTCAGATAAAGAGAAGCGGGGACACATTCCGTCTTGCAAGTTCAACTGCATTTCCCGATTCGATCTTTAACACTTGGGCCCACCACCCCTAAGATGATATTGACCCGTTGTTAATTGAACCAACCGTCAACAGGCTTAATACTCGCTATATGAAATCCAATATCACCCCAATAATATGAAGACCCGATATTGGGGTCACTACGCATACAACATTACTCTTTCGAGAAGCAAAGAACCCGATCCAAATAAATCATATACAAGATCTGTCACTTCGGACATGCGTCTCCTATATACAACATCTGGCGACAGAATCCTTTGCCTTGACGGGAGACCATGGATGTCACTTATGTGATCCTCCACCTCATATTAAAATTGTAATAATTAATTATCGTAAATCATATTCATATAATTAATTCTTCCAAGGGAAATACACATATATTCATAATAGAGTGCTTTTAATTGGATATAATCAATTTAATCGCATTAAATTAATTATCAATCCAATTTTCAATCAACAAACTTGATTATTACTTGAATAGTAGATATAATCTCAAAGTACATATTATTAGAATTTTAATAATTAGAAAAATACACTTTGATATTACTACCGCTTTTTCCAAGGGGACTATGAAATACTCCTATGTATGAGGTCGGGATAGGAAGATACTGAGTACCACTCGACAGAGGTGCCTATTGAGATCAGCAAAGACATCAGGAGAAAGAGATCGGGTCGTAACCTGGACGATAGCAGGGAAGTTCAATCGAGGGCAGGGGGCCAAAGAGAAAGATAAGGTAGAAGCTTGTTCGTTAAGACGAAAGTACAAGCAGTTCTTAAAGCAAAGCGATGAGGTTCTTTCTTCGTCCCGTTCTTCGTACCCCACAATTTCAAATGCCACTTTCCTACTAACTATCAGTATGCCTCTATTTGCTCCAGCCCGACCATGAGTCTACCTTTCACTTGTCGTGCTTTCTTCTGGTCATTTAATCGCGTCTCAAAAAGATGACTTTTGCGGGTCAAAGATATGGGGCCCTAGAAAAGTCATGCCCTCCTACTACTGATAATCAAAAGAATGATAAAGGCTTTTCGGGTGCCCAGATACCCGCAAGCCCCGAAGCCCTCTTTCCTGCTCCCTACCCGTTGTCATGGCCAGTACCGACGGGAGTGGGACGGACCACATCCAGTGCAACCCGCTACCCCAACGCTCCCCGATTAGACACGATATCCACCTCAGGAATAGATCAGTATGTACTCTGAGATGCTCATCGATTTTTCAACCGAAATTATACCATATAATATTCATCAAAACTATTTTGGATAATATTATAAGGAGATTTGCTAAACAAATCCGCAAACCTATTCAAGAAAGAGGGATTTGCATGCAAAAGTTGTCCTACACTATTGTAGGATAAACTAAGGTTTTTCATGAAAACAATGTTCGTTGATGATTTCATATCAACCAATTAATGATCAAGATCAACTATCTTATCATCTTGGCTAGTGAAATATCATTCAATGAAATAATTATCTCTTTAAATATTTCACAAATATTTATCACTAATTATTTCATAAAATTAACAATTAATTTTCATCAACTTATTTGAATGACTATCACATGGTTCATGATCAAATTCGTCAATTTTCAGCAGTGACCCCTACTCACTGAAATCAACATATCGTGATCAATATAAATCCAAATTACGCAAAATCAGTTTCTTAAGATTGCTAATGTGATTTATGACAGAAGCCAAGTGATATTTCACGCATTTCGAGGTGCATCAAAACAGTAAGTAACTCATTAATCATGTTTAGATTCGCAGTTCCCGCAACAGTGAATACATGTTTATTCAATTCATATCTTGAGCAAATGGAATCCAGATTACATAAACTAAGATACTATGGTCTCATTATTTAATGGAGAACAAAATTCAATTGAAAATTTCGTGTTTAAACAATTTAAACAGTGCTGATAAAAACCAATTAAATAGAGGTGCGAAAATTAAAATGCAGTAAAAACTTTTGCAACCCTTTCAAACCCAAGTCGTCTTAGGTTTACGGATCGTATCCAAAACCTTTTCCGACCTAAGGCTCTGATAACACTTGAAGGATATGAGGAATCCTCAAGTGCATCACGGAAGCGTGTTGATCGCATCTCATGCGATCGGGGCAGCTAGTCCCACTAGTCGCTAGATGCAGCAGAAATTAAAATTTTTTAATCAAGTGATGAAACCACATGATCACAAGAACATTTCTTGGATCGTTTCATAAAACCACAAAGTATTAGAAATACCTATTGAAGTGTGGTTGCAATCACAAGATCTCTAAAGCAAGAGATCCTCCTGACTCAAGTCCGATCTACGAAGATGGCACTTGCGGGCGCGATGATGAGACGTGTTCCTCCCGCAATCCTCGATGAAGATCCAAGCCTTGAATCTCCTGATTTCGTCCAATGAAATCCGTCGATGGAGATCCAAGAGCAATCAAAGTGACAACGAACTGGGGTGGAGACGATTGCTGCTTCCCTCAAAGCACAAGGTGGACAGCCACCTCAGAGAGAGAGAGAGAGAGGACGAGAATGACAGAGAGAGAGAGAGAGTAGGTGTGTACTCTTCATGTTGTGTCTTTGAAGAGGCTAGGGTTGCCCTCTTTATATAATAGTTTGGAAGTTCATGGATCACAATCCATGGCATATACAAAATCAATGGCTAGATTGATATGTATATTAAATCAATGGCCATGATCATTGTTGTTCAAAAACAACAACATATTAATTTATTTTAAATTAAATATATGTTGTATTATCATCAACATAATTTAATTCAATAAATAAATAAATAAATAAAGACAAGATAATGAGATATTAATTAAAATAGGATAATAATACTCCAAAATCATGAGGTGTCACCCATGACTTGTCATGGGCGACACCACCTCATGATTTGGTGGATTATCTCCTTCTTTTAATTCATATCATTATCTCTTATTTATCTTGCAATATTATCCACTAAATTAATTCCAAATTAATTAGTGTATATCTATTGCAAAATTATCCACTAAATTAATCCCCAATTAATTAGTGAATATTTCAGTCATGTTATTGAAAATATGTGAATCATATTCACATCCCAAACTAAATAGTAAATTATATTTCTAATTAATTGCTTAATGTGAATCCAGTTCACATTAACAGATAACAAATGTTATTTACAAAGGTTCTCTCTCTCTAATATATTATAAATCATATTTATAATATATACACAGATATTATGGATAGTACTATCCACAATCTGTATTCCTTGATAATTAAATCCCATTTAGTTATCTTGGATAATCATTCTCATAATATGAATCCCATTCATATCATTGAGATTTAATTATCAATATCTTGTTGCTTGGATATATAATTCATCAAATGAATTATTCTTAAACTCCTTCAAGAATAATGTGCTTTCTCCGCAGATACTTGGAGATAAGGACATGGCGATTGTATTGTTCCACGTATAGTGACTTGGATGTTGAGATCTCATCTCAAATCCAGATCTTACGTACCTCCCACAGATGCTTGATTAAATCAAGACCGCAAATCTAATCTTCTCATTGCATCTGAATCTCATTCAGACCAATGTCCAACACTTGGACCAAGATCAGATTGCTTCTCTACTGAGAGGAGTCACTAAAATACAGACATGTTTCATCACTCCCTCGGAATGGAAGCGTCATGGTTATACAATCGTTTATGATCACATCACCCTCAGGTATACCCAATACCTATACATCCTGCATACTGAAAGACCTATGATCAACCTGAAGACGTAGACCAATTTTACACTGTCTTCTTCATGGTTTGATCACCAAGTTTCTCAATCTTGGTCATCGGGAATTGGTATCGATCATATGCTTTCCCAAAGCATATATCATACCTTCAAATTCTTGTCATGCTTCCGAAGCATGCCGACCATGCAATGAATTTGATCGGTCCCAATACCTCATGAGTGAGCTCATGTCTTCTGGTTCATAAGTGAACCTCTATGGTCCCTTTGAGAGATCGTATTACTCATATGCCCTTACATGCACACCAGCGTGCCGGCGTATAGACCATGGTTAGTTCATCAACCTATTGGTCTGCCAAATGTACACACTCAGACATATAGTAACACATCTGTCTCCGGTCAAAGGATGTGTGACTATGCTGTGACAACATTCAACACAGGACTTAGGTTATCTTGATCTTGTTAAGTCAACCCTTTGACCTAACTAATCTGACACCTCCGAATCACTATTCCCATGCAGAGGACCTGCATCAAGAGATCGGTCGGATACCATCCTATGTGAGAAAGGATTGCCATCTCCTACTCAGGCTGGAGATAATCTCTTAATAATCATTTGACGATGCTTGTTGAGCTCTCAATAGAACCCTTTAGATATTCATCCAAGCACCAACCTCTATGATTCAATTATTGAATCAACAACTGTATGATTATTAAGATGGCCATGGTACATAACATTAATTGTACAGAGGGACCTATTATGCAAATTAATTATTCTTCATTTCATATCAGGGAATGATATTCGCAGTAACATTTATTGCATAATGGCTCGCCGTGGGCTCGCATGTCCAACAATCTCCCACTAGCCCAAAGAGCCATTAATGGGCTAATCATTTAAACCCACAATCATGTGACAATCATAGGCAATTTAGAAAATATCTAGGTAAGATGATCAGTCACTCTGTTCCCGCGAGACTATGCCAAGTTTTTTTACGACACTTGCATATCCTCAGTAACAGTGCTCGCATCTAATGCGAATGTTTCCTCTAATGCAACCAATACTCAATCTTGTCAGTCATAGTGTCCTTGGCACTACAGCTAAAAAATTATTATTATAGACAATATGTAATTTCTATTATCCTTATCAGAATACCCTTATTCCTCAAGATCTCTATCTCCTAAGGTATTCACAGTTAAGACCTTTTAGATCTCTACCTATAAAGTCTTAATTTCTTGAAGAAAAGACTTAGAGATGACCATCTCTAAAGCCTTGTCATCTTTGAAGATATTGTTATTACTGCAATCAAGTGTTCTATCTCCATAGTAGGATTAGTAACAGTTTACTACTCCCACTGCATGGCAGTACATCTAGCTTTTGTACATATCTAGCATACTTTCAACTTCTCGTAACTGATGCACAAAAGGGAATCCAGTTTTGGCATTCACTTCCTCAACTCTTTGAGGTGCTACCCTTTTAGATAGGTCAGTACCCAATATTAAAGGAAGAAAGCCTTTCTTGGAGTTTCCAGAAAAAGGAACACGCCCAAGGTGTACTACAAATGTGACAGTCCCAATACCCTCTTTTCTTTGCTTCTAAACACCTTCAGAACTAAGATCCAAGAGGCATCTTTGATATCATATATCAAGGTATGGAATAGACATATTATAAAACACTTACTATCATCCTTATATCATTTCAAATATATAGGATATTATCTACATTTAGCACGATGAATACAATGGCACTTCCACTAAGCTTCATATGGTTCATCAAGATTCTATCTGAAATCATAACATTTATAATTTCATCAAATATTATGCTCCAACAACAAGAAGCTTATTTGAGTCTATAGATGGATTTCTTTAGCTTTCACACTATACTTTCCTCAATCATGAAGCCCTGGGGCTACTTCATGTGAATATCCTCAGAGAGGTATTCTTAGAGGAATGCAATCTTGACTTACATCTTGAAGATGCAATAGTCAAGTTGTGTAGCTAAGGTTAGCAATATTCTGATGATTTTAAGCATGGTCACCGAAGAGCAAGTCTCATTGCAAGCAATGTCTTCTCTTCCGGTGTGTAGCAAATGGCTATGAACCGTGCTTTGAAGGTCTCTACCTTCTCATCAGGTTCCCTCTTCTTTTGAAGATCCATTTACACCTTAACGGGTCTTACCCTTACAGGTGGATCCTCGAGGGTCCATATACAACATTTGTATATGAAGTCTGCTATAGACTTTATTGCCAATATCCATTTTTCTATGTCATGATCCTCAGGAGCTTCATCACATGAAGTTCGATCATTGTCAGACTTAACTGACACATGGAATACATCTTCAAACTCATTTGAAGAGGTATTAGTGCTTCATCTTTAATTGTCCTTTTTGTTCCCGATTTCAGGAGCCTCATTATCTTCTCAAGATTAAATGAGTTCCTACACTTCATTTCCATCTTGATTCTCAAGAGAGTTGTCCTCTAAGAATCACATTGTCGTAGATGATATCTTTTAAGAATCGCAGGGTTATAAAGTAGGTATCAAATACCATCCTTTATTTTTGTAATGAAGTAGCGCTCTCTAGTGCTTGATTCCAGCTTACATGCATGGGACCTTATTAAGGATATATATTGTAGTCTCTACTATACATATATACCTTGAAACTAAGGGATAATTATGTTAAAATTCATCATGGATCAAATCATGTCACACATGATCTAATTGTATCTCTTTATAACTCCATTGAGTTTAGGTATGTTAGGAGGATTGAGATAGAAATGATATTCATATCTTCATAAGGTATTCTTTGAATTCATCTAACAGGTACTTGCTACCTTGGTTAGATCAAATTCATTTAATCTTCCTTCAAACTTTGGTTCTAAACCAAAATTGTGAAATATTTGAACATTTCAAAGGTTTCTCAGGTGAAGAGAAGAAATCTTATATCATACGTAATCATCAACAGATATCACATAATCCATAATCTTCACTATGATATAGATGATGCACATACATCAATATGTGTGAGATCCCGAATACCTTGACATCTTACACCTTTCCCAAAAGAAGGGTGTATTGGACATTTTACTTTGAATACAGTATTCATAAGTATGTACGATTTGAAATTTTAGACATTCTAAAGTTTCATCTCTTACTAGTCTATTGATCATATCAATAGGCATATGTCCAAGACTCGATGGCAGATCATTGTCAAATGATATTTATCCTCCTATTGATCTTATAACGATTTTAATTTTCAGTATTAGAAATCTTAATGAACCATTCATTAATTTTCTAATTTTGTGGAGTTCACTAGATGTTAGATTACTATATGAAATATATCCATCATAACTCTTTACGATAGATCTATCTCAGAATTAATGTTTATTCCTGACATTTTAGAAACAAACAATGAGTGTATTCTAATATCTATGTCATAGAGACATTATCTAAGACTAAGGGCTCTCCCACTGAGAATATGAAGTCCATCTATCCAACAGAGATTGCTGCGACAATTACATCAATATCCATGTAGATGACTATTAAACCTTAAGATCAAATTTCTAATCTTCTAATATATACATGCAACCAACTGCAAGTGTCATTAGAAGATTGGGATACAATTATCAGACTTTATCTTATGAAATAAGTAAGTCAAAGTCAATTATTATATGTAGATTATTCCGATGCTCTATCTGAGTCCTTCACTAAGGATTTTAGACAGATTTGATAGTCATACTATCAACACATCAACTTTTTACAGTATTGACATTCATCCAACTCTTTGGGTGTCATATGAAAGTCACAGAAGTACAATCAACTCTTTGACTTTACTTCTTACATGGGTCCGACCCACACTTCCACTGTGCTCTCTTCATCTATAAACAACCATTGTTCAAGACAAGGAATCTCTTATGTTGAATTCAAAAGATTTCAATACAAGAGCACTTTAACATTTATACATGCTTCATTAAATTCATACAAAATGATTATTATGAAGCTTCATGAATGACTGGAGTGTAGATAGTAGAATGATGACACTCATCATATCTACATACATCTTAACTCTTAGAGACTTTGGTTCAGGTATGTATTCAAACATTTTGAATACATCATCTCTTTCGAGCTACCATTATGCATAATGCAGAGAGCCATGTCATTCATGATTAAATGTCTGGAGCACATATGTATGCCATAACATCTTATTAGATTTTATAAGGATTATTTTGACAATTACGATCATTATCGACATGTCACTTCCAAAGTACACTCGATGAAAGATCAAGACTATAGAGACATACAAACCCTAAGGTGATGTCTTATTGTCTTATTTAATTGTCATTCCTCATTATGTTGAGGAAACTTGCACATTGCAACCACATACATTATGTGTCCAATTGCAAGTACAATATCTGGATCATGAGTCAAATCCATGATATTTTACTGGTTATTATTGAGTATAACATTGAGAGGGTTTAATGAAGGATTATCCGAAATTGGAAATTTGCATAAGAGTATATATATTATATATACGTGTTTTACTTTGATTTAGGAATTTTTATATCAAAGTTGTCTTGCCTTGTCAACAATGAAAGTTCATTCCCTTAATCACTTTCCATGTTAGAGATTTTTTTACCACTATATCTCAAGCAAGATCTGGGATCTCCTCTCTATACTTATCACATCCCAATAATATGAGAACCTCGACTCGAATAAAGAGAAGTGGGAACACATTCCGCCTTGCAAGCCCAACTTGCATTTCGCAATTCGGTCTTTAACACCCGGGCCCACCACCCCTAAAATGATGTTGACCCGTTGTTAATTGAACCAATCGTCAACATGCTTAATACTTTCTATACACAATCCAATATCACCCCAATAATATGAGGACCCGATATTGGGGTCACTACGTATACGACCTTACTCTTTCGAGAAGAAAAGAACCCGATCCAAATAAATCATATATATGATCTGTCACTTCGGACAGGCGTCTCCTATATACAACATCTGGCGACGAAATCCTTTTCCTTGGCGGGAGACCATGGATGTCACTTATGTGATCCTCCACCTCATTTCAAATTGTAATAATTAGTTATCGTGAATTATATTCACATAATTAATTCTTCTAAGGGAAGTACCCATCTATTCATAATAGATTGCTTTTAATTGGATATAATCAACTTAATCACATTAAATTAATTATAAATCCATTTTTCAATCAACAAACTTGATTATTACTTGAATAGTAGGTATAATCTCAAAGTACACATTATTCGAATTTTAATAATTAGAAAAATACACTTTGATTTCTCCGGCATTATCGAGTCCCTAGCCGATGTCATGGCCAGTACCGACGGGAGTGGGACGGACCACATCTGGTGCAACCAGCTACCCCAACGCTCCCCGACTAGACATCATATCCACCTCAGGAAAGGATAATTCCAGATAGATCATTATGTACTTTGAGATGCTCATCGGTTTTTCAACCGAAATTATACCATATAATATTCATCAAAACCATTTTGATAATATTATATGGAGATTTGCTAAACAAATTCCCAAACCTATTCAAGAAAGAGGGTTTTGCATGTAAAAGTTTTCCTACAACTATTGTAGGATAAATTAAGGTTTTTCATGAAAACAATGTTTGTTGATGATTTCATATCAATCAATTAATGATCAAGATCAACTATCTTATCATCTTGGCTAGTGAAATGTCATTCAATGAAATAATTATCTTTTTAAATATTTCACAAATACTTATCACTAATTATTTTAGAAAATTAACAATTAATTTTCATCAACCTATTTGAATGACTATCACATGGTTCATGATCAAATTCGTCAATTTTCAGCAGTGACCCCTACTAACTAAAATCAACATATCTTGATCAATTTAAATTCAAATTACGCAAAATCAGTTTCCTAAGATTGCTAATTGGATTTAGGACAGAATCCTAGTAATATTTCACACATTTCGAGGCACATCAAAACAATAATTAACTCTTGATCGGTCTAAAAATGTCATCCTCCAATAAGTTCTCATGACACACCATGAGAGAAGTTTGATCAATTGGAGGATATTCCTGAGAACTCGAGCTCTTATACTCAACACACCTTGACTCAGATAGGTAATGTTGGGTTGAGTATAGCCCATATGTATGGTAGGTGTTGGTCTGAGCCTCATAAGGTGGACTCAGTAGACAGGGGGTCTGTAAATTAGTTGCATGAATCCAACCCTTGTATAAGTCGGCTCTCTGAATGGGTGGTATGAAGGCTAGTCAATGTGGGCTTGATCACTAAGGTTGATCAATTCAGGAAGATCATGTAGTGCAGGCCTCTCCATTCGGTTTGTTTGGTCGACCATGTTGTACCCTAAGGTCAAGTTGGGATATGTATATACTAATTGTTGTCCGATTCCAACTCAAGGTAAGAACGAGGTTAGTGGGGGCAACTGATTCTGCCAATCATTTATCTCAACAGTGACTTGCTCCTCGATTTATTCCTTGATTCTAACAAATAAATGAGAATATGGTGAGTCAATATAGGGGGGATGTGGGTCAAGAGTGTAAGAATATGGGGTAGGTGAGAAGTACAAAGAAGTGGGGAAGTCAGTCGGAGTCTGACTTTATGGTTGGGGTGTGGGTATGGAGAGGAATAAAAGGGTGGAGATGATCTGAATATGGTCAAAGAGGAGTGATCTGGATATGATGACCAATATCTCAACATCTTCGAAGAGAGATGGGAGAATGAAGCCAATTGAGGAAGAAAGCATGCAAGTGCACCGAATAACACACAAAACAAACAAACACAAGAACAAACCCCAGGTTCACCTACTCAACACTGTGATGGTCGTAAGATTCTGACCATTTATCTTTTCAATTTTAATTAGATGATAAATCAAGATATACTTCCAATTATGCAAGGCTTAAAAGAGGGTTTAGGGGACTATCTTAGGGATCCGTTCTCACCTCTCAACAATCTAAATAGCACAAGTGTACAATATGGATTTTGCTCTCCCGAAGACAAGTATTAATTTTAATCAATTTTTTTTGGTCAACTCTGATTAGTAGTCCTAATTTTAAGTTTGGTTATCACTTGATTAATCCACCAAACTTGGGACGCCTAACGATCTCTCTCGATTTCCTTTGAACCTAAGTTTCAAAATCAAGGGAAAGGGAGTCGAGACGAAGTGATGCAAATAGTGAAATCAATGATGCATGCCCAGCTCAGAAGACTTACAATAAACCTCGCGCTCTACATGCAGGATGCAACACAAAATTGTAATTTTATGCTATATGAGATGCAAACAAGAAAATTATTCGTAGACAGGCAGTTCTATTAGCGAGTGATGAAAAATTTAATTTAGATTAATAGATCTATGGTCTAAGTGCACCTCGTTAAATGTGATGTGTGGTCCTAAAGACTATGAGCACAAGAAATAAATATATTCTTGTAAAAATGCTCTAAGAACCGTGAGAGCAAGTCCTATTCTACGTCAATCAACCACACGACCACAAATGGATAAAATGTCCATTCCTAGTACAGGCACGAGCTCTCAAAAAAGAGCCGTTGTAAAGAGCGAATTACATAAATTATTACAACACAATAATTACTAAAATTTATAAAAATGAAAATCTCTCGAAATAAATCAAATTCCTTGATCTTCAACAGTTGACACGTTTCACATCCATCAACCTCTGATGCAATCGAATTTCATCGAGCCCTCGCAAGGAAAATACAATTTATATTAGAGAAATAAACAATATAAAATATACAAAAATGCACAGGAAAATAATTGAGAGAGAAAAGAAGTAAAAAATGGATTAATTATAAGGTGCCTCGAGGGTCGGACAATCTTAGTGAGAGAAAACCTAAATCTAATTTTCTAAATGAAACCCTAAGCAGTTTGCCTCCCCATAAATAATGCCATCCGATGGATGTACCGAGTGGGTATATTAGGTACTCGTTTTAGCATGAGGCTCAACCAATTAATCAGAACATTGTAAAATCTTCCTGAAGAGTGTCTCAGTTTAAATTTACATCCCAAGCAAGTCCGTGGTCAAACATATGGAGGCAAAGGAACAACTTTGGGTTAAATCATAACAATTAGGTTTAGCTTTCCAATGCATACTTTTTGTATTTTTTATAAAAATAAAGTAAATAGAAAATGCATTTGAATTAAGTTAATAAGAAAACACACAACTTAGACAAATTAATTTTAATGTGAAATAAATCCAATTTAGCTAAATTATATATTTTTTCTAGAAACTTAATCTAGTGATGAATAGAAAACACATTTTTTTGGAATTTTAAGGGTTAAAATGCAACAATGAAAAATGCACACTTTTTATGGGTTTTTAGCTATTTCTCACACAAATAGAATGCAAAAATTACGATATATTTACTAGAATCTAAACATGATGTAATGAGGCTACACAATTTTTTTGGGGATTTTGCAACAATATATGAATTTCCTATGTTTTTTTTATGAAAATAAAGCGATGGTTAGTATTTAATTCCTAATAAATCCATAATGTCAATTTATCTAGAAAGAGAATTATCTCAACAAGGTATTTATAAAGCAAGCCAGGAGAGTTAGAATTTCGAAAAATAACATCTGTGGATTTAGTTAAAAACTATTTAATAAAATCACTCTACAATTTAATTAAGGCATAGAACAATTCTAATTAAGATGAAATTTGGATACTAATTAAATCACATTTATGGATATCATTTTTTATTTTTAAGGAATTTTTGGAGCCTTTATGAGCTAAGTATGAATTTACATCCTTATAGTACGTAAAATAAACAAATTTTCAATAAATGAATTTTAATTATTTGCCAAAATTTCACAAAAAATATCAGGCGGTAGAGAATTAGTTGCTCAACAACATGTGATTTTCATTAAATAAAATGATGCAAAAATGATGTACAAATTAATACATGAACATAGGGTTATCCGTGCAATACAAAAACTAAACTTGATTAGAACTAAAATATGCACAAGGGAACTTTTGGAAATAAGAAATATGTTGATAAATTATGCAATTTTCATAAATAAAAAATTCAAAATAGAAAAAGTGAAATCTTCTTCTTCGATGCAGGTAGGTGGTTAGGGCACTATGAAGGATGACGGGTGGTGGCTCGTGGACAGTCGTGGTGGTGTACAGCCAAGGGCGGGTAGGATCTTCAAGGACGGTGGCACAACTATGCGGCGAAGGTGGGCATAGATGACACATGAGGTGGACCGCAGGCGATGCTCTTGGGGATGCTTGGCGGCGCGCAGTGGCGGAGGGCCAGGGGTGGCTGGAGGCATGGTGGCATCCGTGCACAGGTGCACTAGAGGAATGGCTGAAGGGGGTAGCGGTTGCGCATGCGCGGAGGAGGAGCTCTGCGTAGGAAGGAGGCGGACTGGAGGTGCGACTAGAGGGAGGTGCGCACGTGGGCATAGGGAGGACCTGAGCATGCCGCTAGGTGGCTTGGTGGGAGCTGCAGAGGTGTTGGAAGCACGCCGCTGGCGGAGCGCGGTAGGCTAGGGAGCATCAGCGACGAGCGGTTGCGGCCACAATGACTAGAGAAATTGAAGGTGGCTGGCGGTGGTTGCAGGGGGGAGCCACTTGTTGTTTTTTTTTTCTTTTTTGATTTTTTTATGAATTTTTTTGTTGTGATTTTTTTTAATTTTTTAACTAGTAACAAATGAATATGGTAATGAAGATGTGAGGAAAATGAAGATGAAAATGAAGGATGTGATGTGGTGAATGATGAAGTGGTTTAAAAAAATAAGGGAAAATGTTAGATAAAATAACAAGAGAAATGAGAGGGAATACTTACCTGAGGTTTGTCGAATTTGCGCAGCAGCTACGTTAAACTCCTGTCGTGGCCTCGATCCAATTTCACGAAAAAATCGGAGAAGCTTTGCGAGCTTGTCGATAAACTCGTGACACAGTAATGATGGTTGCCGCAGATCTCGCCTGAAAGGAGGCCATCGCTTCGTATCGCGGTTAAATGCTATCACCGATCGATCTCAATGAGATCTCTCTTATTCTCTAAGAATGGTGAATCATGAAAAAATGGGATGAAGAGAAGAATAAAAAGAGAAAAAGTGGAAGTTAGAAGCATGGTGGAATGGTGGAGTTGAATGGGAGCTTATTGAAAATGGTGGAGGAGATGGAGTGGAATGGGAGGTTATTGTAGAGAATCGGAAAATAAATAACATAAAAAGAAATTAAAAGCTGTATACTAAATTAGATAAAAAATTAAGAGAAAAGTGAGTGGAGAATTTACAAAAGTTGGTCCACAAATAAATCAAATAATATATACATGCTTTTCTATTATCTAATTTTATTTTATTTTTATATTTTAATAAAATATATTTACAATATGAAAATAAAATAAAAATACTAGAAATAAAATAAAACAAAAACTGATTTTTTGGATTTTGTAGTAATTAAGAAAATAAATAAAAAAATGAAGAAAGAAAGAATATCTACAATATATACAATGTGTACCTAGGTCCCAAAACCTATAATTTGCAAATGAGCTCCGATTTTAATGAAACTAATTTCATTGGATAGATAATTTTTTAAATTAAATTTTAAAAGTGAGTTTTGTGAATTTGGAGTTTACATGGAGCGGGAATTTGGCCGAGAAGTTGGACTTTACGTCTTTCTCTCTTTAGGATCTAGGAGTATTTATTTGAGGTGAAATATATTTTATATTTTTGTATTTTTATGCATATTTTTATAAACAAGTCAGAGAAATAATTATCCAAAAAAGTTTTGAAATGAAATTATTAAAATTATATGAAGTTTGGGCTATTTATTGATGAAAAATCCTTTATTTTACGTCTTTTAATTATTAATTTATTTTGTATAATATAATATGTAATAATTAGTGTATTTTTGACTCATTTTTATTAATTTATTGATTTTATGGACATTTATTCCGGATTTTACTCATCGATTTTGTTAAGATCAATATGTTGTGATTATGAATCTTGGACTCATCAATAACCGAATTTGATAGAGAAACCCGATTATGATTGAGAATTTGTTGTTCAAAACATCCCCTACTCAGGATGACTCTCTTCCCAAGTACAACCTATTTTCCTTTAACTAGACATTTAAGATTCCGAGTCAAGGAAATAAGACTCATGACCAAGCTACTACCACTAAGAAAGACTTTACTTATTTCATGATTGCATGCTAGAGTCACGACATGACAAGTACGGGTATTCATCTTCGAGTCATGGGACGATATATGAATCTCCATTTCATCACTTTTATTCTTTTATTTTGGCCTTTAAACCCTAGATAGATGCATGTATATATCATTATATTGTATAAAATAACATATATTATTTATTATTTTAATATTGTATAAAATATTGTGTTTAAAGCCAAAATAAAGGAATAAAGAAAATAAATAAAAAAATGAAATACCATAGGTATTGATGACCCTAAACCTCGAGACCTAAGCATCTTGATGATTGGGTCGACAAGGACTAAAGTTGGGGGAGATGAGGGTAAAAACTACAATAATACCCTAATTTTCAACTCATCAATAAGTCCACTTAAGGATCTATTTTATTCTATATTATTTATACATCAAAGGAATAAACTTTGTACATGAAAGTTGTAGATAAAAATATTTGGAAAAATAAAAAATTGATTTCATGTAAAAATATTGGACAATATGATTTATATATACAGAATAAAAATCCAAAATCCAAACTTCACAGGCCAATATCTTCTCCATACTGTATAAAAATTGACTAAAATCATCTTTAATTGTATATAACTTTTAATTAGCAATTTAGTGAAGATGTTTCATTCATTTTGGAGCTAAGATGCAAGAGTTAGATTTTAGACCCCTAATGTACCTTATACTTGAATAAAATAATCATTTTAATTATTCTTTATATTTTTCATACTTTTATATTTTCATAAATATTATTTATAATACAAGTACATAATTATATTATAATAAAACAATAAAAAATTCAATAAAATAAATTAGTATACAGAAATACATAGATGAATTATTTATACTTTTACCTATGTATTAACTATTCATATTTATTTGAGTGTACAAACAACTTCAAAAAATACAATAAATATATTTATGTATAATATGCTATATTTATATAAATTATGTATATAAAATAATAAATCCTAAATAGAAAATAAAAAGATAGTACATAATGTTAGTTAAATATACATATATTTATACTTGTAAAAATAACTTATAATAAATTAACTTGTAAAAATATATAAAAACCACCATAAAAGAACAGGAAAATAATAAATATTTCTTATATTTTAATCTCAAAATAATAAAATCATTTCTTATTTTATTTTAATTTTAATAATGCATTTCGAACATGTTTTGTCCTTTAGTCACATGACGTGGACTAATATGGTGCGGGTCAGAGTTGACCTCGGTCACCTCCCCGTTCCTCATAGGTCTTCTCTGTTAGAGCGTTAGACCTCCTGTTCATCGATTTTTTCCACTCAATTCTTTCATTTTTCCGGATACGTTCCTTCATTGCTTGTCTTCCTCAATCAATGACTTCCACACCAGCTCCATACATCGATCGATGGATCACTGAGACGAGCACCATTCCAAAGCCAACCTTCGCATGTACATAACATCCTCGTCAGACCCATTTTGAGATTTGATACATCATTAGGCTATTCCACCCTTAGATCCTTTGTCCAACATGTTGATGAAGCTGGCAGCTTCATCCACGTCGATTTGCAGTGGGGGAGGTGTTGGAGTAGTCGATCCACCATCACCGGCGAAGCTTCACCGTTTGGTCCACTGGCTTCCTGCTCCGACAGGTTCATCCATAGGTAAAGGTAGATTTTGGTAGCTTGTAGCCTTAGATTTACTTTTCAGCATTTATTTCACATTTTTATCCATTATAGTAGCTTAGATCCTTAGTATTGTAGTTCGCCGGAGCTCCGCTCTAGCCATTGTTTCCACATGTGCTCACCTTGTGTAGACCACATTTGACCCTTGTAAAATCTGACTTTTAAAATGGCGTCGTTGCTGGGGGGAGAAACAACACATAGATTAATTTTGTGTTCCTCTTATCTATTATTTATTTATTTATTTCTTGCTTTTATTTGATTTTATTTTGAACTACCTAACCCTATTCATTGTTTGATCTTGTTGCGAGGCATCATGGATCGAGTGAGGTGCTCCTAGGAGGCCTATGTAACCACGTGAAGCGGAGTCAGCTTTTCAACACAAGCTGATATGAGAGAGCAAAAAAAGAAGACATGAAGATTTTTTAATATGGTTCTTTTGTATTTTTCATTTATTTTTATTTGTAATTTAAAGTGAGAGAGAGATATACGTTTATTTGCAACAATCTTAAACTCTCTAGGACACTGAAACTTCACGAGGTCCAATTCTCGGGTGTTTGTTCACCTAGGGGCCTCATTGGTTTTATTCATTATTGTCTACTTTGTTTTTATTTGTTTCCCATGTTTTGAGTTTTTTTGCCTTTATTTTAATTGTTTTGTGTGATTGAGCCTTAGCATAGGATTAATTTCTTATTAGATTAAGAGCAAAGCCCTAAATAATTGCATGTACCTATAAATAGTCATTTGGACTTAGTGAAATTTAATTGCTTTTTACTTTGACTTGGAACCGAGCACCATGAGAGACTCTACACTGCTCTTGCTGGACCCGTTGTGGATGGCACTGAAGAGTCTCCAAGACCGTACTGTTGGGTTCTATCTTTGAGTAATTAGCATTGGTTCTTCATGAAAATAACGATTTTTGTACCAAGGCATTTTCATCAGATTGCATTTGCATATAGTGTAGGGTTTAATTCTTGTCTAGCATCTGATAACGCTCCCGTACCCTATGTTAATTCGGTCAAATTAATGTCCAAATTAATGTTGAGAATTCGTTGCAGTCGGATACGAGATGTTGATCAAAAACCACTTATCGATTAATTTGAAGTTAATTTTAAGCGGCAATATTTTTTTTACTTGGGGTAAGTCCAAGGTCGATCTCAGGGAGGCATCTGTCTCCTTAGGTAAATTAAAGCAATTATTCGAGTGTTGATTTTCGAGGAGTATCTTTTTTGGTCTTTTTAATTTTTATGCAGACGTATGCAGACAATGCAGGCCAATTTAATGTGCAATTTAATTAATGTATCAAATGAAGTCCAAAAATAATGAAAATTGGCCAGATGGTTATTTATGATGAAAATGACCTACACTAATTTTTTTTTGGAATTTTTTGACTCAAAATGAATTTACTGTGAATTAAATAAACAGACAGAGTGATTTTCAGAATTTAATTTTTAATAAATATCAAATCACAATTTTTCTAAGCACTAAAATTATCCTAGGTAGCTCTAATAATCAGGGACTTAGGAAAATTGACAGAACTTAATTTCACTGTGAAATGAATTTATTAAAATTAATTTAAGAAAATCACTAAACAATTTATTTAGGCCTCGATATGCGTGCAAATGCTATGAAATTTTTATGGTATGTTAAAAATGATGTCCTTAAGCTACTGTGAATTTTTGATAATTTTTGAAGGCACAGATAATTAATTAAAAATCAAAAGGCATCACTGGGCAAAATATGTCAACAATGCACCAATTAATTCATTAATAATTCAAATAAGCCTACAAAAATCAGACACGTGTACTAATAGACAGAGGACAAAATTTCCAACAACATGCAATTTTTAGAATCTCAAAATGATGAAAAATGCACTCTAGGGACACGTGTAAACACAGGGGTGTAAATGCAATACGGGAAATTAAAATTTCAATAAATAAATATACAGACAGGGACTAGAATGCAATTACCGATAATATGGTGGACTCTTATGCAAATTCTCCACAGGGCACGTGCTCCTCACGTGGGGTCTACTTCACAGGGACCTCTTTGTAATTTCGGAAAGCTTCAGGGGCTTCTCTGCAATTAACCCAGGCCGCACGTGCTCCTCACGTGGGCGGCCTAGGTTCGGAGGGCGTCGGTGGCTCGGAGCGAGGCTTGGGTTCTCTTGAGGTTCGGACTGCGGCTCGGTGTAGCCTCGGGTCGCCCGAGCCTAGGCTTGGAGGCCGAGGCTCGGACTGGTCGACGTGGCGGCCTGAAGGCCCTCAGATCAAGATGGATCCAAGGGTTGGCGATGAAGACGCGTGGCGACTGGAGGGCCCGTCAGATCTGAGGCACGATCGATGGTTGAGGACGGGCGCGGTGATGAACACGTGGCGAAGTGAAGGCCGTTCGATCGGTTGATCGAACGGTGGCTGTACGTCGTCTCGAACGGTCCTCCGCCACCTGCGGAGGAGAAGGCAGATCTCCGACGTCGATGGAGCTGCTCCGCCGAGGTCGCTAGGCGTCAATGGAGCTCTTCGTATGCTCCCAAGTAGCTCGGAAGATGCAAGGAGGTGGGCTGAAGCTCGCTGGAGACGAAGCTCGAAGGGAGCTCCGGTGAGGCTCCGGCCAGTGAAGGAATGAGAACCTGCATGAGTTAGAATAGATAGCCGAGGCGTGCAAGTGTTCGTGGAGAAGTGTAGCGTGATCGGCGAGGCCTAAGGTGGAGTGTGGTTGTCCGGCAAGCGAGCTCCGGCCAAATGGCGGAGCTGTTGGTCGGAAGAGTGTGAAACGCGTCGTCGGAGTGTGAAAATGGGACCGCGAGGACGGGAGCTTCGACGCGAAGCTCGTCGAGGTGGAATGGAGGGGAGAAGGTGGCCGATGGCGATGAATAAAATCGGAGAAAAAGCAAGAAAATAAAGAAGAAGATCAGAGGACAAATGGAGGTGGTTACCTGGGGAATGGGGCTCAGATTTGAGCTCCAGGTCTTCGCTCGAGGGATTGTAAGGTCCCGAGCTCGTGCAGCTGCTCGTGGGAGGCTGCGGCACGGCGGTGGCGGCCGTGGATCTCGCCGGAGTTGTATCCTTGTCTTCGCTCGACAATACTCCCAGTTGCTGTCACCAATGGATAGCTTGGAGCTCGAGGAACCTCTCTGGAGTGGCGGATAGGGGTGAACGGCGCCGGTGGTGGAGTATTTATAAGGTGAAGATGGTGGGTTGGCTGGTGGAGTAGCGAAGTTGGTGGTCGTCGTGGGGCGAGTATGGTGGAGGTGGTGGAGCTTGAGGGAGCTGGCGAGGGAGAGGGTTGAGTGGGTAATGTCGTGGAGGTGTCAACGGCCGGAGGAGATGGCCGACGTGCGTCCAAAAATAGGAAGGGGGCGCCATTTTGATAACGCTCCCGCACCCTATGTTAATTCGGTCAAATTAATGTCCAAATTAATGTTGAGAATTCGTTGCAGTCGGATACGAGATGTTAATCAAAAACCACTTATCGATTAATTTGAAGTTAATTTTAAGCGGCAATATTTTTTTTTACTTGGGGTAAGTCCAAGGTCGATCTCAGGGAGGCATCTGTCTCCTTAGGTAAATTAAAGCAATTATTAGAGTGTTGATTTTCGAGGAGTATCCTTTTTTTGGTCTTTTTAATTTTTATGCAGACGTATGCAGACAATGCAGGCCAATTTAATGTGCAATTTAATTAATGTATCAAATGAAGTCCAAAAATAATGAAAATTGGCCAGATGGTTATTTATGATGAAAATGACCTACACTAATTTTTTTTGGAATTTTTCGACTCAAAATGAATTTACTGTGAATTAAATAAACAGACAGAGTGATTTTCAGAATTTAATTTTTAATAAATATCAAATCACAATTTTTCCAAGCACTAAAATTATCCTAGGTAGCTCTAATAATCAGGGACCTAGGAAAATTGACAGAACTTAATTTCACTGTGAAATGAATTTATTAAAATTAATTTAAGAAAATCACTAAACAATTTATTTAGGCCTCGATATGCGTGCAAATGCTATGAAATTTTTATGGTATGTTAAAAATGATGTCCTTAAGCTACTGTGAATTTTTGATAATTTTTGAAGGCACAGATAATTAATTAAAAATCAAAAGGCATCACTGGGCAAAATATGTCAACAATGCACCAATTAATTCATTAATAATTCAAATAAGCCTACAAAAATCAGACACGTGTACTAATAGACAGAGGACAAAATTTCCAACAACATGCAATTTTTAGAATCTCAAAATGATGAAAAATGCACTCTAGGGACACGTGTAAACACAGGGGTGTAAATGCAATACGGGAAATTAAAATTTCAATAAATAAATATGCAGACAGGGACTAGAATGCAATTACCGATAATATGGTGGACTCTTATGCAAATTCTCCACAGGGCACGTGCTCCTCACGTGGGGTCTGCTTCATAGGGACCTCTTTGTAATTTCGGAAAGCTTCAGGGGCTTCTCTGCAATTAACCCAGGCCGCACGTGCTCCTCACGTGGGCGGCCTAGGTTCGGAGGGCGTCAGTGGCTCGGAGCGAGGCTTGGGTTCTCTTGAGGTTCGGACTGCGGCTCGGTGTAGCCTCGGGTCGCCCGAGCCTAGGCTTGGAGGCCGAGGCTCGGACTGGTCGACGTGGCGGCCTGAAGGCCCTCGGATCAAGATGGATCCAAGGGTTGGCGATGAAGACGCATGGCGACTGGAGGGCCCGTCAGATCTGAGGCGCGATCGACGGTTGAGGACGGGCGCGGTGATGAACACGTGGCGAAGTGAAGGCCGTTCGATCGGTTGATCGAACGGTGGCTGTACGTCGTCTCGAACGGTCCTCCGCCACCTGCGGAGGAGAAGGCGGATCTCCGGCGTCGATGGAGCTGCTCCGTCGAGGTCGCTAGGTGTCAATGGAGCTCTTCGTATGCTCCCGAGTAGCTCGGAAGATGCAAGGTCGTGCGGCGAAGCCTCCGGTGGCCTCAGTGGCTGTGGAGGTGGGCTGAAGCTCGCTGGAGATGAAGCTCGAAGGGAGCTCCGGTGAGGCTCCAGCCAGTGAAGGAATGAGAACCTGCAGGAGTTAGAATAGATAGCCGAGGCGTGCAAGTGTTCGTGGAGAAGTGTAGCGTGATCGGCGAGGCCTAAGGTGGAGTGTGGTTGTCCGGCAAGCGAGCTCCGGCCAAATGGCGGAGCTGTTGGTCGGAAGAGTGTGAAACGCGTCGTCGGAGTGTGAAAATGGGACCGCGAGGACGGGAGCTTCGACGCGAAGCTCTTCGAGGTGGATTGGAGGGGAGAAGGTGGCCGATGGCGATGAATAAAATCGGAGAAAAAGCAAGAAAATAAAGAAGAAGATCGGAGGACAAATGGAGGTGGTTACCTGGGGAATGGGGCTCAGATTTGAGCTCCAGGTCTTCGCTCGAGGGATTGGTAAGGTCCCGAGCTCGTGCAGCTGCTCGTGGGAGGCTGCAGCACGGCGGTGGCGGCCGTGGATCTCGCCGGAGTTGTATCCTTGTCTTCGCTCGACAATACTCCCAGTTGCTGTCACCAATGGATAGCTTGGAGCTCGAGGAACCTCTCTGGAGTGGCGGATAGGGGTGAACGGCGTCGGTGGTGGAGTATTTATAAGGTGAAGATGGTGGGTTGGCTGGTGGAGTAGCGAAGTTGGTGGTCGTCGTGGGGCGAGTATGGTGGAGGTGGTGGAGCTTGAGGGAGCTGGCGAGGGAGAGGGTTGAGTGGGTAATGTCGTGGAGGTGTCAGCGGCCGGAGGAGATGGCCGACGTGCGTCCAAAAATAGGAAGGGGGCGCCCCTCCCGCAAGGCAAGGGACGTGGGGGAGAGGGGCGCCTGGAGGTAGGAGACGAGGTCTCCACCGTTGGATCTTGAGATCCAACGGTGGGGATCAAGGGGGATCTGGTCGGGTAGGATTAGATCTGAGGCGTTGTGATCGGAGAGCGGTGATCGCACCACGTGTCGAGATGAGGGCGAAGCGCACGCGAACGGCCAGGATGAGAAGATAGGGTTGATCAGAGGGGCATGATTCGTTTGGAAGAAGGGCGGCTGCGATGAGAGGATCGGGGATGCGATCAAGCGGCGTACAGCGCACCACGTGTCAAGCTGTGGGCGCGGCGCTAAGGGATGGTGAAGATGAAGTGCGGGGTAGATCTGATGGCTGAGAGATGGCAGGTACGTGGAAAGGCCTGGGCCGTTGGATCTGAAACGAGATCCAACGGCTGAAGGCGCGGGCGGATGTGGCGATGGGAAGCGGGCCGCGTGGCGCAACCAGAGGGCGCCACGTGGCCTGCTGTGAGTGGCTGGAGTAAGAGACACGTGTAGAGAGAAGAGGAAGCCGAAATTGGAAAAACTCAAAACATGAAAGTTGTAGATCTTGATGAGATCTACAAGTTTCATGTTGACCAAAGACGGAGATGAGGTCAAAATATGATACATAAATACAAGGATACATAAATATACATATGTAGTATACAAAATGGCCCAAAAACCCAAGTTTCTCATACAAGCTCCAATTTCAATGAAATTAGTCTCATTTTGAAGGTCTTTTAATATGTAGTATTCTAAGAGCGAGTAGACCTAATTCGGGGTTTGTATGAGGGCTTTATGTGTGTTTTAATGTACAAGGGTTCTCAGGCTATTTTGGCTATTTTACAAGGGTGATTTTTGGCATTCTTCCCTATATTATTAAGGAATATATATATTATAGAGAAGAGGTTATTTTGGTGAAGAGGTATTTTACAAGGGATTTTTGGCTTCTTATTTAAATGCAAATGAGCTGCTAAAATGCATGAATTATGAATGTGTGCATGAATGCTATTTATGCAATTTAAAAGGAAATATGCCTCTATTTTCTCGGGAACAAGGATCTATTTTTGACTTTTGGAGTGATGGATAACAGATTCATCAGCATCCTGCACGAAGAGAGTTGCAAGCAAGGTGAGCACCATCTATCCAAGCATACACCATTGATTGCAGCTTGCATTGCATTTTTGATGCTCTCGCTCGGATTTTTATCACCTATGATTCTAAAGGAATTCAAACCTTGTTAGGTCATGTGCATGGAAATATGTCTAGAAAAGTTATTACCAAAATAAAATTGGGACTGTTAATTCTATTTGACCATAAAATCAAACGTAATTGGATTCATTATTTTGGGAAGAGCATTTCCCTCCTTATCTGCAGGTTGTATTATGACCGAGTGAGACACACACACCTAGAGCCCCCATCCCTGTACTTGTGCCCTAAGTGCTTGGATCGGCTCTTAGGCCCTATTACATCTTGCAAGCAATTGCCTATGCCACTGACTAGGATACAACTACTCTAGGATAATACACATATGAGCTTATATAACTGTTTGAAATTCACCTGACTCTAAAATTGAAAAGTGAAGTGACCAATCTTTTACGATTTTCATTGTGTCGAGTTGGTGAATTGGAGTTTGCTTTGGTTTTGATTTTCGACTGTGAATCCAAATACGTTTCTCTTTATTGTGAGTTATTAGTCTTCGATTCTTTTTCTTATTTTCTTCTTTTCCTTTCTTGAGTCCTTTTTCTTGTTTCGCAACATCTGCATCATGATCATGGGTCATCCTTACCTTCCGCAGACATATCTTGGGACTCTTTCACCCATATTATTGTAGGGTCAACATCCCTAATTCAACTCAAGATGACTCTCTTCTTGAGCCACAATTTTACCTCTCCTAGTTTGACCTCAATCCTTGTACGATTGGAGTCTTATCCATATTCTTGTCTCATATACCTTGCTCTCCCTCCTCGTTTCCCTAGTGTCCCCTTCTCCTATCCCTAGGCATGTTGTGATATATGATAAGGCCCACTACGAGGATCATGATAATTTGTGTGAGTTGAGAAGATTCGAGGCTGGAGCAAGTGTGTTTCCCTTGATGGTTGTTGGATCTGATTTGTGTGATACTATCATTGAGATTTATTCAGTTGCATGCCAAGTTGAGGATATAATCTCTAAGGCAATAAAAATTTTGGAGTATGATATTGATGTTGCGTGTTTACAGTTTCCTCTACCGACCCTTGCGTCGGTTCTGCACAGTGTATTTTAAGAGCCTATTGTGCACTTCTATCGGTACTTCAGGAGACAGTGTCAGAACCCACATTGCTTGATCCATACTATAAGCTGATCTACTTTCCTCCTCATGATGTCTAGATCCCCATAGAGCATGTTGAAAATTTTGATACATTTCTTGAGCCATTCCAATGGATGTTGCGTAGTCAGGACCTACACTTTCACATGCCCCATCTTATTGACCCCTACCAGCAACCTTATATCCTCCTGATTAATGAATGTGATCAATTTTTATAGGATGAGTGTGATGATGCCATCATGACCTTTCTTCTCACTAATCATCTTGCATTATGCCCCGAGGGTTTTCTGCAGGTGGATGCAACATTTTCTAGATACTTGGTCCCACCCACTAACTGTACAACAAATATGTCGACTGTTCGGATCAAGTCTTCTAATTTCCACGACTCCTTCGAATCTACTTTCCTCGATGACCCTCGTGAGAATGAGCCATGATTTTAGGTATTCGATGCTTTTTTAGATCTTTCGACCATATGTCCATCAGATGCTCATATACTTAGAGAGTCTCCTAATCTTTACTTTTCATATCTCTATGAGACTATGATTAACATGGAGGATTCCATCATTGCTCCATCCTTCTCCAAGTTTGATTTCATCATCTTTGATCACTCACTCCATTCTTACAAGCCGATGATTTATTCTGAACCATCGTACCCTGTTTTAGTTTTCGATTTTCTTCTCCCACTCCCACTTGGTTGCATATACATGTGTTATTTTTGATTTCATCATCATTCTCACTCTGGGATGATGGCAAGAGTACGACATTTGTCTGACAGACGCCATTATGAACCTTGACACAACTTTATCCTAACTTTTGCTCCCATCCAGGGGTGTAAAACCTTTTGCCCATTGAGAGGCACCTCAACAATCCACACCTCTTGTATATACATGTTTCATCTTCCATTCCTTTTTTTCTTTTGTTTGTCCTATACCCCAGATCCATCGTATGATATGTGGTGCTTATACTTAGGAAGTACTTTGTCCTAAGTATAGGGTGTGTGTAGATCAATTAGTTCTTTCTAACATTCTATTTCTTCACTCTAATTGTTTCCTATACTTAGGGATATCTTAACCTAAGTATAGGGAGAGCAATGCGTAAATTACCCTAATGTATTTTCTTTTTATCAGTTTTCGGATCCCCTCACCTGTCTCCTCTCTTGTTTATACTTCTGCCTATACTTAGGGATAATTTACCCTAAGTATAGGGGGAGAAAACCCAAGTTGTTGATCTCTTCATTCCCACCCTTGACCCTCCCTATCTTGTGTACAATCTATTATACTTAGGATTATTTAATCCTAAGTATAGTTTGACGATCAACTTCTAATTCTTTCTTTCATTCATTGTTATAGAGTAGTCTCTTTTATCTCAATACAAGTTATATCTTATTCATTTCTTTCTGATCTATGTGGACCAATCTCAAGCTAAGTATAAGGGGTCGTATATACGTTGTATATACTTTAGCCATAACTCTTACTTTTGTATTTTTGAATAATGTGGTTAAAATACAACCAATTACTAAAATCTGTATAAATATGCATACAATTATTGAACATTCTTTGTATATATTGATTAATAAATTAGGCTAAAAATGTTTTGCAAAATGATTTGAAAAATGGTTGGAAAATAATTGAAAATCTTTTGAAAATCATTTGGAAAACTTTTTGTAAAATGTTTTCAACTTTTTATGAAAATGTTTTGTTTGTAAAAACTTATTTGTTTGATTTTTTTGAAAATCTAGTGGCAAATGATTTGGAAATGGTTGTAAAAATGTTTTTAAAAATCTATGTATCCTATTTGAACACTCTTTGCAAAATGATTTCCAAAGTTTGAAAATATTTGTAAAACATATTTTTTCAAATTATTTGCAAAAATAAAGTTTTCAAAATGTTTGTGAAAATCTTCTCAAACTAGTTTGAGAACTATGTACATAAAATAAAAAATCTTTACAAAACTATATAAAAACTTGTAAATAGCTAACATAATCCATGTAAGTTTCATGTGTAAAATCTTCATCTTAATTCTTGTGAATAAAGACGCACTCCCATGTAAATATCTGTGTAGAATTCTTTTTAAATTCTTTTTATTTTTCAAAAATTACTAAAAATTTTAAAAACCTAAAATCCATAAAAAATTGCAAAAATTTTCGAAAATCCATAAGTAGATCGATTAGTTCTTTCTAACATTACGTTTCATCACTCTGATTGTTTCTTATACTTAGGGATATCTTAACCTAAGTATAGTGGGAGCAATGCGTAAACTATCCTAATGTATCTTCTTTTAATTAGTTTCCGAATCCCCTCACATGTCTCCTCTCTTGTTTATACTTCTGCCTATATTTTACCCTAAGTATAGGTGGAGACAATCCGAGTTGTTGATCTGTTCATTCCCACCCTTGACCCTCCCTACCTTATTTACAATCTGTAATACTTAGGATTATTTGATCCTAAGTATAGGTTGACGATCAACTTCTCATTCTTTCATTCATTAATTGCTATAGAATAGTCTCTTTTATCTTAGTACAAGTTATATCTTCTTTGTTTCTTTCTAATCTATGAGGACATAGCTCAAGCTAAGTATAAGGGGTCGTATATACATTTTATATACTTTAGACATAACTCTTACTTTTGTATTTTTGAATAATGTGGTTAAAATACAACCAATTACTAAAATCGTTATAAATATGTATAAATTTATTGAAAATTCTTTGTATGTACTGATTAACAAATTAGGTTAAATTTTTTTGCAAAATTATTTGAAAAATGGTTGAAAATAATTGAAAATATTTTGAAAATCGTTTGGAAAACTTTTTGTAAAATGTTTTCAACTTTTTGTGAAAATGTTCTGTTTGTAAAAACTTCTTTGTTTGAATTTTTTTGAAAATCTATTGGCAAATGATTTGGAAATGGTTGTAAAAATGCTTTTAAAAATCTATATATCCTATTTGAACAATCCTTGCAAAATGATTTCCAAAGTTTGGAAATATTTGTAAATTTTTTTTTCAAATTATTTACAAAAATAAATTTTTCAAAATGTTTATGAAAATCTTCTCAAACTAGTTTGAGAACTATATGTTAAAATAAAAAATTCTTTACAAAACTATATAAAAATGTGTAAATAGCTAACCCAATCCATCTAAGTTTCTAATGTAAAATCATCAACTTGATTCTTGTGAATAAAGATGCACTCCCTTGTAAATATTTGTGCAGAATTCTTTTCAAGTCTTTTTATTTTTAAAAAATTACAAAAAAGTTTCAAAAACTAAAATCAATAAAAATTTACAAAAAAAATAAAAAAACCATAAAATAGTTCGAAACTAGAAAAGTGCATCACAAAAATATTTTTCCTATATTGTGCATAGCATTTGCATTTTCTTGATTGATAATGATAATTGAACTAGTCTAAATAAAATTTAAAGAGTGGACCTCATTTAGACCTTAATCCACTTAATCACAAGAACCTTATAGGAGATGGAATTGAGATTCTCCGAGTCTACTAGACTTAATTATTCTTGACCACAAGACTAGGTTCAACGTCGTCTTGACTACCTAAGTACAATAGTTCAGAACACATGCATGGCTCTTGTCAACAATGACTGAACTTGCATACCTGCACCTTACACTTTGCTCAACTCAGTTGAAGTGGTAGATGGTTAGATTTGCCAGCATGAAACACAAGCCAATGGAAACATCGGAATTCACAATATGTGGCCATTGTACCACAACCTAATCCAGTAGCGAAGAGGTCTAAAGAAAGAAGCTTATGGGTTGCAATCATTAGACATGTGAGCCCTGGGCGAACCATTCTTACAATAAATGTTATTGTAATATTTATATTTATTAATAAAAGTTATTGATGTTTCACCCCCTTTCTGAAATTATATGAATGAATGCACTATAAGGTCCCTCTGTACAATTAGGGTTATGTACCATGGCCAGCTTGATGATCATATAGCTGTTGATTCATTAAATGAATCATAGAGGCTGGTGTTTGGATGAATATCTAAGGAATTAGATAGAGGACTCATCAAGCACCGTCAAATGATTGTCAAGTGGAGATCTCCAGCCTGAGTAGGAGATGGCAATCCTTTCTCACATAGGCTGATATCTGACCGACCTCTTGATGCAGGTCCTCTGCATGGGAATAGTGATTCGAAGGTGTCAGATTAGTTAGGTCAATGGGTTGACCTGACGAGATCGAGATAACCTAAGTCCTATGTTGAATGCTGTCACAGCATAGGCACGCATCCTCTGACCGGAGACAGATATAATGCTATATGTCTGAGTATGTACATTTGGCAGACCAATAGGTTGATGACCTAACCAAGGTTTATACACCGACGAGCTGGTGTGCATATAAGGGTATATGAGCAATATGATCTCTCAAAGGGATCATACAGGTTCACTTGTGAATCGGAAGACATGAGCTCACTCATGAGGTATTGGGACCGATCAAATTCCATGCATGGTCGTCATGCTTTGGAAGCATGACATGAATTTGAAGGTATGATATATGCTTTGGGAAAGCATATGATCGATACCAACTCCCAATGACCAAGATTGAGAAACTTAATGATTAAACCCTAAAGAAGACAGTGTAAAATTGATCATGATCTTCGGGTTGATCATGGGTCTTCCATTATACAGGATGAACAGGTATTGGGAATACCTGAAGGGTGATGTGATCATAAACGATTGTATATCCATGACGCTTCCATTCCGAGGGAGTGATGAAACAGGTCTGGATTTTAGTGACTCCTTTCAGTGGAGAAGCAATCCGATCTTAGTCCAAGTGTTGGAAATTGGTCTGAATGAGATTCAGATTCAATGAGAAGATTGGATTTGTGGTCTTGATTTAATCAAGCATCTGTGGGAGGTTCGTAAGACTTGGACTTGAGATAAGATCTCATTATCCAAGTCACTATACATGGAATAATACAATCGCCCTATCCTTATCTCCAAGTATCTGCGGAGAGAGCACATTATTCTTGAAAGAGTTCAAGAATAATTCGTTTGATGAAATATCCAAGCAAGGACTTGATGATTAAATGAGATTTAATTATCAAGCTTAATATGAATATAATTCATATTGAAAATGATTATCTAAGATAATTAAATGAGATTTAATTATCAAGGATTAAGAGAATGTGGATAACACTATCCATGATATATGTGTATTATAAGTATGATTTATAATATATATATATAAGAGAGAGAATTTATGTGAATAGCATTTGTTAATTAATAATGTGGATTGGATTCACATTTATTAATTAATTGGAAATGCAATTTACTAACTAGTTTGGGTTGTGAATATAATTCACATAATATTCAATGGCATGATTGAAATATTCACAAATTATATGGGAATTAATTTGGTGAATATTTTTATGATTACAAAATTAATTAAGGAATAATAAGATAAATAAAAAAGGAGCCAAATAACCACCATTCATAGGTGGCGTCACCCATGAATTGTTCATGGGTGACGCCCCCTAATTTTAGGGGTGGTTGGTTGACTCCATTTTAATTATCACAATGTTAAATTAAATTATGTTGATAATGTTGTAACATATTTTAATTTAAATTAATGTTGTTGGTTTTAACCAACAACAATCATAGCCATTAATTTAGCATGGACCAAGCATGGCCGTTGGATCCATGTGTCCCATGGATTGAGATCCATTGGATCCTAAACTAGTATAAAAGGAGGGCTAGGGTAGCCTTCCAAGTAACATCATCTAGAGTAGAAGAACTATATTCTCTCTCTCTCTCTCATTCTCGTGTGGGCTCTCCCTAATATTCAAGTGGCCGTCCACTTTGTATATTAGGAAGGAGAGCATTTTGGCTTCACATCCGACGCTTGGATCTTCGTCATGGATTGCGGGAAGGACGTGACTCATCATCGTGCCCGCAAGTGCATTCTCCGTGGGTCGGACTTGAGACAGGAGGATCTCTACTTTGGGATCTCGCGATCACAACCACGCTTCAAGAGGTATTCCTTATACTTTGTGGTTTGATGAAACGATCCGAGAAGTGTTCTCGTGATCATGTGGTTTCATCTTTATAGTTAAAAATTTTTAATTTCCGCTGCATCTAGCATCTAGTACGACTAGTTGCTCCGATTGCATACGATGCAATCAACACGCTTCCATGATGCGCTTAAGGATTCACAATATCCTTCAACAATAATGCTTCAAAAGGGGGATAGTCTACTTGCTTAAGAGAAAAAATCCCTTATGTGAATGCTATTGTAAATAGTATTCAAAATAATGCAAAAACAAAACTCCAAAAAAATAGATGAGCAAAAATCAAATAAAAATCAATTCTGTCGAATTATGTACATATATAGTCAATAAGCAAGCCTGATCTTCAAAGTCAAAGTATCCATGTGAGCCTACAACAGGATGACTTGGCTACACTAGTTAAGCATCCTAGGATAGGTAGCTACAAAGGCTACCATCCATTTTTCTCCACCTCCTCTTCTTGAGCCAGTTGCACTTTAACTTAGACGGGAATACCCAACTTCTCGAGGAATGAGTTAATGGATTGGGGAATTAGAGTCACCATGTTGGAGAAGACCAACCTTTACCGCTTCAGCCGAGAGGAGCTATATATCACTAAAACTGTACAAGGCAGACTCATAGTCAGAAGGGATTGTGTATGGCGCTGACTTGTTCTGACATGGCTTTTGAGAAGACTTGGGCAGAGTTTTGTGGTTCTTAGAGGATGTTGGGTTTCAAGTCTGATTCCCATTCAGTTCTCGACCAAACCTAATTTTCCAAAGGCCCGACTGAGCTATAAACTTTGATTTTGTGAAGAAAAGTTTGAAAGTTAAAATCAATCCTAGTTTTTTCTTTTCTTTTCTTCATTTTCTTTCTTGTAGTTATAAGAATAAGTGTTTGCTAGGGACTAGCAAAGGCAAGTATAGGGGGTGATAAATATCCATTTCATTACCTTCATTCTTTCATTTTAACCTTTAAACCCTAGTAAATGCATGTATATAATATATTTTGTATAAAATAATATATATTATTTGTTTTGTAAATATAGTATAAACTATTGTGTTTAAAGACAAAACAAAAGAACATACAAAATAAAATAAAAATAAATGAAATACCATAGGTATTGAATGACCCTAAACCTTGAGACCTATGCATCATGATGGTTGGGTCGATAAGGAATAAAGTAGGAGGATATAAGAGTCAAAACTACAATAAAATCTTAATTTTCAACTCATCGATAAGTTCAATAAGGACCTATTTTATTATTTATTATTTATACATAAAATCAATAAACTTTGTACCTGAAAGTTGAAGATAAATAACATAGAAAAATACAAAATTGATTTCATGTAAAAATAATGCACACCGTGCTTCACTAAGAAGAAGAATAAAAATCCAAACTTCATAGACCGCTATATAATGACCTTTAATGGTATGTAGCTTTTAATTAGCTATGTAATGAAGTTGATTTTATTCAATTTGGAGTTAAAATGTAAAAGTTCAGACACCTAAAGTACCTTATACATGAATAAAATAACCATTTTACTTATTTTTCATATTTTTTTAAACTTTATATTTTTATAAATATTATTTATAATACATGTACATAATTATATTGTAATAAAATAATTAAAAATACAATAAAATAAATTAGTATACATAAATACACAGATGAATTATTTATACTTATACATATAGAATAATTATACATATATTTTTGAATGTACAATAACTTTCAAAAAATATATAAAAATTTATTTATGTATATATGAATATGTTATAATTATATAAATTATGTATGTAAAATAATAAAATCTTAAATAGATAATAAAAACAAAGTACGTACTATATAGGTAAATATATTTGTATTTACACTTGCAAAAAATAACAAATTATCATAAATTAACTTGTAAAAATATGTAAAAACCCACCACAAAATACTACAAAAAATAATAAATATTTTTATGTGTTAACATAAAATTAATAAAATCGATTATTATTTTATTTTAAATTAGTAATGCATTTCCAACCTGTTTTGTTGTTAGCCACATGACATGGACCAATGAGGTGCAGGTCAGAGTTGACCAGTAAATAACTCCACACCCCTCGTAGGTCTGCTCTATCAGAGTGTCAGACCTCATGTTCATCGATTTTTTCCACTAATTTCTTTCATTTTTTGATAGATTCCTTCATAACTTCTCTTCCTCGATCAATGACCTTTCATGCCATCTCCATACACCAATCAATGGATCATTGAGATGAGCATCATTCCCATGCCAACCTCTATCTATACATAACCTCATCGCCAGACCCATTTTTAGATTTAATCCCTTTTCATATCATTCCACCCTTACTTCCTTTGTCCAACGTGTTGAGGAAGGTTAAAAGTTCATCCGTGTCGATTTGCAATGTATGGGGAGGTAATGAACGAGAAATCCTTTGAGGGTCTAAAATTATTCTCACTAAATAAGTGAAGATAGATTGTCGCTAAGATGACCGCTCACAAGATCACATGCTCAATCAACAAGTACCCACAGTATATGAATAAGCAATGAATAACCCAATAAATGTGAGGCACAATTTATTTTGCTCTACAAACAAAGATGTACAATGTATAAGAATATAGAGGTCGAACCACAAAGAGCAAGTCAGGTAGTCTAATGATTATTCCTAATCAATGTGAATTATGTATATAATTATATTTTCAATCTTTTATGGGGTTTTAATTTTGTATCTTTTTTATTGATTTTTGTTTTTATATATTGTTTTATGTTTTATTTGCAATTTTTATTTTCTTTTTATATTTTTTGATTTTTAATTCTTTTTTCTTTATAATATATATAAGAAATATATATAGTATAATATAGACTAATAGAATTATAAATATGCCTAAAAATAATGAAATCAAAGAATAAAATATTTTGGGTTTTTATTTTTCAACTATTGTTTATAATTTTTCGGGCATTTTTGCTAATTTGTAGGTATTCTTAAAGTACAAAATATCCTTAAACATGGATTAAATAAATAGTCCAAATTGTTTTGAGATTTAAAAATACTAAATGTACTCAAAATTTCTTAAGATCAATTTAAGTATATAAAAAGTAGTATAAAGAAAATTTAGAGACAAATATAAATAGTGATTTTTCCTATTTTTTACTAAATTTGGGAATTTTAATTTTTAATATTTGCTTTTGATATTTTTAGTGATTTTTGGTCTGGAGTCGATATAGGTAGTAATAAGCTTTTTATTTTTATTTTAAAGGTATTTTGATATTTTTTGGCCTTTTTATAGTTAGACAAGTACAAAATAGGCTCCAATTGATTTTTAATATGTATGCATTGTTCATAACATGCATTATAAAATTCATGGCATGAAAGAAAAAGCATCCAGATATATTCTCCTATTTTTGCATAATAAGCATAAAGGATATTTATAAAAATTACAGAAACATGAATAAAAATACTTGAACTAGAAAGGACATATTTGCAAATAAATTTAAGTACAGGGTGATACATGTAAATATCCCGGAACATTACAAGTATATCTCATGTTTTATAAAATATTTCATAATTACAAAAACCATAGGGGCTACATGCAAAATGTCACCTCATGTGGGGGTCCATGTGAGGTTACCTGGCATGGATATAAATGCAATATGGAATACATACAGGGGTATTCATGCAAAATGTACCCATTTATTTACACTATGACTTGTATTTACAAGACTGGGAAGTAAAATAAAAAGGCTGGAGGGGTTACTTGAATTCTCTCCCTTATTTGCACGCTATTGGAGGGCTAGGAGTGCGCCACATAGGCACTGATGAATCCTCATTCATCACTCTTTATTCTTTTATTTTAGATAATTATCTTGGCAAAGCATCATGTCAATAGTTGTAAATACAATAAATTAGCAATAAGCATGTATTTGTTAATATTCCATAATTAGCATGCATTTGTGCAAAAATAAAAGAATAAAAGAATAAAAGAAAAAGAAGGAAATATTTAGAATAAATATTGAGTGACCTAAAGCCAAGAGAGGGCCAAGAATTGGCCTGATCGCCAAATAAAATAATTAGAGAGAGAGATAGGGTCACTCTACCTTGTACATATTTATCACCTATGTATATATATATATATAATTTATTTCTATACAAATAAAAATAAGAAAGTGCTCCTATTTCCTTGTATATACTTCTAAAAATAAAATAAAAATTAGAAAAATAAAAACAAAACAAAAATAAAAATCTCTCTCACCTTGTACATAACACATGTAAATATGTATCTTTCCCTATTTAATTTATACTTGTAAATAAACAATAAAAATAAAATAAAAATTATTATATACTCCTAAAATTATGTTGAAAATAAATAAAATATAAAATTGGGGTATTTTTGTAAAAATAATAAATTAAAAATAATTGTACAAAATACATAGGTATTCTATACTTGTATATAATATATTATACTGTATAATACCATAAATTATTTTTCAAAAAAATAAATAAAAATCATAGAAAAATAGTTTGAAAAATAACAAACATTTTTTATTTTATACACTTTTTGATTTAGATTCATTTATTATTTTTTATTTAATTTTATTTTTTTGTAAATCCTAATTTCTGATTGGTCCAAGTCAGGAGGTTGACCCCGGTCAACCCCCTCTTCCCGGGCTTGACCTGACCCGACCTCCTCACCAGGCTGTCTTCTCAGAATTTCCTAGGTCGGATCACGCGTGTCCATGCTTCGATTCTTCGCCCGCACCTTCCCCATGGATCCAAGATCCTCACGGATCCCTAGGGAAGCACAGATCCTTCTCGATTCGCGCACCCTCATCCGATCTTTCCAGCTACCTGGGATGCCCTATAAATGCTTCACTCGCCTCCCCAGCTCATCAGCTCGCACCACACCCCTTTCTGATACCCTAGATACCTTCATCGTAGCGACAGCCGTCGGAGGCCACCTTTGGTGCTCGAAGAGATGCTGTGTAGCCGCATCTCACTTGTCGTGGTCGGAGAACCGCCGCGAGGAGCCTCCTTCGCCAGCTGCAGCATGGTCGAGGCCACAACCCCGCCATTCACATCCCCTGGAGCTTAGGATCTCATTCGGACCTTTAGGTAACCATTCGATTGTTCCTATCTCATTCGTTTGCTCAATTTGTCACTTTCACTCCGTCATCGCTCCGCCAGCTCCGATCAGCCGGTCGGAGCTTCTTTACTATCACCCATCCGCTCAGATCTACATACTCGCTTGCCCTCCATCTTCTCCTGCAATTTGATCACCCTGACCTTCGATCCTCGTGTCAAGATTAGGAGATAGGTCTCCTCCACCATTTTTCACCGGAGACCCGCACCCATTCACCCTTGCTTCTTTCGTGTTTACTCCAAATAACCTGGACTGGAGCATCGCCCCGAGTCCCAGCTACCCTTTGCAGGTGAAAAAGCACTTCGAGGACATCCGAGTCCACCCACTTGGGACTCGCTGAAGTAGCCCCAGGTCCATGCCATCGTCACGACCATCAGACCGTCAGCTGCCCATCGGGTCCGTTTATTTGACGCAGAAGGGGCCCACGATCCTATTGGCATCTTCAGATCCATCATCGGAGCTACGGATTATCTCCGGTGCTCCGATGAAGGTCGCCCAGATGCAGTTCTTCCAGAGGACCTCTCCGTCGTCCGATCGAGTCCACCTCCCAGACCTCATCTCAGTCATCCATCTGTTAGCAATGTGAGAACGGGCGAACCATTCCTACAATAAATGTTATTGTAATAAATGATTTATCAATAAAGGTTATTGATTATTTTTCACTCCCTTTCTGAGATTGAATGAATGAATGCACTATAAGGTCCCTCTATACAATAAGGGTAATGTACCATGGCCAACTTGATGATCATACAGCTGTTGATTCATTGAATGAATCATAGAGGTTGATACTTGGATGAATATCTAAGGAGTTAGATAGAGGACTCATCAAGAATCATCAAATGATTGTTAAGTGATGATCTCCAATCTGAGTGGGTGATGGCAGTCCTTTCTCATATGGTTGATATCTGACCGACCTCTTGATGTAGGTCCTCTGCATGGGAATAGTGATTCGAAGGTGTCAGATTAGTTGAGTCAATGGGTTGACTTAATGAGATCGAGATAACCAAAAGACCTATGTTGAATACTGTCCCAGCATAGGCATGCATCCTCTGACCAGAGACAGATGTGTTGCTATATGTCTGAGTGTGTACATTCTGCATACCAATAGGTTGATGACCTAGCCAAGGTCTATACACCAACGAGATGGTGTGTATATAAGGGCATATGAGTAATACGATCTCTCAAAGGGATCATACATGTTCACATGTGAATCGAGAGACATGAACTCACTCATGAGGTATTGGGACTGATCAAATTCCATGCATGGTCGTCATGCTTTGGAAGCATGACATGATTTTGAAGGTAAGATATATGCTTTGGGAAAGCATATGATCTATACCAATTCCCAATGACCAAGATTGAGAAATTTAATGATAAAACCCCAAAGATGACAGTATAAAAGTGAGCTATATCTTCAGAATGATCATAGGTCTTCCAGTATGCAGGATGTACAGGTATTGGGAATACCTGAGGGTGATGTGATCATAAACGATTGTATAACCATGACGCTTCCATTCCGAGGGAGTCATGAAACAGGTTTGGATTTTAGTGACTCCTCTCATTAGAGAAGTAACCTAATCGTAGTCCATGTACTGGACATTGATCTGAATGAGATTCAGATGCAATGAGAAGATTAGGTCTACGGTCTTGATTTGATCAAGCATCGTGGGAGGTCCATGGGATCTGGATTTGAGATATGATCTCAACATCCAAGTCACTGTACGTGGAACAATACAATCGCCTGTCCTTATCTCCAAGTATCTGCGGAGAAATCGCATTATTCTTGAAAGGGCTCAAGAATAACTCCATAGATCTAAGCATTGAAGAATTAATGATTAAATATGATTTAATCGTCTTGATGTGTGTAGAAATTATCCAATATAATTAAATGTGATTTAATTATTATGGATAAGAATAACGTGGATAAAAATATCTAGTTATTCATAATAGATTATAAATGTGATTTATAATATATTAGAGAGAGCTAATTATAATTTATATTTGTTGATAAATTATTAATGTGTATTGGATACACATTGTGTAATTAAATGAAAATGTAAATTATATTTTGTTTTGGTTGTGATTGTGATTCACAATTTTTCAATGGTAAGATTGCAATATTCTCAAAATTAATTATGAATTATTTTTGAAGAATAAATCACAACAAAAGTTGTTGGAAATAATAATGGAGATTTCCATGGAGATATGCAATCTCATGAAATCTCATGAGATTGCCTCCATATGGAATAAAGTGGACGGCCACCAAGTCCTACTTGGAATAGGTGGTCGTCCACCTTGATATACATGGGATGTAATCTCCATGTATATTCTGTCCTTATTTGGTTGATGTAATTTAGGATTGATTTATATTTTATTTTGTCAAATATATTTTGATCTAAATTAAATCATAATTTGTTGGTTTTTTACCAACAACAATCTTGGCCATTGGATTGAATATAAATCAATCTCATCATTGATTTTATATGTCCCATGGATTGAGATCCATGGATCCCAAAACCCTATAAATAGAGAGGCATGCCATGCTCTCTAAGGATATGCAATTTTGGAGCCAACTCTCTCTCTCTCTCTCATTCTTCTCACACGCCAACTCTCTCTCCCTCTTCTTGGTGGCCGTCCACCAAACCCTAGAGGAGAGACTCGCCGTCGCCTTTGCAATCGCGCCACTTCTTTGACGTTCTTCGGTTCTCCATCTTCTTGGAATGCTACGCTCATGAAGAGGACGTTCGATCTCGTACGACGAGATCAGGAGTTCACCGTGCTTGGATCGACTTGTTGGATTACGAGGATCACGCGGTTCATCCCCGCACTCGCAAGCGACCTCCCCGACGATCGGACTTGAGATAGGAGGTCTCTTTTCTTAGAGACTCGATCAACCACGCTTCAAGAGGTATTCCTTTATACTTGTTGTGGTTCTAGATGAAACGATCCGAGAATCGTTCTTGGATTATGTGGTTTCATCGCATGAAAATTTTTTAAATTCTGTTGCACAGAACAACTAGTACGACTAGTCGTTCTGCGTCGTATTCGATACAACGATCACGCTTATGTGATGTGCTTGAGGATAATACTGTATCTTTCAAGTGGTATCAGAGCCTTAGGTCGAAGGTTTTGGATACGAACCGCAAACCTAGGACGACTTGGGTTCGTTAAGGTCGCGAAAGTTTTTTGTCGCATTTGATTTTTGCAGATCTGTTTAGTGAATAAATTCGGACATGTTTAAAATGTTTAAACACAAATTAATCACTTAGATTTGGTTCTCCATTAAATAAGGAAACCATAGGATCGGAGTTTATGTAATTCGGATTCCGTTTGCTTGAGATATGGTTGTTTTAATGAACAAGTATGCACTGTTGCGGGAACTGCGAATCTTAACATGATTAATGAGTTGATTAGTGTTTTGATACACCTTGAAATGCGTGAAATATCATTGATTTATATCCTAAATCAAGTTAGGAATCTTTAAAAGTTGAGTTTCCCTAATTTGAATTTAAATTGATTGAGATATGTTAATTTTAGTGAGTAGGGGTCACTGCTGAAATTACAGTCCTAATCAAAAACCATGTGATTGTCAATTAGTGAAATTAATTGTTAATTTCATGAAATAATTATGGAAAATATTTGTGAAATATTGTAATATGATTATTTCCTTAATTACCTTGGTCTCAACCAATTAATTGATTAGATTTGATCTAGATCATAATTGGAAACACAATCATCAAACTTGATGCTTGAATAGAATTGGGAATTTGTGTAGCAAATTTCCTTATAATGAAAAATGTTTTGATTATTACTATATGGTATAATTTCGATTGAAGAATCGATGATCAACTCAAGTACAAATTGATATATTTGGCATTATCCTTTCTTGAGGTGGATATGGTGTCTAGTCGGAGAGCATTGGGGTTGCGGGTTGCAATGTATGTGGTCCGTCCCACTCTCCTCGGTACTGGTCATGACAGCGGGTAGGGACTCGATAATGCTGGAGAAAATTAAGGTGTATTTTCTAATTATCAAAATTCAAATTAATACGTACTTTGAGATATTACCATATATATATTGAAGTAAAATAATCAAGCTTGTTGATTGAATTGGATCTATAATTAATTTAATATGATTACATTGATTATTGTGACGCCCTAGGATCCGGGTACTCGGCAAACCAATCCACGCACATATATTCCACATTCGAATATTTGACATTCACCAAAGTAGGAGAAAATAGAAACATGCAAAGGAAATAATTTTTTTACTTCCCATTGCATTCAACCTGTTCACAAGCACATGTATTTCCATTCACCAATTCCATTACATTCTATTATCCATTTCCATGTCCACAAAAAAAATACATGTAAGCTTAAATATAGATGTCCACAATTATATATTACATGTCATGTCTCTCAGAAAGAAACTACAAGTAAAGAAGACAGTAAAAACTACTACCAACTGTGCTACAAGAAGTGCAGTGAAGCTGCTCTAAAAGTCATGTCTCCAAACTGCTCACTGTTGAGGACCTGCGGATCCACACGTAGGTACGTTATGAGTAAAGTTGCCCAATACGAGTTAGATAAAACTATACAACAACAAGCATGATATAATTTAAATGTATGCAAAAGAGAAGAAACTAGGTAACCAGATCTCACAACAATCACATTTTTTTTGTTATTAGATATGGATATGAGTAACCAAGCTTTGTGGATAGTCTCTGGTCTTGGTCTGGTGAGACCTCACACTATGACTCTAAGGCAAAAAGAATACCTTAGGGTTAGGGTGCCTCCGTAAGCATGCGGCGGGTTACAATGCATCCTAACTAAGTTCCCAACACGTCCACTTAGCTCCACTTCGTAATTGTACTTCCGATTCACAATTTAGATTTCAACCCGCGAATCATCGCGACAATACGATCCTCCTTAAATGCAGGAGACTAACGTCCCATCCCCAACTTCATTAACCACATTTTCCGGAACTCCCCTCTTAGCGCTCCCACTCGGAATACTGAACAATGTGGCCTACACTGGCCCGTACACGAGTGTTAACTCTAAGTGACAAGCGAAACACTAGCCGACCAACTATGACTACTTAGCCCACGCTCGAGCACCGGGCTAAAGCACACAAGTGCGAGGCCAACACCGTTAGCTTAGCACCTCGGTGTGCCAAGAAACATGTCCCCCAACCATCTCAGCTACAATAGCAGTTGGGATCACGGTCATTTAGGCTTCTACCCGGGACCTCAAGGGTGCATGCCCCTCCCTTGGCGGCACTACTCCATCTACCCATTCACTACAAAGATCTCATGTAAGAGACGATAAGCACTTAGTACAAAATAATAGAGGATTCTTATTGGAGTGTTGAACACACAATTGGTCGTATGATCCTACCTGGACTGGTCAAGTTTTAGGGGAATGATAACCAGCCAGTGGAAGTGAGATCTATAGACTTGGGTCTACACAAATCGCAACTTGAGCGGTGACTTGTTATATGATCCCTCAGATTACAAGCTTATTTATAAGAGTTTCTTCTTACCAACATTGCGATCCACCTCCCACTCAAAGCAAAGATTTTCCATGGAAATTAAATCCTCCAAGAAGGGAAAACGAAAATCCCAGAACAAACTTGCCAGGTTGGTTGCACAGGTATGAAAAGTTCATTATATAGTTAAAGATGGCACCATACACCACCTATCTGATGACTTTCTAGAGAATACTACATTGCAACTTTTACTATGGTGCTAAGACTCTGTTGTCAATTGTTCCAATGTGTAAATCCCTTTCAAATGTTGAAACATGTTAAACTAGACAACCACCTTACCCTAAAAGAAAAGAAGGATCGATGTACACTATTATCAGTATGCATACCTGGGTTTGACCATTTTTTTAGGTCTGTGTACCGCCACCTTTAACTGGTTTTCTTTAAATGTGGCCTGTAACGTTCTTATTTCTTACTGTTAACCCTCAAACTACAGTGTATTTTAGTAGGGGGAATTATAATTGGTAAGTTTGATGTGGAAGGGCTTGGTAAAATTCAGTCAAATCTAAGCAAGGAGTGGGTATTGCATTTTAAAGTTCTACTCAACAAATTTGTCAAATGATCCTTAGGGGTTTGTTGAACTCATGGATCAACCCCAGCAGGATAGCATGGTAATTTGTGCATACTGAATGAATTGCATGTACACTGAGTGCAGCACTTGCATGACCTTATGCATAAAAATTATGCGAAGGTTGGTTGAAAGGTTATTCACAGTGACCTGTAGAGCAAGCAAGAAGCCTGCATCCATCAATCTGGAAAGGATTAGGACTGTAGCATGAACTGCTTAATGCTTCTGAATAGTTCAATATAAGTCAAATTCAGCAAGTAATTCCTGCCCTATTTCGGACAGCTGAACCGAAAGGAGATTTAAAAGCAGCATTACGATATCGATGCTCAAGGTTCAGTCCACTGTGACTTGGATTTCGTGGCTACAACAAGATTTATATGCAACCCTTAAGATGATACTTGATGATACTAACTAGGTTCTAACAGGAAGGAACTTGACAAGGGACCTTATAATATGTTGAAATGAAAAATGATGTTTAATGCACAAGATGATTTCACAACAGCAGGTATACACTTAATGACGTTGACGCACAAGATGATTTCTCTACAGCAAGGATACACCCCTTAAGAATCAATAGCACAAGCATGCCTAAGGCCCTAATGATCACATATATAGGTTCAATTCGTGTGGGGATCAGCAGCAAGAGGAAGGAGACATCGTACCTCAAGAAAAATCGAAATCTCATTTTCTTCGTCGGTGAGGAACGACGCGATCAACGACTTGTTCGCGATGAGAACCGCACAAGGGGACACCATGGATCTTCTCAACGCGATTGCGGCTTTGGATCACCGATTCAAAGCACTCCGGCGAGTTCCGGTGAGGAGAAAGGGGAGGAGGAAGAGGGCTGGTCGAAGGGAGGAGGGTTTTGGGCATTTTGGACGAGAAGGGCTTGGGGTTGAAGGGTAAAACCCATATTCGGATCCGGGTCCGGATCCGAATAGGACCCTGACGCCTCCTCGCTAAAATGACCATATCTCGAGCTCCCGAAGTCGGATTTTTACGTTTTTGGATTCGTTGGAAAGGAATAGACGAGCCCTGTGCAATGGACTCCTTACTCGAATTTTTTGGTAATTGGACAAGTACAGATTTTGCAAATAAGTCCAGACTCAACGAAGATTTGCTTTTTAGTCCATGTTCGGTATTAAGGGTTTTCACATCATAAAAATCTCAAAGGAAGTCTCGTCCCCGAGACTTTAGGATGACTCTAATCGATTTCAACACCCAAACCCTATCGTATCCAAGTCTTCCAGAGAAATGGGTGCATAAAAATCTCAAAGAGAACGAAACCCATAAAAATCTCAAAGGGAACTTGACTATGGTTTCAATTCCATACCTGTGAACAGATAAGGGTATTTCTCCCTCATGTCCACCTCAGGTTCCCATGTCGCTTCCTCGACGTCTTGACTTCGTCACAGGACCTTGATCAAAGGAATCTCCTTCTGCCTCTTCCTCTTGACCGCGTGGTCCAAAATCTGCGCCGGCTCTTCTGGGAATGAGAGGTTTGGCTCCACCACCAAGTGCTCGTAGTTGATCACGTATCGGGGATCTCAGATGTACTTGCACAGATTCGACACATGAAACATGTCGTGGATGCCCTCGAGATGTAGGGGAAGGGCCACCCTATAAGACACTTTCCTAACACGGGCCAAAATCTCGAATGGTCCCACAAAATGCGGTGCTAGCTTGCCCTTTGCACCAAAACGTTATACGCCTCTCATTGGGGAACGTGTAAGAACACGAAGTTCCTGACTGGTGATCATGAGAAATGCTTAGTCACATGGGATTGGCTAAGAATTTGTCCCACTAGGGCACGGGCGTAGGACAACATACTTGAAACTCAAGGTCTCTACATCGTTGATCGGCGTCACTCTTTTGGCGGCTCTGCGCGGTCAGCAATTTCTTGCTAGCAGTCTCCACCACTCTTGAGGTCTCCTTAATGATCTGCGTGGTGAACATGATGTTGGCACCCACCTACTGTCAACAAAAGGGAGCGGCGCACCGCCTCCCATGCAATGCCTCAAACGGTGCCATGCCTATGCTGACGTGGTAGCTATTGTTGTATGTAATCTCAACCAGTGGGAGGTGATCTTTCCAAGATCTCTTCCACTCAACCATGCAGGCTTGTAGTAGATCCTCCAAGATCTGAATGGTCCTCTTAGACTGTCCATCTGTCTGTGGATAGTAGGTTGAACTCATATATAGCTCTGTCCTTAAGGATCTCATGAATTCTTCCTAGTAGTGCAATGTGAAATGGGAATCTCTGTCTGACACTACTTCCTTGGGTATCACATGCAACCGAATGATGTGCTGAATGTATAACTTGGCTAGTTGTACTGGTGTATATGTCATGTTGACAGGAAAGAAATGGGTTGACTTGGTCCACCGATCAATGATGACCCACATCACATCATGCCCTCCAGAGGAACGTGGCAATGATGTGACAAAATCCATGGATATGCCCTCCCATTTCCACACCGGGTTGGGAAGAGGCAGGCCTCTAGTGCTCTGTATTCACCATCTGGTAAGTAAGACATCTGTTAACATGTTCAACTACGTCCTTCTTCATGCCTTCCCACCAAAAGTATTGGCGGAGGTCCCTGTACATCTTGGTGTCACCTGGATGTATGGAAAGTCTCGAGCTATGCGCCTCATCCAGGATCTCTCTCCTCAGCTCCTCCTCATCTGGGACACATACGCGGTCCCCATTCCATACGGTGGATTCACGGACTCGAAATCTGTCGAATTCATCCTTCAAGTACCTATTGTACAACTCCTGAATCCTCGGATCTGTCATTTGGCCCTAAACAATCATATCCCACAAGTTGCTATACTTGGCTGGCATTGTCACTGTATGAGAATACCTTAGGGTTGGGGTGCCTCCGTAGGCAAGCGGCGGGGTACAGTGCATCCTAACTAAGTTCCCAATACGTCTACTTAGCTCCACTTCGTAATTGTACTTTTGATTCACAATTTAAATTTCAACCCGCGAATCATCGCGACAATCCGATCCTCCTTATACCCAGGATACTAACGTCCCATCCCCAACTTCATTAACCACATTTCCCGGAACTCCCCTCTTAGCGCTCCCACTCGGAATACTGACCAATGTGGCCTACACTGGCCCGTACATGAGTGTTAACTATAAGTGACAAGCGAAACACTAGCCGACCAACCATGACTACTTGGCCCACGCTCGAGCACCGGGCTAAAGCACACAAGTGCGAGGCCAACACCGTCAGATTAGCACCTCGGTGTGCCAAGCAACATGTCCCCCAACCATCGCAGCTACAATAGCAGTTGGGATCGCGGTCATCTAGGCTTCAACTCGGGACCTCAAGGGTGCATGCCCCTCCCTTGGCGGCACTACTCCATCTACCCATTCACTACAAAGATCTCATGTAAGAGACGATAAGCAGTCAGTACAAAATGATAAAGGCTTCTTATTGGAGAGTTGAACACACAATTGGTCGTATGATCCTACCTGGACTGGTCAAGTTTTAGGGGAATGATAACCAGCCAGTGGAAGTGAGATCTATAGACTTGGGTCTGCACAGATCACAACTTGAGCGGTGACTTGTTATATGATCCCTCAGATTACAAGCTTGTTTATAAGAGTTTCTTCTTACCAACATTGCGATCCACCTCCCACTCAAAGCAAAGATTTTCCATGGACATTAAATACTACAAGAAGGGAAAACGAAAATCCCAGAACAAACTTGCCAGGTTGGTTGCACAGGTATGAAAAGGGCATTATATAGTTAAAGATGGTACCATACACCACCTATCTGATGACTTTCTAGAGAATACTACATTGCAACTTTTACTATGGTGCTAAGACTCTGTTGTCAATTGTTCCGATGTGTAAATCCCTTTCAAATGTTGAAACATGTCCAACTAGACAACTACCTTACCTTAAAAGAAAAGAAGGATCAATGCACACTATTACCAATATGCATACCTGGGTTTGACCATTTTTTTGTTGGTCTATGTACCGCCACCTTTAAGTGGTTTTCTTTAAAAGTGGCCTGTAACGTTCTTATTTCTTACTGTTAACACTCAAACTACAATGTATTTGAGTAGGGGGAATTATAATTGGTAAGTTTGATGTGGAAGGGCTTGGTAAAATTGAGTCAAATCTAAGCAAGGAGTGGGTATTGCATTTTAAAGTTCTACTCAACAAATTTGTCAAATGATCCTTAGGGGTTTGTTGAACCCATGGATCAACCTCAGCAGGATAGCATGGTAATTTGTGCATACTGAATGAATTGCATGTACACTGAGTGCAGCACTTGCACGACCTTATGCATCAAAATTATGCGAAGGTTGGTTGAAAGGTTATTCACAGTGACCTGTAGAGCAAGCAAGAAGCCTGCATCCATCAATCTGGAAAGGATTAGGACTGTAGCATGAACTGCTTAATGCTTCTGAATGGTTCAATATAAGTCAAATTCAGCAAGTAATACCTGCCCTATTTCGGACAGCTGAACCGAAAGGAGATTTAAAAGCAGCATTACGATATCGATGCTCAAGGTTCAGTCCAATGTGACTTGGATTTCGTGGCTACAACAAGATTTATATGCAACCCTTAAGATGATACTTGATGATACTAACTAGGTTCTAACAGGAAGGAACTTGACAAGGGACCTTATAATATGCTGAAATGAAAAATTATGTTTAATGCACAAGATGATTTCACAACAGCAGGTATACACTTAATGACGTTGACGCACAAGATGATTTCTCTACAGCAGGGATACACCCCTTAAGAATCAATAACACAAGCAAGCCTAAGGCCCTAATGATCACAAATATAGGTTCAATTCATGTGGGGATCAACTGCAAGAGGAAGGAGACGTCGTACCTCAAGAAAAATCGAAACCTCGGTTTCTTTGTTGGTGAGAAACGATGCGATCAACGCCTTGTTCGCGATGAGAACCGTACAAGGGGACACATTGGACCTTCTCAACGTGATTGCGGCTTTGGATCGCCGATTCAAAGCACTCCGGCGAGCTCCGGTGAGGAGAAAGGGGAGGAGGAAGAGGGTTGGTCGAAGGGAGGAGGGTTTTGGGCGTTTTGGACGAGAAGGGCTTGGGGTTTAAGGGTAAAACCCATATTCGGATCCGGGTTCGGATCCGAATAGGACCCTGACTCCTCCTCGCTAAAATGACCATATCTCGAGCTCCCGAAGTCGGATTTTTACGTTCCTGGGCTCGTTGGAAAGCTATCGACGAGCCTTGTGCAATGGATTCCTTAATAGAATTTTTTGGTAATTGGACAGGTACAGATTTTGCAAATAAGTCCAGACTCAACCAAGATTTGCATTTTAGTCCATGTTCGGTATTAAGGGTTTTCACAATTATGTCCAATTGAGACACTCTATTATGATTAGAGTTGTTATTTCCCTTGGAAGAATTAATTATATGAATATGATTCATGATAATTGATTAAAATTTGAATATGAGGTGGAGGATCACATAAGTGACATCCATGGTCTCCCGTTAAGGCAAAGGGTTCCGTCACCCGGGATTGTATCTGGGAGATGCATGTCCGAAGTGACAACTCCTGTATGCTAGCGCATTTGGATCGGGCTCTTTGCTTCTCGAAAGACAAGGTCGTATGTGTAGTGACCCCAATATCGGATCCTCATATTATTGGGGCGATATTAGATTGCGCATAGCGAGTACTATTCCTGTTGACGGTTGGTTCAATTAACAACGGGTCAACATCACCTTAGGGGTGGTGGGCCCGGGTGTGAAAGACCGAATTGGGAAATGCAAGTTGGACTTGTAAGGCAGAATGTGTTCCCGCTTCTCTTTATTGGAGTCGCAGATTCTCATATTATTGGGATGTGACAAAGATAAAGAGGAGATCCTAATTCTGGCTAGAGATATAGCAGTAAGTATATCTCTTACTTTGAAAGTGATTAAGGGAATGGAATTTCAAAGTCGACAATGCAAGAATAATTTGATTTAAAATACCTTAATCAAATATCATAAATTTGAATATATGCTTATAAGTTCTAATATAGTGCATTCTTAATTTCAGAAAATGAAGTCCTTGAACCCCCTAAGCAGGCTTCTTGAGTCAACCGGTTGACCGGTCCAAATTACTCGGATTGGATCCATAATTTGGAGCTTGTTCTCTCTGCTGAGCGCATAAGTTATGTGCTCCCCAAAGACAAGCATGAAAGCCCTAAATCCAAGGAATAAAAGACATACAATGACAAGTATGATGAAGATCATGTCTTGGCTAGATACTATATCCTGGGTTCTCTCTCCAATGTTCTACAGAAGCAACACGTGGAGATGAGCACATGCCAAGAGATAATGCAGAATCTAAAAGATATGTTTGGTGACATTAATCGCATCCAGCGTTACAATATTATGAAAGAACTCATTCGCTGCAAGATGCAGGAAGGAACTTCGGTTCGAGAACATGTACTCAAAATGTTTGGGTACTTGTCTGAACTGGAGACTCTTGGGGAAAATATGGATGCAGACATGCAATCTGACTTCATTCTGCTGTCTTTGCCCAAGTCTTTCAATAATTTTGTGGTTTCATTCCACATGAACACGTTGGACTTGTCGAACGTTGGTCTTCTTGCTGCATTAAAGTCTGCAGAAGACGTAACGAATAAAGATGGTCCCGTTGGCAGTGCAATGGTTGCACAGGTCAGAGGGAAGCGCGGTCGGAAGCAAGGTTCTCAGAAGGGCCCAGCCCAGAAGAGAAATAAGAAGAGTCAAGGCATACTCATCTTCTAGTGCATACACATTGATAGCGTCGAAGAAATCCGACGTCTGTCACCACTGTAAAAAGCCGGGGCACTGAAAGTGTAACTGCCCGGAATACCTAAAGTCGTCAGACAAAGGTAAAACCCTAGCAGGTATGAAATCTACTTTAATTATTGAAACTAGCTTTCTCGTTGGACGAGAAGGAAGTTGGGTTGTAGATTCTGGTGCTTCTGTTCATGTATGCAATTTGTTGCATTTGTTTCAGGAAACTAGAAATCTGGAAGAAGGGGAGATAGTCATCCAGATGGGATCTGATGCAAGTGTTGCAGCAGTCGCCGTCGGGACTTGTCGACTATCATTATCTAGTGGTAGAGTCCTTATACTTAAAGAGTGTCTTTATGTACCCGGAGTTAGAAGGAATTTGATATCTGTATCTATGCTTGTTAGAAGTGGATATTCATTCCTTTTCTATAATAAATTAGTCATAAATCGTTATGATAAATATATTGCGGATGGTATTTTGACTTCTGGTGGACTCTATGAGCTGTGCATTGATAAATGTATCATGAATGTTACAGCCACTAATAAAAACCCTAAAAGATCCAGGGAGGACAGAAATCTCTCAAATGAGATTTGACATCAAAGGCTTGGTCATTTATCTGTTGATAGGATCAATAGATTGACAAAGGATTGACCTTTGGATTTTCTACACGTTCAACCTTTGCCTACCTGCAAACATTGCATTCAGGGTAAAATGACTAGGACACCTTTCCGTAACAAGGTTACAAGATGCGAAGGTATTATTGACCTAATACATACCGATGTATGTCGTCCCTTCAGTACCGCGACTCGAAATGGATATCGATATTATTTGACGTTTATTGATGACCATTCGCGATATGGGTTTGTCTTCCTATTACGCCATAAATATGAAACCTTTGAAAAATTCAAAGAGTTCAAGGATTTGGTTGAGAACCAAACCAATAGGAAGATTAAACGGATTCGATCTGATCGAGGTAGCGAGTACCTCTCAGATGAATTCAAGGAATACCTTAAGGAGAATGGAATTGTTTCCAATCTCACTCCTCCTGAAACTCCCCAACTAAATGGTGTTGCTGAAAAATGCAACAAGACCATCATGAACATGGTCCGTTCAATGATGAGCAAAGCACATTTACCTCTTAGTTTCTGGGGATATGCAGTAGAGACTGCAATATATATCCTGAATAAGGTTCCTAGCAAATCTGTACCTAAGACTCCTCATGAGCTCTGGTATGGAACTAAACCTAGTGTTAATCACTTGAGGGTTTTGGGGTTGCTTGGTACATGCGAAAAACGTGGACGCAAGTAAGCTAGAATCTCACTCTCGTGAGTGTTACTTCGTTGGGTACGTTAAAGATGGTATTGGATACCAGCTTTATGACCTTGAGACCCAAAAGGTTTTGGTTTCTAGAGATGTGAAGTTTTTGGAGAATGGTTTCCTTAAAGGTCAAGACAAGAATGATGTAGAGGAACTCATTAAATCCCCTGAGGATTCTGAGCTTCTTGGACCAGAAACTGAAGAGATAAATAAAGACGAAACACACATACCTCTTCGAAGGAGTTCGAGGGTGGTTGCACCACCTGAAAGGTATGGGTTCCATGTGTCAAGTGAGACTGACATTGATCATACTTCATTTTATGAAGCACTCGCGGATCAAGACATGGATAGATTGATGCTAGCAATGAAGTCAGAAATTGACTCCATGCATAAGAATGGTGTATGGACCCGAGAGGATCCACCTAAAGGGGTAAAACCCATTGGGTGTAAATGGATCTTCAAGAGAAAGAGGGGACATGATGGGAAAGTAGAGATTTTCAAGGCATGGCTCGTCTCTAAGGGCTACATACAGAGAAAAGGCATCGATTACGACGAGACATTCTCTCCTGTGGCTATGCTTAAATCCATCAGGACACTGCTAGCTATAGTTGCATATCTTGACTACGACATCTGGCAGATGGACGTCGAGATGGCTTTCCTTAATGGATACCTCGAGAAGGATATCTACATGGAGCAGCCCCAAGGCTTCATAACTGAGGATGGAAAAGTATGCAAGCTGAAGAATTCCATCTATGGGCTCAAGCAAGCTTCTCGTAGCTGGAACATCAGGTTTGACGAAACCATAAAGAGTTATGATTTTGTGCAGAATCCTGATGAACCTTGTGTGTACAAGAAGCTTAGTGGGAGCGTTGTCGTGTTCATCGTGCTTTACGTAGATGGCATCCTTATCATTGGGAATGATACAAGGATGATGACCAGTGTGAAGATTTGGCTATCCCATACCTTTGAGATGAAGGATCTTGGAGAAGCCTCTTACATCTTAGGCCTGAAGTTTTTCAGAAACCGAGAAAAGAGGATTTTGGGATTGTCACAACATGGATACATTAAGAAGATTCTTGAACGATTCTGAATGGATAGTTCCAAGAAAGGATTCCTACCTTCAAGACATGGTATCCACCTGTCTAAAGGAATGGCCCCTCAAACTGTTGAGGAAAAGAAAGCCATGGCTGGATGTCCTTATGCATCAGCTGTAGGAAGCTTAATGTATACCATGATGTGTACTAGGCTAGATATCTGCCATGTAGGGGGAGTGGTAAGTCGTTACCAATCCTGCTATGGAGAACAACACTGGAATGCAGTAAATAACATATTCAAATATCTAAGACGGACGCAAGATTACATCTTGGTCTATGGAGATGGTGATCTCCAAGTCTTGGGATACACAGATTCTGACTTCCAATCGGATATTGATGATCAAAAATCGACATCAGGGTTTGTATTCTTGTTGAATGGTGGTGTTGTGAGCTGGAGAAGCAAGAAGCAAGACACTACTGCAGATTCAACAATAGAAGCCGAATACATTGCCGCATCGGATGCTGCAAAGGAGGCGGTGTGGTTGCACAAGTTCGTCCTGGAGCTTGACATAGTTTCCTCTGATACTCCCATCCCGTTACTCTGCGATAACACGGGAGTCATTGCCCAGGCAAAGGAACCCAGATGGCATCAGAAGAGCAAGCACTTGGAAAGGAAATACCACATCATTCGGGAGATTCAAAAGCGTGGTGACATCATCATCACCAAGATGGCCTCTGCCGACAACGTTGCTGATCCTCTTACCAAACCTCTGACACAGAAGGTTTTCGACCAGCATGTAATGAGTATGGGTTTAAGGATTGTTCCTGAATGGTTCTGAGGGCTAGTGGGAGATTGTTAGCAATGTGAGCCCCGAGCGAACCATTCCTACAATAAATGTTATTGTAATAAATGATTTATCAATAAAGTTATTGATTATTTTTCACTCCCTTTCTGAGATTGAATGAATGAATGCACTATAAGGTCCCTCTGTACAATAAGGGTTATGTACCATGGCCAACTTGATGATCATACAGCTTTTGATTCATTGAATGAATCATAGAGGCTGATGCTTGGATGAATATCTAAGGAGTTAGATAGATGACTCATCAAGCAGCATCAAATGATTGTTAAGTGTTGAGCTCCAGTCTGAGTGGGAGATGGAAATCCTTTCTCATATGGCTGATATATGACCGACCTCTTGACGGAGGTCCTCTGCATGGGAATTGTTATTCGGAGGTGTCAGATTAGTTTAGTCAATGGGCTGACTTAACGAGATTGAGATAACCAAAAGACCTATGTTAAATGCTGTCACAACATAGGCATGCATCCTCTGACCAGAGACAGATGTGTTGCTATGTCTGAGTGTGTACATTTTGCAAACCAATAGGTTGATGACCTAGCCAAGGTCTATACACCGGTGAGCTGGTGTGCAAATAAGGGCATATGAGTAATACGATCTCTCAAAGGGATCATACAGGTTCACATGTGAACCTGGAGACATGAGCTCACTCATGAGGTATTGGGACTGATCAAATTCCATGCATGGTCATCATGCTTTGGAAGCATGACATGAATTTGAAGGTAAGATATAGGCTTTGGGAAAGCATATGATCTATACCTATTCCCAATGACCAAGATTGAGAAACTTAATGATCAAACCCTGAAGATGACAATATAAAAGTGATCTATATCTTCAGAATGATCATAGGTCTTCCAATATGCAGGATGTACATGTATTGGAAATACTTGAGGGTGATGTGATCATAAACGATTGTATAACCATGACGCTTCCATTCCGAAGGAGTGACGAAATAGGTTTGGATTTTAGTGACTCCTCTCATTAGAGAAGTAACCTAATCTTAGTCCATGTACTGTACATTGATCTGGATGAGATTCAGATGCAATGAGAAGATTAGGTCTACGGTCATGATTTGATCAAGCATCTGTGGGAGGTCCATGAGATCTGAATTTGAGATATGATCTCAACATCCAAGTCACTATACGTGGAACAATACAATCGCCCTATCCTTATCTCCAAGTATCTGCGGAGAAATCGCATTATTCTTGAAAGGGCTTAGGAATAATTCCATAGATCTAAGCATTGAAGAATTAATGATTAAATGTGATTTAATCATCTTGATGTGGGTAGAAATATCCAATATAATTAAATGTGATTTAATTATTATGGATAAGAATAATGTGGATAAAAATATCCAATTATTCATAATATATTATAAATGTGATTTATAATGTATTAGAGAGAGCTAATTGTAATTTATATTTGTTGATTAATTATTAATGTGCATTGGATATACATTGTGTAATTAATTGAAAATGTAAATTATATTTTTTTTTGGTTGTGAATGTGATTCACAATTTTCAATGGCAAGATTGCAATATTCTCAAAATTAATTATGAATTATTTTTGAAGAATAAATCACAACAAAAGTTGTTGGAAATAATAATGGAGATTTCCATGGAGATATACAATCTCATGAGATTGCCTCCATATGGAATAAAGTGGACGGCCACAAGTCCTACTTGGAATAGGTGGCCGTCCACCTTGATATACATGGGAGATGTAATCTCCATGTATATTCTCTCCTTATTTGGTTGATGTAATTTAGGATTGATTTATATTTGATTTTATCAAATATATTTTGATCTAAATTAAATCTAATTTGTTGATTTTTTACCTACAACAATCTTGGCCATTGGATTGAATATAAATCAATCTTATCCATTGATTTTATATGTCCCATGGATTGAGATCCATGGATACCAAAACCCTATAAATAGAGAGGCATGCCATGCTCTCTAAAGATATGCAATTTTCGAGCCAACTCTCTCTTATTCTTCTCACACCAACTCTCTCTCCCTCTTCTTGGTGGCCGTCCACCAAACCCTAGAGGAGAGACTAGTCATCGCCTTCGCCACCGTGCCACCGCTTCGATGTTCTTCGGTTCTCTGTCTTCTTGGAGTGCTACGCTCACGAAGAGGACGTTCGATCTCGTACAACGAGATCAGGAGTTCATCGTGCTTGGATCGACTTGTTGGATTGCGAGGATCACGCGATTCATCCCCGCGCTCGCAAGCGACCTCTCCGACGATCGGACTTGAGACAGGAGGTCTCTTTTCCTAGAGACTCGATCAACAACGCTTCAAGAGGTATTCCTTTATACTTGTTGTGGTTCTAGATGAAACGATCCGAGAATCATTCTTGGATCATGTGGTTTCATCGCATGAAAATTTTTTAAATTTCGTTGTAGAGAACAACTAGTACGACTAGTCGTTCTGCATCGTATTCGATACGACGATCACGCTTCTGTGATGCGCTTGAGGATAATACCATATCCTTTACCATCCACTGGAGGTGTTAGGCTGTTAGATGTCAGATCTAATGGCCCCTTACCAGCCACATCCCAGACATCTGTCAGCTGTCAGATCTGACCTCTGACATCCCAGAGCCGCACGATCATGCCTCACCAGCGACTGCCACCTGTCCTCGTCACGCGTCTCATCATGTGCTTCATGGGTATATTGCACTTTCTTTCGTTGTGTTTCTTTTAGTTTATATTTCAGTCTGTAAAAGAATTCACAGTTGAACCATTTTACATTCTAGCACCTGTAGTTTTTCGTATTTGCACTTTAGTCATGCTTGTGTGGACCCATGTACTTCGTCACGTGTTTACCTGGGATATTTGCATTATTTACACTAGACTTATCTTCTGTTATGAATTGAACATTTACTTTTTGTATTTGCAAATATGCCCCTGTGAGTGCGGATTTGTGACATGTGCAGATATTATGGAAAAATTACAGCTTAGGCCCTAGGTCTTTACTACATGTTACTTTTTGGTTCTAGAACTTAACTTATTTTCATTTTGGTCGCTGTGAGCTGTGTGTTTTGTCATTAATTAAATAAATAGCATTTTGTCTCCAAAAATCTTGAAATTTTGAGACATAGCCCCTGCTACTGTGTAGGAATTTTGGGAATTTTTGGGTTGTGTTTTGATTTTGTTTGTTGTTTTTAAAAATTCAAAAACCTTAAAAAGTGTCACTATCTGTTTCTAAAAATCAACTAAAAATAATAAAATATCTTATAAAATTATAAAAAATTCATGATTGTGTTTTTTGTACTCATAGAATTTCTATCCTATTTTCATCTTAATCCCACTTGTAAAACTCATAAAAATTGAAAAAGAGTACAAATTTTCTAAAAATCATAAAAAGTTCATAAAATGTCAAAAAATGTGTTTTCAGGTTCTGTAGTTAGCTTTTATTTTATGTTTCACATAAAATTATTATTAGGATTTATAAGCATTTTAAGTAATTTTAATTTGCCTTTATATCCTGGTTGTACATTGCTTGTTGTTTTTGACATTCTTTGATTTTTAGAAAATTAGTTAAATATAAAAAACCCTAGGAAAATTGCAAAAACACTTGAATATTTTAAAAACATAAAAATATTTTTATTTATAATTTTTAAATATTTTTGATCCTTTAAATAATTGCTTGAAGGTGATTTTTGGCTTTCTCTTTATCCTTTTCCTTACTATAAAAACCATAAAAAATTTTGAAAAATTTAAAAATCACCAATTCTCTTTCTTTCCTTGTTCCCGAATAGTTCGTAGGTTTTCCATTTCATGCTCCTTGTGATCGAACCTGGTAGCTATACCAGGTAAAATAAACTAGCAAGACCGCTTTCCACATTTTGATTACTTTATTTCTTCATTTGGTGGTCTGCTTTTTCCGTTGAGCCCGGTTCGGGTGATTGAGGTCACAACGACCTTTGATATCACTTAATCATCTCGGGCTGCTCATCAGGTACACTTAAGTCCATCGGGAAGTTGAGGATGCTAATCTCATCGCTTCTAATCCGATGGCTGGAAAAAGATCTGGTACATCAACTTCATCGAACAATATCTACTCTTCAAGAAGATTAGGGAGAAGGATTCATTCCCCATACTTTGATCATCAAATACTTCTGGTTCTGACAACAATTCTTTCCTCCGACAAGCCCAAGATGATCCTAGGCCCCTTCCTCGTCAGCTGGTACTAGCCGGTGGTATCCCGAACCCAGTACGAGGGGTATGGAGGTCATTCTATCTCGGATTTCCTTGAGGTTTGGATGAGCATTGATACTTTGCTCCAGGATTTCCTCTCGACCTGGTAACCTATGCAAAATCTTGCAGGGCTCGAGGCAATTCTCCTCGACCCAAATTGAAGCTGGAAAGCAACAGGAATGGGCGAGATGGGTGTGACTCCGTTGTGTGGAGGAGGAAGAGACATGATCCTCTGCTCCGTACAAGATCAAAGGGGGAGAATGGATATGGGAGACGAAGAATATGAAGAAGAAGGAAATGGTCATGAGAGATGGGTCGGTCACTATCGGAAGCACAACGGAATTGAGCTAGAGTATGGAACTCCGACGAGCTTCGACTTTAAGATTCACATTGAACTACAGGTCTACAGATGAAATAAAATGCAAGAAATAGTAAACGATGACTAATTCTACCTAGATATGGAAGGAAAATATGCAACTCTTACTTGGGGACCATGGATTAAAGACATCATCGGAGCTCCACCTTGGACCACCTCCTTACCTCCACGCACCATGTAGACTTTAAGAGGCACTCTCTCTGTCACCGGGAGCACACACATGTGAAGTAGGAGATTCAAGGGCTTGAAAAAGGACCAAATCGGGAAGGAAGAGAAGAGGTATTATTTATAAGCATGGTCATGGGTCCTTATTGACCGATGATTTTAGACAAATCAATGGTATATACATGTGTTTTTAGGATTAGGTGTGTATTAAGATTGATATGCAAAGAGATTGCATGAAAAATCTAGTCGAAGTGAGTGATGAAACATCCAGGAAAGAAGGGAGAAGATGAAGTGTCTTCTTTGTCAGGTGGTTAGGACCCAGGTCAACTAAGGTTTGCTTCTCGTTGGTCCATGTGGACCAACTAGAAAATTTCAATATGAAAATTATTAGTAAAATCAATATTAAATAGATAATTAATTAACTAATTTTAGGGTATAAAATAAAAAATGGTTGTAATTTTATTTAGTATTTAACTACTATTTTTTAGTTATTTTTATGATGTTATTTATTATGAGTTTGTATTTACAAGTATACTTAAAGTTATACTTATATGTATATTATATTTTTATTTTGTATTTTATTTTTTTATTATTTTATAAACTTAGTATACATATTTAGAACTTATTTAAATGTACAAAAATGTATCTTTATTGTATTATTCTGATACAACATGTACACATCAATAAATAAGGGTATTAAGTATATAGGTATATGTACATTATATTCATCTATGTATTTTAGCATGTTATTTTATTTTAATACATGTTTTCTTGTTTTTATTCTAAATATTTACATATAATATAAATAATATTTACAAAATTATATAAATTTTAAATTATAAAAATAGTAAAGAATAAATAAAATGCGTATTTTACTCGATATATTATACAATGAGGTCCAAAACCTAATGTTTTCATCGTAACTCCAAATTGAATGAAACTACCTTCATTAAAAAGCTTATTAAAAGTTATATACAATTAAAGGTGATTTGATATATTTTGGGTTCATATGGAAAAGAAATGGGTTTGGGAAGTTTGGATTTGGATTCTTATTCATAGTATAAAATGTAAACTGTGTATTATTTTTGTGTGAAGTCAATTTTGTACTTGTCTATATATTTTTATCTTCAACATTCATTACAAAGTTTTTTTATTTGAGGTATAAATAATAAATAATAAAATGGGTCCCAAAAATGACTTATTTGGAAAATAATTTTGTAATTTTATTGTGTTTTTGACCCTTATTTCCCCTACTTTTTTCCTTGTCGACCTAGTCATCAAGATGCCCAGGTCTCATAGTTTAGGGTCGTAAAATACCTTTGGCATTTTATTGAATTTTCTTTTATTTTATTTATTAATTTATTTTGTATTTAAGTAATGTAATTTATACAATAATTATACAATAAATAATGAGTATTAATTTGTATAAAATAATGATATTTACATGCATTCAACTATGGTTTAAAGGTCAAAATGAAAGAATAAAGATGATGAAATGGAGATTCATCACATCCCTATACTTGTCTTTGCTAGTCCCTAGCAAATACTTATTCCTAGAAATATATAAAATAAAATAAAGAAAAGAAAAATAAATACCTTGGAATAGTTGTCGACTTTTAAACTTGTCTTTATGAATTCAAAATTTGGAGCTCAAAGAAGGCCTTTGGATTAATGGTGTGTTCAGAACCACATGGAAATCAAGAAGTGTGACATAACATCCCTTAGGTTCCATACTTCTATCATCCAGTCCAATTCACATCCATGTCAAAACCATCCTCTCAGTCCCATACTCTTGCCACCTTGAAGTGATAGGAGAAATTGTTCAGCTCTCCCCAGACAAAATCATCGAACCATCAAGGCATTTGCTCTTCTGGTAACTCATCATCATGGAGATAAATATTCCCTTCTAAGGTCAGGTGCTCCTGGTCATTACAATTGAATGGGAAAGAAGTTAGAAGAATGGGAAAGGAAGTGGGAATGGACCAATGTAGTCTTTATTCTCTTGTGAAGTTGGTTAGTGTAACTGGTTGTTCACCAAGAAGCATGCTTTTTCTGAAGCTCAAATTTTTGTGGAATTTATGCTATAGGCTTCTTTGGATATTTTCTTTGACTTGTGTACATCTTCTGCATTCTTGCTTGTCCCCGTGGATATAGCATCTTTTGTTCCACCCATTTTTTGGGATCTTGGAAAAAGTTGTGCTGGTAGACCATTCCTAATCCGAAGCATTTTCTCAATCCATCTCCAGTCCTTAGATATCATTGTTACCAAAAGAAGTGGGTTAGAGTACCAGTGTTGTCAATACCCAAGAATGGTTCCTGAGCCACCCTTGACAAAGCAGCCTTACATCGTCCCGACTTAGACTCCAAGATTTTTCAACAGTCCATCTGACTTGTGATAAGTGCTAGGTGAGAGGTTTCTAGTCAAGTCACTGTCTCAAGAGTCTTATAGATGATATGAAGGGTTCTATTTAAGCACATTGAATTGACTCATGAACATAGTCTTATGAAACCTAAAGAATCAAGTCAAGGTAACCTGAAATATCTCCACTTCAAGTTCTTAATGGGTTCCTTTGGATTAAGTGTATTAAGGTCCATTACAAGCTCCAATCTTCATACTTTATTTGAACTCGTTCAATTGTCTATGCTATTCCGAAAAATATGAATGATATGCACAATGCCAGAAAATAAATTTGTGATGCAATTTTCTTGTTTTGAACTTTTTATGGGTTTTTGCAAAGGGTTTTGCAATTTTTATGTTATTTTTGAAAAGGTTTTTGCAAATGTTTTTGGAATTTTTAATTTTTCAATTTTTAGGTATTTTTCAAAAAAAAAAGGTTTTTGGAATAAATAGGTAGTGTGCTTTGTTATTTACACAATCACACACCCTTTTATTTAAAATAATTTGGATTCAAGAACTTACAAGTTTGTATATAAAAAGTTTGTAAAGGTTCTTTATTTGTGTGCTTTATGAGCATAGTTCTCAAAAAGAATTTGAAAAGATTGTTGCAAACATTATGAAAAACTTATTTAGTAAACAAATTTAACAAATAGATTTTTCAAATAATTTACATAATTTAAAAATCATTTTACAAAGATTTTTCAAACAGTATATATATTTTTTCAAAATATTTTCACAACCATTTCCAAACATTTGCAAATAGATTTTCAAAATATTTTATTTCACACATAGAAAATAAATTTTTACAAACAAAACATTTTTAGAAAGGTTGAAAACATTTTATAAAATGTTTCCCAAACAGATTACGAACGATTTTCCAAACAATTTTCCAAACCATTTTTAAAAAATTTTGTAAAATATTTTTACACATTTTATTAATCGGTATATATAAAGAATTTTAACGAAATTTATAAAAGTATCTTCTTTACACTTAATTAAATGTATTTTAGGCATACTTATTGAAATTACAAAACTACGAGTTATGGCTAAAGTATATACAACCCCCTAGACTTAGCTTGATCTATGTCCTCGTATATCGAAGAGAAAAGAAATGACATAACTCGTACTAAATATAAGAAAGACTATATTACAACGATTGTAGAATAATGAGGAAAATAAAAAAAATCATTTTTATGTTTATTTTATTTCTAGTATTTTATTTTATTTTATGTTATAAATATATTTATTAAAAATATTTTAAAAATTTAAAATTAGAAAAGTAAAAAACATGTACGTTGTCTTATTTTGTAAATTCTCCACTCTTTTTCTTCTCTTTATTTTGTTGTATTTTAGTAGACTACTTTATTTTATTTTATTTTCTTTATTTATAGGAGAATGGGAAGTTGATCATCCCCCTATACTTAGGATTAAATAACTCTAAATATAGCATACTATACATAAGGCAGGGAGTGTAAGGGAGAGAATAAACAAATCACAACTCGATCTATCTCCCCCTATACTTAAGGTAATATATTCGTAAGCATAGACAGAAAATATCAACAAGAGAGAAGACATGTGAGGGGATCAAAGAATGAACATAGGAGGTTTTTCATCCCCCCTATACTTAGGATATATAATATCCTAAGTATAAAAGCAAAGAATGAGGAAAATAAAAAAGAAATAGAAAATACAACCAAAAAGAAGAAAAACAGAAAAATAAAGGAAACGTGTTTTGGGACATTATATAAATCTTCTCCTGCTACTATGGTTGTGGAGGATTTGTCAATGATTATTTAAACTACATCGCCAACGGTCAGGAAAGTTTCATGCTCAAGGTACGGCTTCAGTAACTTAATGTTGATGACTAATGGTTGTGCGTCAGCTGACAAGTCTGATATCACAATGCTTCCATTGTCACACACTTCTTTAACTATGAATGGCCATGTTCATTTACTCTTTAAATTTCCCAGGAATATATTCAACTTTGTGTCAAATAGCTATACTTTTTGTCCAGTCTCGAATGTCTTCCTCTGATGTGCAGGTCATGCTAATGTTTATCCTTCTCCTTGTACATCAAGGTGTTATTATGAGCATAGTCTCAGGATTCCAGGAGCCTGCTCAGATCCCCTTTTCTTTGCTGACCACATTTACGTGAGTCCAAGTTGTAGATATTGATACCCATAATGATTTATGCATCGGTTCCATGGGTAAATGGCACAACTTTCCATAGGAGAGACGATGGGGAGATATGACAAAGGGAGACTTGTAAGAAGTTCTGTATGCCTAGAGGAATGAGTCCAAGAGTTGGGAACAATTCTTTCTGTTCGGATTCACAAGCTTTTGCAAGATCATCTTGATTTCTCTATTTGATAATTCTTTCATGCCATTGGTCTGGGGATGATATGGAGACACGACTCGGTGATCTATGCCATACCCCTTCATTAGTTTCGAGACCTCTATGTTAATGAAGTGACTCCCCCCGTCTGATATTGTATCTTCAGAATCCTGAACCGTAAAATGATGTTCTCTCTCAAAAATCAGCATACAGTGCGACTTTCAGCAGATCGGATGGGAATTGCTTCAAGCCAGCAACTCACGTATTTAGCTGTAAGAACTCAGAAGGATGTGATTAAATACCTGACTGTTGGGAAATGGTCCCATTAAGTCAATTCCCCACACGTCGAACACATCTGAAATCTGAATGAAGTTGAGGGGCATTGAGTCCATTGCTATAAGGGTGCCTCCCAATCTCTGATAGTCAGTGCAGTTCTTCACATATGTTGCGGCATCCTTAAATAGTGTCGGCCACTAGAGGCCACACTATACTACTTTTGTTGTTGTTATGTCTCCAAAGTGGTGTCCACCACATTCGACTGAGTGACAACTTTCAAGGACACTTTGATGCTCCTTCTAAGGAATACACCGATGTTAAATGCAATATGCTCCTTCCTTGAATAATGACAGATTTTCCCATCAGTAGAAATGTATTTGGGATAAGAATTTTTCCTTCTTTATCTTTGTCCAATCTTGTGGGACTACACTGGAAACGAGGTAGTTCACAATATCGACATACCAAGGAGTGAATCTACAACCAGAATCGACTCATCGGGAAAGGTGCTTATGATGGGTGCACTCCTTAGTAGAGGCTCTTGATGCTCAATTCTGGAGAGGTGATTTGCTACCTCATTCTGAACTACAGGCTTGTCTTTGATTTCCAAATCTCCTGGAGGAGAAGGATCCACCTGATTTGTCCGAGCTTGGCATCCTTCTTCTACTATAAGTACTCGATAGCAGAGTGGTTACTATAGATGGTGATTTTAGATCCCAGTCGACATGATCTGAACTTCTCGAGGGCGAAAACCATGTCCAGTAACTCTTTTTTATAACAATGTAGTTATGCTGAGCCTCCTCTAATTTCTTGATAGCGTAGGGAATGACATAGGGCATTTTATCCTTTCTCAGTCCTGACATGCCCCTAACTGCAAAATCTAATGCATCCATCATGGTATCAAAGGGTAGAGACTAATCAGGCAGCTATAGGACTGAAGCTTGAGTTATTAGATCCTTCAATTGATTAAATGAAAGGATAACCTGCTAATCAATATGAAACTTGATCTCCTTGCACAATAATTTAGTGATAGGTCGGGCGATGCGGCTGAAATCTCAGAGGAATCTCCTGTAGAAACCCACTTTCCCCATGAATGACCTTACATTTCTAACATTTTTAGGTGTCTCTATATTATCTATCACATCCATCTTTGCTGGGTCAACTTCCATGTTATGCTTGGAAACGATGTGACCTAGCACAATCCCTTCAATGTCCATAAAATGGCTCTTTTCACAAGATATTATGAGATTAACTTCTCGACATTTCTATAGTAATCTATCTAGGTGCTAAAGACAAGAATCAAAGCTATCACCATGGATAGAGAAGTCATCCATGAACACCTCAAGAAAACTACAAACTATATCGACGAAAATTACCAACGTACATCTCTGGAATGTGGCAGGTGCATTGCACATACCAAAGGGCATTCTACTAAAAGCATGGGTGCCAAACGAGAAAGTGAAGGTAGTATTCTTTTGATCTTCGGTTGAGATTACCACTTGGTTGTACTCAGAGTACCTATCTAGAAAGAAGAAGAACTCCTTGATAGCCAATCTTTCCCGAACTTGATCAATAAATGGCATGGAAAAGTGGTCCTTCTTTGTTGCGGTATTAAGGTAGCGGTAAACAACACATACATGCCAATATGTCGGTACTCGAGTAGAAATTTCTTCTCCTCTTTCATTAGTAACCACAGTGAACCAACTTCTTCAGAACTACATACAAAGGGCTCACCCATTTTGAGTTGGAGATGGGGTAAATGAAGCCCGTGTCATGGCATTTAGTGATTTCTTTCATGACCATGTCCTGCAAATTCGGGTACCATATTCTTTGAAACTCTCTGGATGGCTTGACATCTTCTTACAGGTAAATATGGTGTGAGCATAGGGGTAGTATTTATCTCGCGGAGGTCTGATACGTGCCAACCAAGTGCCTTGCAATTTTTCTCTAGAACCTCAAGAAGTCAAGACTCTTGATCCAGAGTCAGCCTGTTACTGATGATGACCGGATATATATTTTCTTCACCCACACGGAAAGCATACTTGAGGCCTATTAGAAGTGGCTTTAATTCTGGTTCCAATATGGTATGCTTCTCGGTCACTTTGGAAACTGTTCTGGTAGGGGAGTGATCTTCCATGACTTTGGAGGTGCTACCATCCTTAGTGACTCACGGGTCAATTGATATGGTGCCGAACAGGTCTGCAATGATTTCATCACATTCAGAATTGCATGAATCTTCTAGATCAAATAGACGCATCATCAAATTTGAATCTATCTCTTAGGAGACATCGGAGATTGTGTCAACCATGCTTTCCAGGTCCTCTTCAGGAGAGAGGATTTCCAAGGTCCATGTATCATTCAAAGAGAGCTATGTATCTCTGATTTTTGAAATAAAGTCACTATTAGATCCAGACTATGTTGTATGGATTTCATCAGATCAGACCACCAGCTCAATGACCATGTCTATGGTAACTCTATTGCTGCTCGAGCTGAATGTGATCTTCCTAGAGCCATAGTCAACCACAACTTCTGTAGTTCACAAAAATGGTCGACCAAGAATAATTGGGGTCTGAAGTAATGGTGCAGGGGAGTCCATATCCAATACCACAAAATCAACAAGAAACTTCATGTCCTGTACCCTTACGACCACGTCCTGATCTCGAGTTTACTTGATTGATCGATCAATGAAATGAAGGATCATGTGTGTCAGCTTCAATGGACCCATCCCAAATTCTTGCAGTATTTATGAGGAAAGAGGTTGATGGAAGAGATGCCATCAAGTAGGGTTCGCTCGAAGACTTGATAAAACATCTCATATTTGATCGAAGGTGCTCGTTTGTTTGGCTTCTTTTAAAGGAGGTTGTTGATGGCATTGACATTGGCCATGGTGAGGACATGCTTCTCTACTAGCTGGCGTCTGTTTTTGTGGTTAGATCGATGCTTGTTCATGCATGCCTCTTTTAATCCTTTATTCACAACATGCATGTATTCCATGGCTTGCATCAAAGAAAATTCAACAGTTAAAATTTTGATAATATTCACAACACCTGGATTATATAATACACTTTTTTTGCAATTTTTTGTAGCTTTCTATGGCATCAAGAAAATGAACATTTATAGAACTGAAATCAAAAGCATTTTTCCTATTTCAATAGAATTCTTGTCTGCAATATCTTGTACATCAAGACTACAAAAAGGTGTATAATCTCTAGAATTGGGTGAACGTCCAAAATCTATGATCATCACTCTATCGGCTAGCACTGGATCAATTGTCGGTAGTTTCTCCTCCAGGGCTGATGCAACTTCACTTCGACTACGATCATTTTTTATCTTTTTCATTTTAATGATATTTTTTGTTCTTTTCATTGGAAATGGTGGTAGCTGGTGGTTGGCATGGCTAGTAGTTGGCACGTCTCATGCAGAAGATAATGATCCACTATATTAAGCTTTATTTTTCCCCTGATAGTGATAGACAGAGGCAAGATCCTACCATTCCTGAGAGTAACATCATTAGACAAAGAAAAATCACAATCATATGACTCTATAGGCATAGACATGACATCACATTCTACATGCTCTTTTTCTCTTAAAATTCTTGGGTTGGCTTCGACCTAGGCAAGAATTGGAGTTTTGGTGTCCATTAGGTCATCCAGCTTCCTTGTTATCTCTGTTAGTCCCTTTACCAATTAGGTTAAGCAATCAAGGCTTGGGTTTACAGGAACTGCCTTGGAAGGTTCAACGGGTTGACCACGTTGTGGATGATGGTGCGAAGGCTGAGATGGGTGCTGCAGGTATTATTACTGAGGTGGATGAAGCTAATATTGATATTGGTAAGGAGGAGGATTGGTGAGTCACAACTGCATACTGATGGTATGACTAGTGCGGGCAATACGACAGCTGTGAGTACTGTTGAGTTTGTCTCCAATTTTTCTAGAATTATAGAGACTGGTGATACTACAACTGAGGCTGAGACTGGGAAAATCTCAGTCCTTGATGTTGAGGACCATGCAAGAATTGGTAGGCTGGTCCTGTTGAGGTTCGCCTGAACGGGCCAGTTGTGAGTTGTTTGATCATACACCATTCACCTCCTGAATGAGAGGTGGTGGAGGTGAGAATGGATCATAGGAAGATAGGGGCTCTGGTTGGTAGACCACCAACTACTGTTGTTTTCGTGCCTAGTCGGGAGTCTGCACGTAGTACACATGTTGAACTACCTTTTACTACTGACTCAGATGAGGCTATTTTAGTGGTGTTGACTCATCCTTATTCTCATTGGGAGTCTTGGGCAGTGGAGTCTCATACTGGAAGGCGCTGATGATACTTACAAGAAACTCCAGTTGCTTGGTAATTAGATCCAATTTGTCTAGGTTCTAGGTTCTTTGTTTGATCACAACTTATTTCTCTAGATCATGTGATCGTTTCTTGATAATATCAACCTTTGAGAGATGACCACCAATGATGCCTTGGATAATATCACAACCATTTGACGTGCCTCAGACTACCCTTATTAATTCAACCAGATTAATGATCGAATTACATTTGTCGTTCATTGCAGTCGGGTAATCGAAGACTTGTAAAAAACCACTCGGATCAATGTTCAATTAGTTGCAAGCGGCAGATTTATTTTACTCGGGCAAGCCCAAGGTTGAACTCAAGTAGGCAGTTTTTCCTTAGGTGAATTTTAAGTTAATTTCAATGTCAGATTTTCAGAGGAATATTTTCGGTATTTTTTATGCAGTTAAGGAAAATAAAATGCAATTTCAGGCCAAATTTTAAGTTAAATCACAAATAATCATCAAATGAAATCCAAAATTAATGAAACTTGGCTAGAATATGAAATGGGATGAAACTAAGCTACTTTTTTAATGAATTTAATATGAATGACAGGTAGTTTTTGAAAAGTCAATTTTAATAAATACCAAAGCACAATATTTACATATATAAAAATTATCCTAGATATATCTATATGAGATGAATCCAAGAAAATTAATAAACCTAAAAAATGATGCAAATTGGACATATTAAAAATCAATATAGCAAAAGACTAATTAATTTATTTAGGCCTTGAGATGCGTGCAAATGGTTTTATTTTTGGGTACAGTGAAGATCAGCTTAAATTAAACCTAATGTGATTTTATGGTGATTTTTGGAGTAATAAATAGTTTAATAATGGATTTCAAGCACATAGTGGCAAAATTATGTCAATTTCCACAAACAAATAATATTTAATTCTATGAAGCTCACAAAAATATGACATGTGTCCACAGAGATAAAGCACAAGTTACTGCAACATGTAATTTTGGAATTTAAAAATGATGATAAATGGATGGCTAAATATGCGTGCAAACACAAGGACTAAAATGCAAAATAGAAATTAAAATTGCTCAATTTTGAAACATGCATACATGAACTAAAGTGAAAATGCCTATAATGTTGGGGGTATGCGTGCAAAATTCCCATAAGAACAGATGCTCCTCACATGACGCGCCTGATAGGGACTGAATTGCAATTCTTGATAGTTGCAGGGGACTCTGTGTAATTTACCCAGCACACACATGAGAGACACGTAAGCTGCAAGGCTCGGGGGACTTCGGAGTCTCGGACGTCGGCTCGGAGGCTCTGGAGGTTCGGCCATCGCTTCGGATGCTCCGAGTCTAGGGTCAGGGAAGAGGCTCGGAGGGTGCTACATGGAGAGTGCTGGACCGTTAGATATGAAGAGATCCAACGACTGCTGGAGTTGAATTCATGGCATGCCTAGGGACCTTCAGATCAAGATAGATCTAATGGTGGCGATGGCTTCTGGAGCAAGGCAACATGGCGTGACGCTGGCTGTTGTATTAAGACGAATCCAACGGTGTCTGGAGCTCGAAGGCGATGGTGACGTGGCTGTGTATGGACCGTTAGATCCTCTTGATCCAACGATGTTGGGAAGCGTGCGACGTGGTTTGATCGGGACCGTCCGATCAAGGTGATCGTACGGCGGCTGCTTGTCTTGTTCCTCTGATCCGCCACCTCTTGCGGCAGACTTGGCGGGGCTCCGATGAAGGGGTCCTGGCTCCGCCGCCTTCCCTCGTGATCAGTGTACCTCGATGGAGGTTCCTAGAGAGATCGAACGTTCATGGATGCGTGGAGGAGTCGCTGGAGGCCTTGGAAGGAGAAGGGGAGGTTCTACTGGCAGAGATGTTGAAGCTCGAATACTGCTCGGGCGAGGTTCCGTTCAATGAAGAAGAGGGGACCTGCAACGTTAGTGGGTGCCAAAACAAATGGTGCCCATGTTCTTGGAAGTGCAATGAGTGCGGGAGGCCTGTGGCGTGAAGGTAAGAGTGGTCCGGTGTGCTTCTCCGCTGGGAAGGTGGAGCTATGGTCGGAGGGAAGTTCGATACGTCATCGGGCCAATTGAATAGTTGCGTGAAGATCAAAGCTTCAAGGCGAAGCTCTATGGGTGATCAACGGATAATGGTATCTAGCAGAAATGGCGGAAAAATTGCGAGAAGATCGAATGAAAAGAAGATGGAGATCGAAAGGGAGAATGGATGAATCTACATGGGGATTGGAAGCTCATAGGATGCTTCCGGTCATCACTTGAGGGTCAGTAGAGGGCCCGAGCTCAAGCAGCTCATCGGAGGAGCTGCGACACGGTGTGGCTATGCCGTGGATCTCGTCAGAGGTGAAGACCTATCGTCTCTCACTTTCACTCGCAATTTCTGTCACCAATGGGTAGCTAGGAGCTCTTGGATACCTCTTGCTAGGGTGGATAGGGTGGAAGGTGGTCGGAGGCTGGTTATTTATAAAGAAGAGATGGAGTGCAGATGATAGAGAGGGTGGTGTGTGTGGAGTTTGTGGAGCGAAGGAGAGGGCGTCATGGGGATCATGGGTGTTGGCGAGGATGGTGGAGGTCGGGGATACGTCGTGGGGGAGTCGACGGGCAGAGATGGTGGCTATAGTGGTGCCAAAAATAGAAAGGGGAGAAGGCGATGTGAGGTGGGTAATGTGCGCGAGGAAGACGGCTGGAGGTGGAAGACGACATCATGGACATTGGATATCGTGATCCAATGACCATGAGATGGGCACGAGGGAACGGGTAGGATTAGATCCTGCGGGTCAGATCGAAGCGCGGTGGTCCAGTCACGTGGCGCACGGAGAGTGAGGCGGAGATGAACAACATGGATGAGATCCGGGATGATGATCCAAGGGTTAGGACTTAGGCGGGATTGAGCGGCTGAGATGAAAGCTCATAGAGGGTGATCGGATGGTGTGGAATGTGCTACATGGCGTAATGAGATGAGGGTGCTGGTGAGCAGCCCAGATGCGATATGGGCCTTAATCGTGCGGTTGAGATTTGATGTAGCATGGATGACTGGGATTTGGAAGGAGATGAAAACATCAGACCGTTAAGAATAAGAGGCATGTGGTGTGTTATGAGCGGGCCAACTGGCAGAGGGCGCCATGTGGCGCAATCAGAGGGCGCCACGTGGCCCAATATGATTCGTTGAGGAATAATGTGAAATAAGAGGGAGAAAATGGCCGAATTTGGAGAAACGTAAAACATGAAAGTTGTAGATCTCGATGAGATCTACAAGTTTCATGTTGACCAAAAATGGAAACAAGGTCAAATAGAGTGATAAAATACAAGTATACAAATATACGTACATATAGTATACAATGAGGGCCCAACACCCATGTTTTGCATACGAGCTCCGACTTAAATGAAATTGGTCTCATTATGATGGTCTCAGAATGTGTATTAATTTAAAAGTGAGTAGATAGAGAGATACATGCATTCTAAGGTCCAAGATATCAAACTTGGTTTGGGGTTTTATTTGTCAATTTTACAAGTTGGCAAATTTTTTTGGTTTTTTTCTTGTATTATTGTTAGTAATATATACATTATATAATGAATTTATGGGTTTTAGGGTTAGTATAAAATATATACAGATTGGTGATTTTTACAGATGAATTTGACTTCTTATTTCATGCAGATGCGAATGCTGAAATGTGGATGTTGTCAATGTATGCATAAATGCTAATTATGCAATATTGGTGGATATATGCCTCTAATTACTCGGGAACAAGGCTCTATTTTCCACTTTTAGAGTGACAAATCATAGATTCATTAACCCCCATACTTAAATCTTACTCCTCCCCTAGAAACTAAAATGAAATGCAAGAGTGAAATGATTTTTGGTTTCATACCAAGGTCATGACCAAAAGTTGAAAATGGAGCTTGAATCGACCCTTTGGATTAATTGTGCCGTGGAACCTTATTGTGATCTAAACTTAAGACCTAACAGACTTAAACTTCCACAAGTCTTCTATTCAAGGTGCCTCAATAATCAGATCAGAACAAATCCTCAAACACAAATTTCTGATGACTATGACTCTTGTATTGTGTAAGTGTAAGATAGCTCTCCACATCAGAATTGGCTAAGAAACAACTTCCTCTAACAAGGTAACTCTAATTCCCTGGTCCAGTAACTCTTTTCTCGAGGAGCGGGGTATTCCCTTCTAAGTTCAAGTACGACCAGCTCAAGAGGAGTGGGTGGAGAAAAGAATGGGCGGTAGCCAGTGTAGCTACCTATCCAAGGATGCTTGACCAATGTAGCCAAGTCATCTAGCTGCAGACTTCTTGCTAATATACATACTTTGACAGGTATTTTATTTTCACTCAAGCTTGTCTTATTTTCTTGCAATTTTTATTGTACTATATACAAGGTGCGGCATGTACATCAAGAGTTTTTCCTCTTGAGCCAGTAGACTATCCGTCTTTTGAAGCATTATTGCAACATACAATATCCCATCCTTAGATGTCAACACCACCAGACTAGGTTGAGATGCACTACCCTCCCAAGAGGAGGACGGATGTTTCCACCTGTGTGCTACTCCAAGATAAAGGATTCTACCTCCTCAGCACCGCATCAATGCAGAGCTACATTCATTGTGCTTGTCCAAGTTAGGTCACCGTCTATAAGAATTATGTGTGTGCACCAGATATTCTATTTAGACTAATCAAGATGACATGTGAACATAGACTTACGGACTCAAAGAATTAAGTCACTTGACCTGAAAAATCTTAACTCCATTTCATATAAGGTTCCTCTGAAATTAGGTGGATTAAGGTCAAATCAAGTCCATCCTAGACATCTATTCACAACTTGGTTCAGAACCCACTAGCTTTTCACTTTGCATATGCAAGATATGCATATGAGATGTAGATGACATGCTATGTAGATGAATGCAAGACTCTTTTTTTTCTTTTTCTGAATGCAAAGTAAATAAGAAGCCTTTGATTTATGATTTTTTTTATTTTCAACAAGAATATACAAGAGTATTACAAATATACATGTATTTTACATTTTTTTTCATTTTTACCCACCTTGTAATTATTTTATAGTATATACAAAAATACATGAAAGTACGAGCTATGGGTGAAGTATATATGTAATATATACACGCCCCTATACTTAGCGTGTGCTATGTCCTCAGAGCACAAAAAGCGAGGAAGAAGACATAGCTCGTGTTAAGCATAGGAGAGATAAAAGAACAAGAATGTATAGAAGTCGTCCCGCCCCCCTATACTTAGGTTGTGGTAGCCTAAGTGTAGAAGAAGATCAAAAATGGGGCGGACGAGGTCAAGAGGGGAAATGGAGGAGAATATATACATGACGGCATCGATCCCCCCTATACTTAGGCTCGGGTCAGCCTAAGTATAGGACATGAGTGAGTATGATGACCGATGGGATCTGGAGGATGTACAATGAATAGTGAATGGACTCGAGACACTCTCCCCCATATACTTAGGATATGGTCATCCTAAGTATAATCATGAAAAGATATGGAGCCGGGGTGAGTGATTGGAGTCGTGGGAGGGAGGGAAAGAATATACAGGAAGGGCGAGTATATAAAAGGATCGCGATCTGAATCTTTTAGATGTTGCTGATGGCGAGAGCTCATTGTTGCAAGGTCTCATGCGCGGCTCTATGTGTATCGACTGAATCTGCATCGCGCTTGAATACAATCTCCTTGACATGGACTAACTATTCATTGGGTTCGACGAAGTGTTTCAGCAGTTGTCTATTTACTAGGGATGTCTGTGCTCCATCTGTGAGATCTGAGATCTCAACACATCCATTATCATGTACAACACAGACTATGAATGGACCCGTCCACTTGAATTTCAGCTTTCCTTAAAAAACCTTCAGCCTCGCATTGAACAACCATACCTTCTGTCCACGAATAAAGGTCTTTCGTCTGATATATCTATCATGCCAATGCATTACCTTGTCCTTATACACCAAACTGTCTTCGTATGCTTGGTTCTGACATCCACAAGCTCATTCAGATCCATCTCTCTTTGTTTCTGCCCTAGGTGCGTGTTCCAGTTGACCTTTTTGATTGACCATTCAGATTTGTGCACTAATTCAGCGGGAAAATGGCACAACTTCCCAAATACCATCCTGAATGGAGAGGTTCCTAATGGTATCTTGTAAGTTGTCCTGTAAGCCCAAAGGACTTGATCTAAAATCTGAGACCAGTCCTTCTTGTCTGGGCAGACAAGCTTCTGCAATATAGTCTTCATTTCCCTATTCGACACCTCTGTCATGCCATTGGTCTGTGGGTGGTAAGGACTAGCGACACGGTGTTTGATGTTGTAATCCTTCAAGAGTTTCTATACTTATCTGTTCACAAAATGGCTACCCCCATTGGATATCAACACTTTGGGGATTCGAACCTAGAGATGACGTGATCTCTAATGAATTTACAGATAGTCCTGCTGTCTGCAGCTCGGGTTGGGATAGCCTCTACCCACCTGGACAGATAATCTACCGCAAGAAGGATGTATTCCAATCCATGTCTAACCAGGAATGGGCCCATGAAGTCGATTCCCCAGGCGTCAAATACAACACAAATGATGACATGCTGCATCGACATCTCATCCTTGGAACCAACGATTCCTCTCATTCGCTGGCATACTGCACAACTTAGCAAAGGTGAGCGCATTGCAAAATAGTGTCGGCCAGTATAAGCTACATTAAATTACCTTCCATGCAGTCCTCTTCCCAGAGTGGTGTCCTCCTGCCCCCAGGCTGTGGCATAAAGTAAGGAAACTCCGATATTCCTCTTGAGGAATACACCATCTCCTAACACAATCTGGTCCTTCAAAGAAAAGGATCGGATCCTACCAATAGTAATATCTTGAATCTGACTTAAGTCGGTCTATGTGGCTCTTGGGCCAATCTTCGGGAACTTTCTTGGAGAAAAGATAATTCACGATATTGGCGTACCATGGGAGTGGGTCGATAACAAAAATCAACTCGTCAGGGAAGGGGTCTCGAATAGGCATATCCTCAGAAGCATCGAGATTTTTGAGACCGGTGAGGTCATCAGCCACTACGTTCTTCTTTCTAGGTTTATCTCTGATGTCCAAATCAAATTCATGGATGAGTAGAATCCACCTAAGAAGATGCGCCTTCATGTCCTTCTTTTTTATTAAATACCGTAGTTTTATATGGTATGTAAATACAATCACCTTGGATCCAATTAAATGAGATCTGAACTAATCCAAGGTGAACACTACTGCAAGCATCTTCTTTTCCATAACTGTATAGTTACGTTGAGTGGTATCAAGCACTTTGATTGCGTAGTGTATGGCAAGTAGGACACCATCCCTCCTATATCCTAACACATCCCCAACAACGAAATGTGAGGCGTCCATCATGATCTCAAAAGGCAGAGACCAATCTGGGGCTCGTAGGATCGAGGCATCCATGATCATCCCTTGCAGTTGCTTAAGGGCCTCAAGACATTTATGATGACAATATACTCCATGTCTTTGCCTAAAATCTCAATTAGCGATCGGGCAATCTTTGAAAAATCCTTGATAAATCTCTGATAAAATCCAACATGCCTGAGGAATGACCACAACTGTTTCACGTTGGTTGGTGGATGGAGTCGTCTGATCACGTCCACCTTGGCAGGATCAACCTCGATTCCTCTCTTGGAGATGACGTGCCCCAACACGATGCCCTCTTTCACCATGAAGTGACTTTTCTCCCATGAGAGCACCAGATTAACCTCACAACATCTCTTGAGGACTCGGTCCAGATTCTTAAGACAGAAATCGAAGGAATCGCTGTGGACCGAGAAGTCATCCATGAAGACTTCCAGAAATTCACCGACTATTTCATGCGAAAACAACAACCATGCACCTTTGAAATGTACCAAGAGAATTGCATAACCCAAAGGTCATGGCCTGAAGGCATAAATACCAAAGGGGCATGTGAACGTGGTTTTCTCCTGGTCCTCAGGAGCAACGGCTACTTGATTGTAGCCCGAGAACCCATCTAAGAAGCAGAAGAATTCTTTTCCCGCTAATATTTCTAAGATATGATAAATGAATGGGAGGGGAAAATGATCCTTCTTTGTCGCAGCATTCAGGCATTTGTAGTCCACACAGATGCTCCACGACGTGGGTACTCGTGTCACGATCTCCTCTCCGTCCTCATTGGTGGTCGTCTGAATTACCAACTTTTTCGAGACAACATGGATAGGTGCCACCCATTTGGAATCGGAGATGGGATAAATAAAACCCGTGTCACACCATTTTTCTATCTGCTTCTTTACTACCACTTGTAAATTTGGATTCAACCTGCGTTGGAATTCATGAGAGGGTATAGCTTCATTTTCTAAGTAGATGTGGTGTGAACACAGAGTAGGATTTATCCCACGGAGATAGGAGATGCTCCAGCCCATCGCCTTGTGGTTTTTCTCCAGGATCTCTAGCACGTGAGATTCCTGCTCCTCGATCAATCATGAGCTGATGATGACCGGGTACTTCCTCTCTTGTCCCGCAAGGAAGGTGAATTTAAGTGTTGTGGGTAATGGTTTGAGATAAGGTAAGGTGCCATCATCAGGGAAGTCTGGCTCAATCGATTCTAGCTCTGTGCCGGTAGTAGCTGGATCTATCTTTGAATCTAATGCCACCAACTCATTCAACTCTGGAGTCAGATCGTCAAAAGTCTCCAAGCAATCGACAAAAGCCACGTCTGACTCATCATCCTCGTCTTCTGATTTCCCTAAAGAGGGAAGGACTGACAACCCAGATGGGCCTCTACATCATCGAAGATGTAGGGGGATGCATATTATGCGTTGTACTTGTTCCCAAGGCTCTCACAGACTGTCTCATGCACAAGATCTTCTCCATAGGAGAGGGACTCATCGGTTTTAGCTGGGTTCTGTCTCCATGGCCCAACGGTGTCTACGTGAATGCAATCTGCTTCAGATAAAGAGTACTCAGTGCTGGATTCTGAATCTAGCCTCTGCCACCTTGTCTGCTTCATTTCAAGTTCCTCATCTCCGCCTGGTGTTTGGAACTGAATCTTCATGATCTTGTAATCAAATAAGGCCCATGTTGTTCTGAGGAAGGGCCTTCCTAAAATGATATGGGAATCTCTCCAATTTCGAGGGGTCTTCATATCAAGCACGGTAAAGTTCACCATGTACTCCTGACCCTCGACTTTGATGATAATGCTCCTCAATTCTCCGTGGGACCTCTTGGTTGATTTATCTGCAATCTGGAGTAATGCTCTGGATTTCCTAAGAGGTCCTAGATTAAGCCTCTCATAGAGGTTGCAGGCATCAAGCTAAATGAGGATACATTATCTAGGAGAGTGCATGCAAACGCGGTGTCATCGACATGACTCGCCACATAATGGGCACCCATGTCCCTTCGCTTCCTTTCAAACACATTCTTGATAGCGCAAGTAGTGTCTATGAAAGAACGTGCTTATCAACATGGATTTTGGTCTTCCTCCTGACCATAGTAGGTGTGCATCCCACCTTAAGGTACTTCTAGAATGCAGGTTCCATGTCCACATACTTATAGAAGGGGATCATGACCTTGAAAAACTTTTTGCAGAACTATGCCATCTCAGGGTCATCTTTTTGGATTTTTTTAGTTTTCTTCTTTCCACCCATAAGGGCTCGGGGAAAAGGATTATTGATGCTAACTCAGATTCTGAAACTGAAAGATCTTCATTGAATTGGGAAACTGAGTTCCTTATATGACTCCGACTCTGACACTGACTCGGACTAAAAAGAAATTTCTGATGCTGTGAAATCGGTGATGTGTCTTCCCAACTTCTAGAATGTCCTCCTCAGATGGAGGTGTGAGCTCCTCATCGGTTTCGCCGGACTCACTGCTGGTGCTCTTCTCCTTCTTCTTCGAGGACTTGGAAATTCTCTTCTTCTTCTGCTGCTGGTGGTGGTGCTACTCCTCTACCTCCAAGTTCTCCTCAGGTAGAGACTTGGCGGTGTCTTCCTCCTGTGCCTGTGCTTGATTAGGTATGATCACAGTACTTCTTCTCCTGAGGGACATATGATTAACATTATTGTACAAAAGGATCTCATGTTTAGATTGAGAGTTATCTGAATAGTATACCTGATCTCGTGGTCGGTTTGACCCTAATTCAGGCTATTTGGGTTGGACTAAACCTGGGCGGGAATTGGGGTCCTTAGTGCCATTTGCTGATCCTGGGTGCGTAAAACGCGGTTCAGATCAGTTCGGATATCCAGGTAATCATTTTGTAGCTGGACCCTATCAGTCATGGTTTGGATTGCCAAGGTGAGGGACTCTAATTTGCTTGTGGAAGGGGCTTGCTATTGCTGACTAGAGGACGAGTTTTTATATTATCCCTACTGGTCGTATCGATACTGCTGCTGCTGGGAAGGTGGTGGAGGGCCCTGCTGGGTCGAGTGGAACGTGTGTTGTGGCTGGTGCTGCTGAGGCTGGCACCCTTGTCCAGGCCGGGACTTTACAAAGCGTGGTGCGGGGATGGAGCTGGTCTCCTAGTAAGCTAGGGAAGGTCGGTGTTGCTAATCATTCCCTATCCCCGATTGTCTGCCGACGGGGTCATGGCTGTACCACAGCCTGCTGATCTCAAACACCTACGGAGTCTCCTCGTAGACTGTCTCCACCTGTGGGGGTGCGTGCTGCTCCTATTGAGTGTATTGCTGCTCCTCAACCCAGCAACCCTGATGCCCCTATACCTTCTCTTGTACAAGATGGACTCGATGTACAGGTACAGGTGGTGTAGAAGGGGCAGGTAGTTGTATTGTGGCTACCTTCTCAGTCAATTCCTCTACTTGTTTCGGCAATCGTGAAAGTGCCTCAAGGTCAGTGATCCTCTTGTGGATCTGCTCTACCCTGGTGAGCTTATCAGCTATTATCTCCATGTTGGGGATGAGGTCATCCGTCAGATCTGCTATAGTCCTCCGAGTTGTCTCATTAGATAAGCTTAAGGGAGACAACTGATAGGCCCTGGTGGCCTGAGATCTGCCTGTTTCTACCATCTACTCCAGAATCTTCCATACAACATTTTCGTTTTTTTGAGATATCTTCCTCCACAAGCCGCACTCACTAACCCCTACATCTCTGGGGTCATGCCACAAAACAAGGTCTGGACTAAGATCGCTTTTGTAATGCCATGGTAGGGGCATTTCTGAATTAATTCATTGAATCTATGACATGCTTCATGGAATGGTTTGTTGGGTCCTTGGGAAAAACTCGCGATCTTGGTTCTCATCTGGTTAGTCCTACTAAGTGGATAGAACTTCTTCAAGAATAAATCCTTGAACTGCATCCAGGTCGTACATCTCACCCGAGATTTTTCAGCCAATGAGCACCCTTATCTCCTAAGGCAAACGAGGTAGCCTTCATCCTGATGTTGTCTTACCCAACCATAGGGTGACTAAGGTTGTTGCAAACAAGCTCGAAGTCTCTAAGGAAAGCATATGGTTCCTCATTGGCATTCCCATTGAACTTCAGTAGCAGGCTAAGAAAATGGGGCTTCAGCTCGAACGCTTCTGGGGGAACCACGGGTACAAGCCAACTATGTATTTCATTTTCTGCTAGGTTGTAGGCATCCACCATCGATCTGTCAATTCCACCCGTCGTGATCACCTGACCCATTTTCGCCACAAGATCTGCATTCTGTTATTCGGTTGCGGCTAAGTGGGCAAGGATTTGATGAATCGGGTCATCTCTGTGTTCCTCTTCCTCTGGGGGTCTCTTAGGAGGCATCTTGGTCTCTAGTTCGTCCTCTTCACCTGAGTAATGAAATTGGTCTAGGTTAGAGGACGTATTAATGAAGATATTCTCACTGAGGCGATGGTTTTCCTCGGTGAGTTGAGAGGAGAGAAAAGGGATGGTTTGAGGTTAACCATCCTGAGGGTGATGGATCTTGAACTCAAGAGGGTCATGAGCTCGGGTTGGCCCATGTTGCGCTTGGGTCGATGAAGATGAACTTCTTGAGGGGCTCAAGGAAAGATTTGCAAAGTGTGAGTAGATATCCCCCCAGTCAGTCATCTTGGATGGCGAGAAGAAGAATCGGGAATGTAAGATAGGATTTTACTCCTACCTGAAGCAAGTAAGTGAATCCAATCCCTGATTTTCATACTCAACATGGTGAAGGACCCGAAGCCTGGTCTGATTAGTCTAGTTGATTTTAAATGTGATTTTTCAGACAAGTAGCAAAGGTTACGTGGCCTAAAGGGAAGTCGGCTCAAAGCCGGATGCGTCTTCCCTATTTAACCTATCGCCTAAGATACCGATGATGACCGAAAAATCCACTCAATCAATCCGGATAAAATATAAGATCACTCAAGAGTCGTTGTGACCCGGATCAAGAGAAATGATTCGGTCAATCAAGAAAAATAAATCAGACCACCAATCAGAAATAAAATCAATCAAACACACGATAGCGGTCCTAGCTATTTTATTAACCTGGTATAGCGACCAGGGTCGAACACGAGGAGCACGGATTGGCCTCACAGCCTACGAAGTAGTCAATCAGAGAAGAGAAGATATTTTTGGTGGTTTTTAAGGGTTTTATATTTTTTTTGGATTTTCAAGATATTAAGAAAATAAGAAAAGCAAGGAAACTACACGCTTCAACAATTTATTAAAAGCATTAAAAATCAACCAAAAATTCTAACAAAAATATTTTTATGTGTTTTATAATTTTTAGTGTTTTGGTGAAATTTTGGGATTTTTCTGTTGTTTATTTAATTTGCTAAAAATCAAACAAGGACTGAAATGAGAGGTACTGTCCAGCCGAGCTAAAAGGGCCTAGATAAAATATCTAGAGGCCCCAAATTAGCTGGGAGGTAATTTTCCTCTAAAGAGAATTAAACAAGGAAAATTTAGGCACCTATATTATTATTTTTGGGTTTTTGGTTTAATTATTCGAATTTTTATAAGTTTTTAAGTGTTTTTCAATTTTTAGTGGTTTTCAGTAATGAAAAATAGCCAAAATTGGCTAGAAAATCAAACACATCAAAACAAGTAGTAGACAATTTTTTTTGGAATTTTTAGATATGATTTAGTATTGTTTGTGATTTTTAAACTTAGACAGTAACGAAAATGGAGGTTCTTGATTTTTTAAAAATAACAAATCAACTCAGAAATGACTCCAAAAATCCTTAAAAATTTTACACTATGGCAGGAGCCATGTATCCAATTTCTGTTGGATTTGGAGGTAATTTGCTATTTTATTCAAAAATAAAGAGGGGGCACTGTGCACAAGGACCTATGTGCAAATACCCGGAAGTCTGGGGGGTCTAGTGCAATTAACCCAGGTGAACACGTGCGGTGCACGTGCCTGGGGCACTCAGGGACCCAAATGTAATGAAAATAAGTCCCGAGGGCTATTTGGTAACAGGTACCAAAAGCCCAGGGGCTTATCTGCAAAATACCCAAAAATAAACGCACATGCTCAAATGTTTCACGCACAGGGGTATAAATGCAAATAAACAAAAACTTTCATTCATTCATTAACATTCAGAACTACATGGTAGATAATGTAAAAAACCCAGACAATCACGTGACGAAGCACGTGTCAGACCATACACAGGGGCATATCAGCAATTAAAAACAAGCACGAGGTCCTCTATGCAAATATCCCAAAACTAAACAACTAGATTACGTAATTACATGACTAAATGCGAAATGAGATAAACAGAAGGGCCTAAGGGTAGTTTTCCCTTTATTAATGCGACCGATGGATGCACGCCACGTGGAGTGATCGACGGTGGAGATCGGCTGGCACTCCAAGGCTGGGGTCCTCGCTGTGATCCGACGGCTGGGGCTAAGCCACGTGGTGCATCGGACGGTCGTGGCTCTCTGTGGCTAACCCTCGAGCGTCGGGCGGTCCAGATCTATACTCCTCAGATCAAACGGTGGCTGCTGCTCCTGAACGGACGGCCCAGATGCAAACTGGAGCTGGAGGTCTGATCGGACGGTGAACGAGGGTCGAGGAAGAACAGTTTACCGGCGAACTTCGCCGGCCCAAGATGCGCGCTCCTGACCTCCCCTGCTGCGCCTGAAGATCAGAGAAGCTCTGGCGTGGTGCTCCGCAGCTGCTGGTGGCCTCCGACGGCCCAGCCGAGCTCTGAGGAGCTCCGGCGAGGTCGACGGAGGCGAGGCTCCTGGCCCGAATGACCCAAGCCCTCAGATGGGCTAGGTAGTACCTGCAAAGACGACCAGAAGACTCGTGGGTCGAGGGAAAACTGCCTCGATCCGATTTGGCGGGGTGACGGTGAACGGAGGGTCGAAGTGGGCGAGCTCCGGCGAAGGGGGGACGGTGGAACTCGAATCCCAGCTCTTGTGCAAGCTGGGTTGGATGGAGCTATGGAGAAGGTGCGCGGGAAGGAGGCGATGGCTATGGTGAAGCCCGATGGTCGGTAGGTGGTCGGACTCGATCGGAATCGGCGGGGGACGGCGGAGTAACGATTTGGGGGAAATGGAAAATCAAAGAAAAAAAGAAGGCTAAGGGACTATCTGGGTGGCTGATGAGACTAGGGATGAGCTAAGGATGCTCTGGGTCTTCGCCTCGAGGAGCGTCTCCCTCCGAGGCTCGGGCTCCTGCTGGTGGCAGAGCAAGGCGGCGAAGCTTCACCGGATCAGTGGTCTCGCTCCCTCTCCTCGCTTCAACAGCACAGGACGCGAGCTGTCACTCTCACGCACACGCTGGAGCTCACTAGGGGTGGAATCGAATGGCCAAAGATGGCAAATGGGGGTGGCAGAGCTCGGCTTTATACGCTGGAAGGGTCCGGGAAGACAGGCACGGGTAGGGCGTGGAAGCGTGCGGATCCCGATGCAGGAGCTCCGGCGAGGGTCTCGGATATGTTGTGGACGGATCTGACCCGGGGTTTAGGTGGGAATCAATCGGGTTTAGGCGCTAAAAAATGGGGAAATCGGGTCGGGCGCCTAAGCCCGTGAGAAGTGGTCCTGGGGGGGGGGGTAGTTGACCGTGCGGTCAACATCCCCAGGGCCAATCGGGATCGGCCACGTGGATAATATTTGGAAGTGAAATAACAGGAGGCAAACGGCCGAATTTGTAAAAAGTTAACACATGAAATATTTTTATTTTATTTTTTTCTATTTTTTAGTGATTTTTAGTTAATTTTTCAAAATAAAAATAAGGTATATACATAGTAGGTTATATATAGGTATATATATACACTATATGGGATTTTAATTTTTTATTTTTAATTATTATTTTTATACAATTTTATTCCCATTTTATATTTTATTTATTTATATTATAAAATAAGGAATACAAAAACATTTTTATTTTATTTTTATTATTTATCTGTATAGGTGAAATAAATACATATGTACATCTATATACATGGTATATTTACAATATATTTTTGTGTTTTTAATTTTGCTATTTTTATTTTGTTTTTGTTTTAATTGTTTTTATTTTATTTATTTACATTATATAATATATAATATTTACAAAGATTTTGGAAATTAATTTTATTTATTTATGAAGCTAAATAAATATAAAGGTGGGTGGTCTATGTACATGATGAGTGATGTTTTTCTCTTCTTCTTTTTTTTGATTTTTATCTTTTTCTTTTGTTTTTTTTATACTTATGAGTAGATACAAATATTTACAAGCATATTTTAAGCTATTTTTGTGAGGAAAATACTTTTATTTATTTACATAAATATTTACACACATGAGCCCCTATCTCCCTCTACTTTGGCTTTTATGCGGTCAGGCTCATGCTGAGCCCTCCCTTGGGTTAGGTTGCTCAATATTTATTCTAAATATTTCCCTCTTTTTCTTTTTAATCTTTATTCTTTTATTTTTGCACAAAAACATGCTAATTATAGGTTTTTACACAATGCATGCTTTTGGTAATTATTTCCATTTACAACTATATACATGCATTTGCAAAGGTTTTTGTAGCTAAAATATAAGAATAAAGAGTGATGAATGGGTATTCATCAACCGACGCCCTTCCTTTCTTCGCTCCTATCCCAACATGATGAGTTCAAAGACCTGAGCCTATCTACCTACCAAAGCAGGCAAAGGCTGACATGGCTGGGACTTCACCCCGAAGGGTTACTAGCAACTTGTCGCAGAGCACTGCTGGTTCACCCCTATCTACCTACGAACAGGCAGAGGTTACTTGGTGCTAGTCAGTGAACATGAAAGAATTCAACTTGTGATATTTGCTAGGATCGGGGTACGTGATATGGAAGGCGAGGATTTTGGCTCTGCCTTAATGTGTGCACACACACTTTGTACCCTCACTCAGCCTGCAATCAAGGTCGAGGTTACTCTCCCCGCAAATAGAATTTCTGATTTTATTGATTTTCTGGCCAATTTTGCTTAGCCGTCCCTGTTTTAAGTTAGGTGATCACTTTATTAATCCAACCATAAAGCAAACCTAGCATCCAGTCCCAATTTACTTTAGACCTAAGTTTAAAAAAAACCAAGGGGGAAGGAGTCGAGAAAAGTTGATGCACAATAAAAACAATGATAAATGCCAAGTAGAGAAAACTTACAGTGATCCTTTCGCTTTTTATGCGGTATGCAAAACAGAATTGAAAATTTTAAACTATATGAATGCAAGTGATGAAAAGCCATCCTAGAAATGGAGTTCTATTAGCGAGTTAAGAATATATTACATTTGGCTAAGAACTGCGGTCTAAGTGCATCTTTTATGTGTGAAGTGTGGTCCTAGAATTTTACGAGTACAAATAGGTCCTAAAATAGCTCTAAGAGCCACAAGTGCATGTCCTATTCTACGCAAAGCAATCCACACAGCACATGGGGACACATTATTACTATGACTTACACATGCGAGAAACCAAACAGGAATCGCCGGAAAGATGCAAAAATAAAATAAAATAAAATTACAACTCCTCACACAATCACTCAAATTTTTATAATGCGGATCTTGTCTCGCTTGGTGAAGCGCCTTTGATTTCTCGAATTCCTCGCACGAAAATAAATGGAGGTAAGATAAAGGACGACGTAATATAAGCAAATACAAATGATAGAAAAATATTCATAAGAAAAGTCGGGAATCAGACTACTTGGGGATGGAAAATCAAAAATAAAAAATTCTTAAAAATTAATCTCAATCGTGCCTCCCCGGCAACGACACCATTTGATGTGGCCTCAGACTACCCTTGTTAGTTCAACCAGATTAATGATCGAATTATATTTGTCGTTCATTGCAGTCGGGTAATCGAAGACTTGTCAAAAACCACTCGGATCAATGTTCCATTAATCGCAAGCGACAGATTTATTTTACTTGGGAAAGCCCAAGGTCGAACTCAAGGAAGCAGGTTTTTCCTTAGGTGAATTTTAAGTTAATTTCGATGTCAAATTTTCAAAGGAATATTTTTTGTCTTTTTTATGTAATTAAGGAAAATAAAATGCAATTTCTGGCCGAATTTTAAGTTAAATTACAAATAATCGTCAAATGAAATTCAAAACTAATGAAACTTGGCCAAAATATGAAATGGGATGAAACTAAGCTAATGCAATTTTTTTTGGAATTTTTAGACTCTAAGTGAATTAATAATGAATTTAATATGAATGCAGGGTAGTTTTTGCAAAGTCAATTTTAATAAATACCAAAGCATATTATTTCGAGATATAAAATTTACTCTAGATATTCTATATGAGATGAATCAAGGAAAATTAATAAATCTAAAAAATTGATGCAAATTAAACCTATTGAAAATCAATCTAGCAAAAGACCAATTAATTTATTTAGTCCTTGGATGCGTGCAAATGGTTTGATTTTTGGGCACAATATAAATCAAATTAAACTAAACCTAATGTGATTTAATGGTGTTTTTTGGAGCAACAAATAATTTAATAATGAATTTAAAGCACACAGTGGAAAAATTATGTCAATTTCCACAAAAAAATAATATTAAACTCTATGAAGCTCACAAAAATATGACACATGTCCATAAAGATAAAGCACAAGTTAAACTACAACATCCAATTTTTGGAATTTAAAAATGATGATAAATGGATGCTTAAATATGCGAGCAAACATAAGGACTAAAATGCAAAGCAGAAATTAAAATTTCTCAATTCTGAGACATGTATACCGGGACTAAAGTGCAAATACCTATAATGCTAGGGTATGCGTGCAAAATTCCCACAAGAACACGTGCTCCTCACGTGACGTGCCTAGCAGGGACTGAATTGCAATTCTTGAAAGTTGTAGGGAGCTCTATGTAATTTACCCAACTCTCACGTAAGAGATAGTAAGGTGCAAGGCTCGGGGGACTTCGGAGGCTCAAACGTCGGCTTGGAGGCTCTAGAGGTTTGTGCGTCGCTTCGGGTGCTCCGAGTCTAGGGTCAGGGAAGAGGCTCAGAGGGTGCTACGTGGAGAGTGTTGGACCGTTAGATATGGAGAGATCCAACAGCTGTTGGAGTTGAATTCTTGGCATGCCTAGGGACCGTCAGATCAAGATAGATCTAACGGTGGCGATGGCTTCTGGAGCGAGGCGACATGGCGTGACGCTGGCCGTTGGATCAAGATGAATCCAACAATGTCTGGAGCTCAAAGGCGATGGCGACGTGGCTGTGTATGGGCCGTTATATCCTCCTGATCCAATGGTGGCGGGAAGTGTGCATTGTGGCTCGATCAGGACCATCCGATCAAGGCGATCGGACGGTGGCCGCTTGTCTTGGTCCTCCAGTCCGTCGCCACCTGAGGAGGACTTGGCGGGGCTCCGGTGAAGGGGTCCTGGCTCCGTCGCCTTCCCCCTTGGTCTGTATAGCTCGTTGGAGGTTCCTGGAGAGATCTCAACGTTCGTGGAGGTGTGGCAGAGTCGTCATAGGTCCTGGAAGGAGCTGGGGAGGTCCTAATGGCGGAGACATCGAAGCTCAAATGCAGCTCCGGCGAGGTTCCGTTCAGTAAAGAAGAGGGGACCTGCAGTGTTAGTGGGTGCCAAAACAAATGGTGCCCGTTTTTGTGGAAGTGCAATGAGCGCGGGAGGCCTGTGGCGTGAAGGTGAGAGTGGTTCGGTGTGCTTCTCTGATGGGAAGGCAGAGCAGTGGTCAGAGGGAAGTTTGATGCATCGTCGAGGCGATTGAATAGGTGCACGTAGATCAAATATTCAAGGCGAAGCTCTATGGATGATCATCTGACAGTGGTATCTAGAGGAAATGGAGAAAAAAATGCGAGAAGATCGAATGAAAAGAAGATGAAGATCGAAAGGGAGAATGGATGAATCTACCTGGGGATTGGAAGCTCGGAGGATGCTTCCGGTCGTCGCTTGAGGGTCATTAGAGGGCCCGATCTCAAGCAGCTCATCGGAGGAGCTGCAACACGGCGTGGCTACGCCGTAGATCTCGCCGGAGGTGAAGACCTGTCGTCGCTCACTTTTACTCGCAATTGCTGTCACCAATAGATAGCTAGGAGATCAAGGATACCTCTTGCTAGAGCGGATATGGTGGAAGGTGGCCGGAGGCTGGTTATTTATAGGGAATAGATGGAGGTGCAGATGATGGAGTGGGTGGTGTGTGTGGAGTTTGCAGAGCGAAGGAGAGGGCATCATGGGGATCATGGGTGCCAACGAGGATGGTGGAGGTCGGGGCTACGTCATGGGGTTATTGATGTGCAGAGATGGTGATTCTAGTGGTGCAAAAATAGAAAGGGGGAGAAGGCAATGCAAGGTGGGCGACGTGCGCGAGGAAGATAACCGGAGGTGGAAGATGAAATCATGGTCGTTGGATCTCTCGATCCAACGGCCAGGAGATTGGCGCGAGGGAATGGGTAGGATTAGATCCTGCGGGTCAGATCGAAGCATGGATGTCAAGCCATGTGGTGGACGGAGTGTGAGGTGGAGATGAACTACATGGATGAGATCCGGGATGATGATCCAAGGGTCGAGATTTAGGCGGGATTGAACGGCTGATATGAAAGCTCATAGAGGGTGATCGGATGACGTGGAGGGCGCTACATGGCGCAATGAGATGAGGGCGCTGGTGAGCGACCCAGATGCGGTCTGGCCCTTGATCGGGTGGTCGAGATTTGATGCGGCGTGGATGGCTGGGATTTAGAAGGAGATGAAGCCATCAGACGGTTAATTATAAGAGGCACGTGGCATGTTTTGAGCGGGCTGTGTGGCGCAATCAGAGGGCACCACATGGCCCAATCTGATTGGTTGAAGAAGAATGTGAAATAAGAGGGAGAAAATGGCCGAATTTGGAGAAACTCAAAACATGAAAGTTGTAGATCTCAATGAGATATACAAGTTTCATGTTGATCAAAAATGGAAACAAGGTCAAATAATGTGATAAAATACAAGGGTACAAATATACATACATATAGTATACAATAGGGGAACAAAACCCAAGTTTTACATACGGGCTCCGACTTAAATGAAACTGGTCTCATTTTGAAGGTCTCTGAATGTGTATTAATTTAAAAGTGATTAGACCTAGATCGGAGGCTATATAAGAGAGATACGTGCATTCTAAGGTCCAAGGTCTCAAACTTGGTTCGGGGTTTTTTCTTCAATTTTACAGGCTGGCAATTTTTTGGTATTTTTCTTGTATTATTGTTAGTAATATATAAAGTATATAATGAATTTATGGGTTTTAGGGTTAGTGTATAATATATACAGATATGTGTTTTTTACGGATGAATTTGGCTTCTTATTTCATGCAAATGCGAGTGCTAAAATGCGGATGTTGTCAATATATGCATAAATGCTAATTATGCAATATAGGTAGAAATATGCCTCTAATTACTTGGTTACAAGGTTCTATTTTCAACTTTAAGAATTATAGATTCATCAAGCATGCATCGAGGGAATGTGGATCCACTCGGTCATCTGTCTATCTGCAGGATTGTATGTCTCTTTCATTGTCGATTTGGGGTTCTCATTCCTTGCCCCCTCTTCTTCTTGATCATCGCAGGATCCTTCACCATTTCTTACTCCTCATGTTGGTCTATTCCTAATGTCATTCAACATATCTTCAAATGCGATCTACACAAGTGCCTACTTAGTCAGTTATTGTTGTATGGCCTAGATGGAATCCAACAACTAAGCATTCACCTGGTTCTGATCTGTCATTGAACCTTGCTCTGGTTGAAGTGGCTATTGTCCTTTGCTCATTCCCTAAGATGCTGTCTCTTGGTCCGAATCTAAATAAATGAATTCTAGATTGGGATCCAAGATCGACTTCTGTCTGTAATATAAGATGTATCCCAATTGGACCTCTATGAAACAGAATACTAGTTGAATGGATGAATATGAGATTGAGGTCAATCCCAGATAGTAGTGAATGGAGTAAAAGATGTAGACTAAAATCGTTCTCCATTCGTAATGGACAGAAGTGGGACAAGAGTGGTCCTGATTTATTGGGAGATAAAGAGAATGGAAAGAAGATGAGTAGTCTGAAGATTGGCTCGTAAGGTTTACACCGATTTCTCAGGAATCGCCACGAATGATTGACGATGATGAGTCCATGGAATCAATGTAGGCATCGACGGAGTCTTGGCCAAATCATCTGTGAATCAACATCGTGGAGGAACAAGACGAAGATTGATATAGGAGAAAATATACGATGGTCAACAAGGAGTAAAAGGAGTGTAAAATAGTAGAAAGTCTCGAAGCAAGTAGGGGTTCAAAGAGGAAACACATATAACAAAATTTGCGTAGGTGCACAGGACTTGATCTTTGAATCTTAATCTAGATCCATACAAAGACAGTACAAAATTGGCTTCACCAACTCAACACATGTGAAGTCGTAAAGGGTTGGCTATTTTTATCTTTTCATTTTTAGAGTTGTTATTTCAAGCATATCTTTCAACAAGTCCTTAGACGCAAACCCTATAAGAGTGAAAGTACTACCGGAAAAGTATCATGTACCTCCTTTGTAATCTGTAGTTTTGCGCTTTTTGAGGTCCTTGTAACCCTTCCTAGATCCCTACTCAGCCAAATAGTAAGAGAGATGAAGACGATAGTAAAAACCACTACCTTGGACCCCCTTTGCGATATAGTCACCCATGAGCGTGCAATGACCTACTCGGATGCAAACCGATGAGACAGACACCCCTGTGAGGGTGTGGCTTAAGCTCAGTACTTAGAACCAAGTCGATGTTCCACATACGGTGGGAACACCATCGATGATAGGGCCCCACTCGATCACGTACGATGGAAGAGCCAATACTTAGGAAATCTAGGTGATACACAATGTAGTTGTAGATTGGGTTTTTGGATCTAATCCTTAGTGGGTCGTGCCTCGCTCAGGGGAGGGGTTTTGGTCCCCTCCTGAGGTACCTAAAGACATCGAGGACTTTATAAACTCCGAGCAATGATATCCATTACATATTTTAATTAAGGTCGAAGTTTATTTAAAAGTCCCAAGTTTTAGATTTGATTGGTTTTCACCTTTTTTAGATATTTTGCGTACAAGTGCCTAACAATTTTATAAGTTCTCATTTAAGTCTTAAGTGCTTAAAATCAGAGGGAGATAGTGAAAAAGTTGTGCAAGTCAATTCGATGATGGAAATCTCACCATTTAATCTAAAGATGCATGTAGAGTTAGAGGACTTACAGTGCTTCCCATCTCTCCCTATGTGGTATGCAAAAAAAATTTTTTAAACCTATCTACATGGAGGTATGCAATCAACAAAATCATCCTAAGCAGTAGATGCTATTAGTGAATAACCAAATGTCAAATATTTAAAAATGAACCCAAGAGTCCATTCTTGGAGACACCTTGGTACCTGCCATAACGGGTCCTGCAAGCACTATATGGTATCCTCTCGGTGCATGGGTTCAGATCTAAATAGTTGATAATTATTAATTTGACTAGATCCGACTGCAGAAGACTATAGGAGCATAATTCTCATTAGGGTTTGGACCTAATTATCCATACAAGCAGTCCTACAAGTTAGGGGCTCCAAGCACACAAAACAAATAAAAGTAAAGGAGAAAAACTCAAAACATCAGAAAACAAATAAAAATAAAGGGAAAATATGGATAAATAAAGTGAGAAGGTGAGAAAATTGTGAAAAACCACGGTGAGCCCCTAGGTGAAAACACCCAGGCAATGGCCCTCGTGAGTAGAGTAGTGTCCAAGTCCATATTTATTATAAATTAATAGTGAATTAATAAATCACTCTCTCATTAAAATAAAATGAAATTCTAGTCTAAATTTATGCTAAGTAGTCCCCTTTCTATGCTTGCGGCCTCTCCAACTGGTCAAGTCACGAAGACCAGTCTCCACCTAGCTCGGCTGCCTCGACATCCTAAGAAGTCATCCTCTCATAGCAGGCCCTCGCAACAAACACAATAAGAAAGAGGTATTAGCACAAATATTCAAATAATGTATTAAATAAAATAGTAAGAAAGAGATAGAAAAATTTGTACAAGGAAATGAATAATAAACAAACAAACAAATAAAACACAAATATGTACAAATTAGGTTACACACGTTGCTTCCTGACAATGGCGCCATTTGATGAACGAGGAATCCTGCAAGGGTCTAAAGTTATAGTCACTCAATGAGTGAAGAGAATTGTCACTAAGGTGACTGCTCACAAGATCACATGCTCAATCAAAAAGTACCTACAATATATGAATAAGCAATGAATAACCCAACAAATGTGAGGCACAATTTATTTTACTCTACAAACAAAGATGTATAATGTATAAGCATGTAGATTTTTTTAGATTTAAAAATATTAATTGTATTCAAAATTTCTCAAAATCAATTTTAATATATAAATAATAGTACAAAGAAAAATTAGAGACAAAAATAAATATTTTGGGAATTTTTGGTGATTTTTTCTATTTGTACTAGATTTTGGAGATCTTTAATTTTATCTTTTCTATTTTTAGAGATTTTTGGTCTAAAGTCAATATAGGTAATAATAAGCAAACTATTTTTTTGTGATTTTTAATGGGATTTTAATAATTTTTACATTTTTATGTTTAGATAGGGACAAAATAGGCTCTATTTGATTTTTAATAAATAGGCAATGTACATAGCATGCATAATAAAATGTTATCATATGCTTGAACATTACAGTTGACTTAACGAGGCCGAGATAACCAAAGTCCTATATCATATGTTGTCTTGATATAGGCACATATCCTCTGACCGGAGACAGATGTGTTACTATATGTCTGAGTATGTACATTTGGAAGACAAATAGGTTGATGACCTAATCAAGGTCTATACACCGGCACGCTGGTGTGCATAAAAGGGCATATGAGTAATACAATCTCTGAAAGGGATCATACAAGTTCAAGACTGAACTGGAAGATATGAGATGACTAATGAGATATTGGGAAGAATCAAATTCTGTGCACGGTCATCTTGCTTTGGAAGCTTGACTGAATTTGTAGGTTTGATATATACTTTTGGAAAGTATATGATCAAGACCTAGGTATGATATATGCTTTTGGAAAGTATATGATCGATACTGACTCCCAATGATCAAATGAGAAACTTACTGATAAAACCTTGAAGTAGACAGTGTAAAATAGATCTTATACTTTGGGTTTATTATGGGACTTCTAGTATGCAGGATGTACATGTATTAGGAATACCTTAAGGTGATGTGATCATAAACAATTGTATAACTATGGCACTTCCATTCCTAGGGAGTGATGAAATGGGTTTGGATTTTAGTGAGTCCTCTCAGTAGAGAAGTGATCTGATCTATGTCCAATTGTTGGACATTAATCTGAATGTGATCCAGATACAATGAGAAGATTAGATATACGGTGTTGATTTAATTAAGCATTTATGAGTGGTCCGGAAGATCTGGATTTGAGATGTGATCTCAATATCCAAGTCACTATACATGGAATAATATAATCGTCTTGTCCTTATCTCCAAGTATCCACGGAGAAAGCGCATTATCCTTGAAAGAGTTCATGGACAATTTCATTGTTGATATGTGTACCCGAGCATCGAGAAAATTGATAAATAAATATGATTTAATTATCATGGATAATATGAATTTGATTCATATTATAAGGAGAGTTATCTGAGATAATTAAATATGATTTAATTATCAAAAATGTGAATGATGTGAATGAGATTCATATTAATTTGGCACATGAGAATAAAGATCCAATATGCTTAAATACGATTTAATCATTGTGGATATGAATAATATGGATAGCACTATCCATATTAATAATATATATATATATATATATATATATTATAAATGTGATTTATAATATATTAGAGAGAGAATATCATAATTTATATTTGTTAATTAATTATTAATGTGAATTGGATTCATATTTGATTATTAATTAAAATATAATTTACATTTTGTTTTGGGTTGTGAATAAGATTCACATAATTTCAATGGCATGATTGATATTTTCCATAAGATAATTTGGAATTATTTTATGGTGAAAATATTGTCGACAAGAGTCATAGGAGATATCATGAGATAATGAGATCTCATGATATTTTGGGGAGATTTACCCATTCCTCCCAAGAGGAGTGGACGGCTACAACTCTCCATGTGGAGAGGAGTAGTCGTCCCCTCTCTTTTAGGGATGGGAGTTGGTCTTCTCATTATCCTATCTCTAGTCAAATGTGATTTAATTTAAGATGAATTATATTTATTTATTAATATTAATTAATTTAAATTAAATCACTTGTTGTTGTGTTTTTACAACAACATCTTAGCCAATGAAAGAAACACAAATCAATCTCATCCATTAATTATGTGTTGCCCATGGATAGGGATCCATGGATTCCCAAAACCCTATATAAGAAGAGGCATCCATTTCTCTTTATGTGATATGAATGATGAATGCTCTCTCTCTCTCTCTCTCTATTTTCTCCACACGCCAAGCCTCTCTCTCTCTCTCTCATAATGGGCGTCCACCATAGGAGCCATTGTGAGAGTCGTCATCGATGCAGCATCGTCGTTATGCTGTCGGATCATCAACTCGTGGATCTCCGTCTCCTTCGGTGTGTCTCTCTCGTAAAGAAGATGTTGGATTTTGTTTGACAAGATCAGGAGATTTGTCTCTTGGATCATCAACATGGATTGCGAGAAGGACGCGTCTCATCAACGCGCTCGCAAGTGTCTCCTCCGTTGGATCGGACTTGAGACAGGAGGTCTCTTCGTTTAAAGACTCGATTGCAACCGCATTTCAAGAGGTAAACCTTATACCTAATTGTGGTTTAGATGATACGATCTGAGATTGGTTCTTGGATCATGTGGTTTCATCATATGAAAAATTTTTAATTTCCGCTACATCGAGCAACTAGTGCGACTAGTCGCTACCGATCACATATGATACGATACTCACGCATCCGTGATGCGCTTAAGGATCTCACCATATTCTTCAAGTGGTATCAGAGCCAGGTTGTCGAAGGTTTTTGATGAGATCCATGAACCTACGAAGATTTGGGCTCGATAGGGTTCGTGAAGATTTTAGCATTTCAATTTTTGCAACCCTGTTTTGTGATATCTTTTCGGCCCTTCTTAAAATATTTAAACACAAAAATATCACTTGGATAATGTTCTCCATTAAATGAGGAAACCGTGGAATTTGAAATTGCGTGATTTGGAATCCGATAACTCAATATATGATATTTTTAATAACCATATGTCCACTGTTACGGGGATGGCGATCAGTGACGTAATTAAAGAGTTCATTACGGGTCCTAAACACCTAGAAATACATAATTATCAATTTAATTCTATTTTAAATCAAATTGGTGAACAAAATAAATTTAGTTTTCATTAATTGGATTTAAATTGATCGAGTTATGTTGATTTTAGTGAGTAGGGTGTCACTGCTGGAAATTAACAAACTTGATCATGAACCTTGTGATTGTCATTCAAATAAATTAATGGAAATTAATTGTTAATTTTATGAAATAATTATTTGTGAAATATTTAAAGATGATAATTATTTCCATAAATGACATTGCCCTAACCAATTATTGATTAGATGTGATCTAGATCACAAATTGGTTACATGATCTACATGATCTACATTCCTACAAACATGTTGCTTGAATAGGATTTGGGATTCGTTTAGCAAATCTCATTATAATTCCAATCAAAATGGTTTTGATTATTATTATTATATGGTAAAATTTTGGTTGAAAAACCGATGATCATCTCAAGTACAAAGTATTCTATTTTGCATTATCCTTTCTCGAGGCGGATATGGTGTCTAGTCGGGGAGCGTTGGGGTAGCAGGTTGCATCGTGTGTGGTCTGTCCCACTCCCGTGGGTACTGGACATGACATCGGGTAAGGTTGATATAATGTTTAAGAAATCATGATGTATTTCCAATTATTAAAATTTGAAATAATACGTATTTGAGATAATACCATAACTCAAGTAATAACTAAGAATGTTTGTTGGATATTAATTGGATCATTAATTTAATATGATTAGATTAATTGGAATCCAAATAAAATTAAGACACTCTATTATAAATAGATATGTTATTTCCCTTTGAAGAATTAATCGTAATGAATATGATTCATAATGATTAACTAAATTAGAAAATATTATGAAGGAACACATAAGTGACATCCATGGTCTCCTGTCAAGGCGAAGGGTTCCATTGCCAGATATTGTATGTAGGAGATGCATGTCCGAAGTGACAGCTCCTGCATACAATCCATTTGGATCGGGCTCTTCGCTTCTCGAAAGAGTAAGGCCATATACGTAGTGACCCCAATATCGGGTCCTCATATTATTGGGGCGATATTGGATTGCGTATAGAGAGTATTAATCATGTTGTTGGTTGGTTCAATTAATGACAGGCCGACATCACCTTAGGGGTGGTGGGTCCCGGTGTTAATGACCTAATTGGGATATACAAGTTGGACTTGCAAGGCGGAATGTGTTCTCACTTCTTTTTATCCGAGTTATAGGTTCTCATATTATTGAGATGTAACAAAGACAAGGAAGGAGATCCCAGATCTTGCTTGAGATATAATGGTAAGTATATCTCTTACATTGAAAGTGATTAAGGGAATGAACGTTCAGTGTTGACAAGGCAAGACAAATTTGATATAAAAACTCCTAAATCAAAGTAAAATATGTGTATAATATAAATATATGCACTTATGCAAATTTCTTATTTTAGATAATCCTTCATTAAACCCACTCAATGTTATACTCAATAATAACTAGTAATATATCATGGATTGGACTCATGATCCCAATATTCTACTTGTAGTTGGACATATAGTGTATGTGGTTCAATGTGCAAGTTTCCTCATAATAATGAGGAATGACAATTAAATAAACACTAGATCTACAACCCTAGGGTTTGTATGTCTCTATAGTATTGATATCATCAAATGTACTTTGGAAGTGACATGTCGATGATGATCGTAATTGTCAAATAATCCTTATAAAAATCTAAGAAGATATTCTGGCATACATATGTGCTCTTGACATTTATCATGAATGACATGGTTCACTGCATCATGCAGAATGGTAGCTCTATAAGAGGTGATGTATTCAAAATGTTTGAATACCTACCTGAATCAATGTTTTAAGAGTCTAGATGGATGTAGACATGATGAGTGTCATCATTCTAATGTCTATACTCTAGTCATTCATGAAGCTTCATAATATTCATATTGTATGAATTTAATGAAGCATGTATAAATATTGAAATGCTCTTATCTTGAATTCTTTTGAATTCAACATAAGAGACTCTTTGTCTTGAACAATGGTTGTTTATAGATGAAGAGAGTCACAATGGAAGCGTGGGTTGGACCCATGTGGGAAGGAAAGTCAAAAGAGTTGACTTTATTTCTATGACTTTCATATGACATCCAAAGAGTTGGATGAATGCATGTACTGCAATAAGCTGATGTGTTGATAGTATGACTATCAAGTCTATCTAGAATCCTTAGAGAAGAAATCAGATAGTGCATCATAATAATCTATATCTACATTTGATCATTGAATTTGACTTGCTTATTTGATAATATCAAGTCTAATAATTGTATCTCAATCTTCTAACAACACTTGCAATGGGTTGCATATGTTTTAGAAGACTAGAAATTTGATCTTAAAGTTATAGTTATCCACATGGATATTGATGCAATTGTTGCAACAATCTCTATTGGATTGATAGATTTCTAAATTTCAGTGGGAGAGCCTTAGTCTTAGAGAATGTCTCTATGACCTAGATATTAGAATACACTCATTGCCTGTTTCTAAATGGTGGAAATAAACATGAATTCTGAGATAGAATTATCATAAAGAGTTATGATGGATATATTTTAGATAGTAGTCTAACATCTAGTGGACTCCACAAAATTAGAAAATTAATGAATGGTTCATTAAGATTTCTAAAACTGAAAATTAAGCCTTTAAAAGATCAATATGAGGATGAAGATCATTTAACAATGATCTGGCATCAAACCTTGGACATCTATCTATTGATTTGATCAATAGACTAGTAAGAGATGAAACTTTAGAATGCCTAAAACTTCAAAAACTTACATACTTATGAATATTGTATTCAAAGTACAATGTCTAGTACACCCTTCTTTGGGAAATGTATAAGATGTCGAGGTATTCAAGATCTAATACATATTGTTGTATGTGGATCATTTACATCAGAATAAACATTATGGACATGTGATATCTATTAATGATTATTTGTTATATAAGATTTCCTCCCTTTACCATTAGAAACCATTGAAATGTTCAAAAATTTCATAATTTTGGTTTGGAACCAAAGTCTGAAGGAAGATGAATTTATTTAATATAGATAATCAATACCTATTAGATGAATTCATGGTATACCTTATAAAGAAAGGAATATCATTCCTGTCTCACTCCTCCAGATAAACCTAAACTCAATAGAGTTGTAGGGAGATACAATTGGATCACGTGTGACATGATTTGATCAATGATGAATTTTAGCATAATTTCCTCTTAGTTTCCAGGTATATATGTAGTGGAGAATACATTATATATCCTTAATAAGAATCCATGCAAGTAAGATGAAATTGAGCACTAGAGAGTGGGCTACTTCATTAGGAAAATAAAGGATGGTATTGGATACCTACTTTATGACGTTGTGATTCTTAAAAGATCTCATTTCTGAGAGTGTGATTCTTCGAAGATGACTCTCTTGAGAATCAAGATGAAAGTGAAGTAAAGTAACTCATTTAATCTTGAGATGATAATGAGGCTCCTGAAAACGGAAACTAGAAGGACAATTAAAGATGAAACATTAATACCTCTTCAAATGAGTTTGAGGATGAATTCCATGTGTCAGTTAAGTCTGACAATGATAGGACTTCCTGAAGCTCCTGAGTATCATGACATGGAAAGATGGATTTTAGCAATAAAGTCTAAAGTAGATTTCATATACAAGTGTTGTATATAGACCCTCAAGGATCCACCTATAAGGGTAAGACCCGTTAAGGTGTAAATAGATCTTTGAGAGAAAGAGGGAATCTGATGAGAAGGTAGAGACCTTCAAAGCACGGTTCGCATCCATGAGATACACAACAGAAGGGAAGACATTGCTTGCAATGAGACTTGCTCTTCAATAACCATGCTTAAACCCATCGGATTATTGCTCATTGTAGCTACACAACTTGGCTTTGACATCTTCAAAATGGAAGTCAAGATTGCATTCGTCTCTGAGGATATTCACATGAAGTAGCCCCAGGGCTTCATGGTTAAGGAAAACAAGATGTGCAAGCTAAAGAAATCCATCTATGGACTCAAATAAGCTTCTTGTAGCTGGAACATAAGATTTGATGAAATTATAAATGTTATGATTTCAGATAGAATCTTGATGAACCATATGAAGCTTAGTGGGAGTGCCATTGTGTTCATCATGCTAAATGTACATAATATCCTAATCATTTAAAACGACATAAGGATAATAATAAGTGTTTTATTATATGGTTGTTCCATAACCTGAGATATGATCTCAAGGATGCCTCTTGGATCTTAATTCTGAAGGTTTTCAGAAGCATAGAGAAGAGGGTATTGGGACTGTCACATTAGTAGTACACCTTGAACATATTCCATTTTCTGGAAAATTCAAAGAAAGGCTTCCATCCCTTAAGATATGGTACTGACCTATCTGAAGGGATAGCACCTCAATGAGTTGAGGAAGTGAATGCTAAAACTGATTGCCCTTGTGCATCAGTTACGAGAAGCTGAGAGTATGCTAGATGTGTACAAAAGACAGTGGGAGTAGTAAAGTGTTGCTAATCCTACTACGGAGATAAAACGCTTGATTGCAGTAATAACAAAATCTTCAAAGGTGATGAGACTTAGAAATAGTGATCTCTAAGTCTTATCTTCAAGAAGTTTAAGACATTGTAAGATAGTGATCTATAAGGGTCTTAACTGTAGATACCTTAGGAGATAGAGATCTCTAGGAATAAGGGTATTCTGATAAGGATTATGGAAATACTGGTTATAATAATTATTGAGCAATAGTGTCAAGGACACTATAATTTCTTTAACAAGATTGAATATTGGTTGCATAAAATGCAACATTCGCATTGGATGCGAGCACTATTGCTAGGAGATATGCAAGTGCCATAAAAGAACATGGCGTAGTCTCTTGGGAACAGAGTGACTGATTAGCTTAACTAGTTATTTCTCTAAATAGCCTATGATTGTCACATGAGTGCGGGTTTAAAGATTAGCCCATTAATGGCTCTTTGGGCTAGTGGGAGATTGTTGGACATGCGAGCCCACGGCGAGCCATTATGCAATAAATGTTATTGCAAATATCATTCCCTGGTCTGAAAGAAGAATAACTAATTTGAATAATAGGTCCCTTAGTACAATTAGAGTTATGTACCGTGTCCATCTTAATAATCATACAGCTGTTGATTCAATAATTGAATCATAGAGGATGGTGCTTGGATGAATATCTACAGAGTTAGATTGAGGACCCATCAAGCACCGTCAAATGATTGTTAAGAGATGATCTCCAGCCTGGGTAGGAGATGGCAATCCTTTCTCATTTGGGTTGATATCTAACCGACCTCTTGATGCAGGTCCTCTACATAGGAATAGAGATTCATAGGTGTTAGATTAATTAGGTCAAAGAGTTGACTTAACGAGATCGAGATAACCAAAGTCCTATATCATATGTTGTCTTTATATAGGCATGCATCCTCTGACTGGAGACATATGTGTTACTATATGTCTGAGTATGTATATTTGGCAGACCAATAGGTTGATGACATAATCAAGGTCTATACACCGACGCACGGGTATGCATACAAGGGCATATGAGTAATATAATCTCGCAAAGGGATCATACAGGGTTATTACTGAACCGGAAGATAAGAGCTCACTCATGAGATATTGGGAAGAATCAAATTCCGTGCACGATCATCTCTCTTTGGAAGCTTGACTGAATTTGTCGGTTTGATATATACTTTTGGAAAGTATATGATCAAGACCTAGGTATGATATATGCTTTTGGAAAGTATATGATCGATACCGACTCCCAATGATCAAATGAGAAACTTACTGATAAAACTCCGAAGTAGACAGTGTAAAATAGATCTTATACTTTGGGTTTATTGTGGGTCTTCCAGTATGCAGGATGTACATGTATTAGGAATACCTTAGGGTGATGTGATCATAAACGATTGTATAACCATGGCGCTTCCATTCCTAGGGAGTGATGAAACAGGTCTGGATTTTAGTGACTCCTCTCAGTAGGGAAGTGATCTGATCTTGGTCCAATTGTTGGACATTGATATAAATGTGATCCAGATACAATAAGAAGATTTGATTTACGGTCTTGATTTAATCAAGCATCTTTGAGAGGTCCGCAAGATCTGGATTTGAGATGTGATCTCAATATCCAAGTCACTATATGTGGAACAATACAATCGCCACGTCCTTATCTCCAAGTATCCGCGGAGAAAGCGCATTATCCTTGAAAGAGTTCATGGATAATTTCATTGTTGATATATGTATTCGAGTATCGAGAAAATTGATAATTAAATATGATTTAATTATCGTGGATAATATGAATTTGATTCATATTATAAGGAGCGTTATCTGAGATAACTAAATATGATTTAATTATCAAAGATGTGAATAATGTGAATATGATTCATAATATTTTGGCACATGAGAATAAAGATACAAGATGATTAAATACGATTTAATTATCATGTATATGAATAATATGGATAGCACTATCAGTGTTAATCATATATATATATATATATATATATTATAAATGTGATTTATAATATATTAGAGAGAGCATATCATAATTTATATTTGTTAACTAATTATTAATGTGAATTGGATTCACATTTGATGATTAATTAAAATATAATTTACATTTTGTTTTGGGTTGTGAATAAGATTCACATAATTTCAATGGCGTGATTGATATTTTCTATAAGATAATTTGGAATTATTTTATGGTGAAAATATTGTCAACAAGAGTCATAGGAGATATCATGAGATAATGAGATCTCATGACATTTTGGGGAGATTGACCCATTCCTCCCAGTAGGAGTGGACGGCTACAACTCTCCATGTGGAGAGGAGTAGCCGTCCCCTCTCTTTTAGGGATGGGAGTCGATCTTCTCATTATCATATCTCTAGTCACATGTGATTTAATTTAAGATTAATTATATTGATTTATAAATATTATAATTTAAATTAAATCACTTGTTGTTGTGTTTTTACAACAACAACTTAGACATTGAAAGAAACACAAATCAATCTCATCCATTGATTATGTGTTGCCCATGGATAGGGATCCATTGGTTCCCAAAACCCTATATAAGAAGAGGCATCCATTGCTCTCTATGTGATATGATTGATGAATGCTCTCTCTCTCTCTCTCTCTCTCTCTCTCTTTTCTCCACACGCCAAACCTCTCTCTCTCTTATAATGGCCGTCCACCATAGGAGCCATTGTGAGAGTCGTCATCGACGCAGCATCGTCGTTATGTTGCCGGGTCATCAACTCGTGGATCTTCATCTACTTCGGTGTGTCTCTCTCGTGAAGAAGATGTTGGATCTTGTGTGACGAGATCAGGAGATTCGTCGCTTGGATCATCAACATGGATTGCGAGAAGGACGCTTCTCATCAACGCGCTCGCAGGCATCTCCTCCGTCGGATCAGACTTGAGACAGGAGGTCTCTTCGTTTAGAGACTCGATCGCAACCACGCTTCAAGAGGTAAACCTTATACCTAATTGTGGTTTAAATGAAACGAGTTGGGAATGGTTCTTGGATCATGTGGTTTAATCATATGAAAATGTTTTTATTTCCGCTACGTCGAGCAACTAGTACGACTAGTCACTCCCGATCACATACGATGTGATCCTCATGCTTCCGTGATGCGCTTAAGGATCTCACCATATCCTTCACCTTCCCCGTCCTTTGATGGTCAAATACTCCTGGTTCCGGCAACGGTTCTCTCCTCCGACGAGCCCAAGAGAATCCTGGCCTCCTTCTATGTTTGTTGGTACTGGCTGATGGTATCTAGACCCCATCACGAGGGTTCTAGAGGTTGTTCTCTCTCGGAAGACCTGGAGGTTCGAATGATCATTAATTTTTTGGTCCATGGTTTCCTCTCGACCTAGTAACTTGCATAAAACCTTATAGGGCTAGTGGTGATTCTCCTCGACCCAAATTGAAGTTGGAAAGCAACAGAAGTGGGTGAGATGGGTGTAGCTTTGGCGTGCGACAGAGGAAAAGCCAAGATCCTCTAATGTGTACAGATCAGAGGGGGAGAAAGGATGTGGAATATGAAGAATACGAAGGGGAAGGAAATGGTCATGAGAGATGGGTCGATCACTATGAGAAGTACAATAGAACATAGATGGAGTATGGAACTCTGTTGCTCTTTGATTTTAAGATTCACACTGAACTACAGATCTATGGATGAAATAAAATGCAGGAAATAGTAAACTATGACTAATTCTACCTAGAAACAAAATAAAAATACACAGCTCTTACTGGGGGACCAAGGAGCAGAGGCGTCGTCGGATCTCTACCTTGGACCACCTCTCTCTTCCTCGCATCACCTAGACTTCAGGGGTCACTCTCTCTGTCATTGGGAGCATACACACATGCGAAGCAAGATATTTCAAGGATTGAGGAAGGATCAGATTGGGAAGGAAGAGAGGAGATATTATTTATGAGCATGGAAATGGGTTCTTATTGATTGGCGATTTCAGACGAATCGATGATATAAACATGGGGTTTTAGGATTAGGATTGTATTAGGGATGATCTGCGAAGAGATTTCATGTCCAGTCAAAGCGAGGAATGAAACATCGAAGAAATAAGGGAGAAGATGGGGTGTCTTCCCTGTCGAGTGGTTAGGTGGCCCGGGTCTAAGAATTGACCTAGGTCATCTAGGATTTGCTTCTGATTGGTCCATGTGGACCAACCAAAAAATTCCAATAGAAAAAGTTATCAATAAAATTTATATTAAATAGAAAATGAATTAATTAATTTTAGGGTATAAAGTAAAAATGTTTGTTATTTTATTTAGTATTTAGATACTATTTTTATTTATTTCTTATGATGTTATTTATTATGAGTTAGTTCTACAAGTATACTTGTAGGTATATTTACCTGTATATTGTATATTTTATTTTATTTTTATTTTATGCCTTATTATTTTATAAACTTGTTTTATATATTTTGAGCTTATTTAAATATATGTAAATGTATTCTTATTGTATTCTTCTCATAGAACATGTACACTTAAATAAATAAGTGTATAACTATAGGTATAAGTATAGTATATTCATCTACGTATTTTAGCATGTTATTTTATTTTAATATATGTTTTATGCTTTTATTTTATTTTAAACATGTACATATACTACAAATAATAATTAAAAAAATATAATTATATAAAAATAATAAATAAGAAATGAAATAAATATTTTATTCCGATATATTATACAATGGGGGTCCAAAACTTAACAATTTCATCTTAACTCCAAATTGAATGAAACCACTTCATTAAATAGCTTATTAAAAGTTATATACAATTAAAGGTGATTCTGATACATTTTGAGTTCATATCGAGAAGGCATGGGTCTGGGAAGTTTGAATTTTGGATTCTTATTCAATGTATAAAATATACATTGTGTATTATTTTTGTATGAAATCAATTTTGTTGTTTTCTATATAATTTTATCTAAAACATTCATGTAAAAAAATTCTTTGTTTTAGGTATAATAATAAAGAATAAAATGGGTCCCAAAATGACTTTTTTAGGAAAATAATTTGGTAATTTCTTGTGTTTTTTACCCTTATTTTCCTTTACTTTATTCCTTGTCAACCGAGACATCAAGATGCCTAGGCCTTGGGGTTTAGGATATAAAATTCCTTTTGCATTTTATTTCCTTGTCTTTTATTTTCTTTTCTTTTTTCTTTTATTTTAGCTTTAAATAATATAATTTGTAAAATAATTATACAATAAATAATGAATGAATTCATACAAATAATGATAATTACATGCATTTAGGTAGTGTTTAATGGTCAAAATAAAAGAATAAAGTTGATGAAATGGAGACACATCATGAGGTGCTAGAGCAGTCGATCCACCATCACCGGCGAAGCTTCGTGCGTGGTCCACCAGCTCCCTACTCTGATGATTTGATCCATATGTAATAGTAGATTTAGGTATCATGTAGCCTTAGATTTACTTTACAGCCTTTCATTTGCATTTTTATTCACTGTAGTAGCTTAGATCCATAGTTTCGTAGTTCACCAAAGCTCCGCTCCGGCCATTGTTTCCGTATGTAATTGTCTTGTGTAGACCACAATAGACCCTTGCAAAATCCATCTTTTCAACGATAAAATATGACGCATATAAGATTAATCAAAGAGTCGATGCATTGATGAAACAACTTGATGATGTCATCCAAATGGTTAAAAATATGATGAAGAACCAAGGAGAGGTGAGGATACCACAAAGTGAACCCGAGACAAATTATGTGCAAAATGTTCAAGCACAAATACTACATGTACCAAACACCTCTGACTAGTCCACTTATTATTCCACTGACTTTAATAAAAATACCAAAAAGTTAAAAAAATCAGAAAATAAAAAATGGACAACACTGAAAAGGAAGCATTTTGCAAAATTCTGATCTTAGAGATTCCATTAATCAAGGTCATAGAGTACTTACCCTATCTTCAGAGATTTGTGAAGAGTCGATTATCACCTAAGAAGAGGGAAAGAAAAGATCTAGAACATAATATAATTTAACAACTAGGGCTAGTTCAACGGTGATGACCCAAAGAGCAAAAGCCTTCGAGTCAAATGATTGACTGGGGTTAGTTGTGAAATTGAGAACACTGAGTCTACCCGTGTTCAGATTGATGATGACTCCATCATAAACATCCTACCGAAGTCCTTATTTGACAAACTCAAACTTGGATCGCTCAGGAAGACCAGATTGGTCGTTCATTTTCCTAACTGATACACAAAAAGATCGAGAGGAATTATTTCAGTTGTCAAGAGCTTACAAGGTATCAAACATATAGTGGACTTCATTGTCATGGACATTGAGCACCGAGGAGAATTGTATGAGTCTCCCATCATTCTGAGAAATCCATTCTTAGCCTCTACTAGAGAGACTATCAATTGTGAGACTCAAGACATAAAATTCTCGAACCACAACCTTAATGATTAAATCTGGAGGACACACCTGGCACTGAGACAACCGAGATAGAATATCCACAAGAACAACCTTCTACACAGACCTCAGACACAACCCAAGGAGAGACACATGAGAATCCGACTATCAAGGATACCTATGCTGCTACCAAGTTGAATGAGCTAGACCTAGATACATCCAGTTTACCAAACCTGGACACAGTTAGTTTGAACTTCCATGACCATTACTGTGATCCGACACCTGAGATGACAATGCCAAAACCAACTCAAATAAGTATCATATACCTGGGATGGATACTGACCCTACAGGAGATATACAACATACATGGGGATTCATTCGATAAAGAACCAATGGTCAACACCTCACAAACTTAGTTTAGAAAGGCCACTTGGTTGCTAGTAGAGGGAAGAAGCAACACTGCTATTCCTCTGAGGATGACACTGACAATGGTTGGAAATCTTTTATGTCATGTTCTTCACACCCTTATTCCCTACTACCATATGCCCGCAAGAAGGTTTACCGAAAACCTCCTTGAACTCGGTACATTCTTCCCCGACCCCATCGGTTCCCTTTGTACTTCTTTTATACTTAGACAAAAGCTTAAGTATAGGGGGGAACCGATGCCCACACTTTACCCACCTTCACTCCTTTTGCCCTCGTACGCTCCATTTTTGTTCTCATATATACTTAAGCTGACCAAGAGCCTAAGTACAAGGGGGATCTGACTTCTACCTCCCTCATCTTTTTCTTTTGCATCCTCCTATACTTATCATTAGTTAGATATAGGGGGTGAGTTGCATTCATGTATATATCATGCATTCCATATGGTAGTGTATTTTATGTATACAAAATGAACAATGGTGTGGGTAATTTTTGTAACAATTAAGACAATTTGTCTAAAATGTAGAAATTTGGAAAATGTGAATAAAAAATAAAAATAGAAAAAACAAAAAATCACAATATCCAAAATGACAAAAAATGTTTGCATCTCATGCATCTATGCTTCATCTAGCATTACATGCATCCACATTGGTGAAATGTCATGGGTTCTGAATCGAGATATGAGTAGAAATCGAGAGTGGTCTTGACTTGGCCTTAGGGATAAGCATTGGGTAGGGCCAGCTCAGCCCAGCCCGATGCCCGATGCGCTAAAGCCCGACCCAGGACCAGGCCCGAGCAATAGGCGGGCGGGCATGGGCTTAATTTTTGGCCCATATTGAATTTCGGGCTAGGCTCAGGAAACGATGGGCCCGAGATCGAAGCCCGGGGTTGGCCCGCATTTAGACCCATCATAAGCCCGACGTGAGCCTAGCCCACATATATGTTCGAATCCTATAAGCTGACTCGCATATAGACCCATTATAATGATCAACATAGCTTTGATTTGAATATATTTGATGTCGAATGTGCAAGTTGTAATGGAGTGAGGCCAAATAGTGAGACTCCGGTTCCAAACAAGGTTCCAATCCTAGTCAACCAAATCTTGTTTTTAATATATGGGTTGGCTCGAGCCCGGCTCGAGCCATGTATTTGCGGGTCAAGATCGGGTTTGGGCTATATTTTCTGAAATATTATGGGCTTCAGCCCGATCGGTGGGCCTGAAAATTAAAATCAGGCTTGCGTTGGCCTAGGGTGGGCCTGACCCGACCTGATGCTCATCCCTACATGACCTTAACCGTCTAATTTTCAAAGGAACTTCATCGAGAAATAGGATTTTATAAGCTTCAGGTCTTAGACTTAATTCTTTGAGTTCCACATGACAATGTTCATACTTCGACTCTTAGTGTCTAACATGGTCATCTCATTCTGAGTATAATTCTTGAATATCAAATTAATATGTAATCTAATACTATGGACTTAGATCAACTTAGACGAGGTGTCGGAAGAATGTACCAGGCTCTTTTCTAGTAGCATGGACATCTAACAATCAGAGTATCGGTTGAAATAAAGCTTGAGATGAGGAATGGACTGCTAGCATATTTTTTCTAAGACCTCAAAACATTGGCAAAACAAAAGATTCTATATTTTTCAAGGCACAAAAGATCCATGCAGAGCAAGAAAATTCCATACCAAAAGAATCCAACTACCAAATAAATATTTGACCACAATGGTCCAAGCTTCAGACAGCCTAAAATTCTTGGTGGATATTTCATTTCAGTATCTAGGCTTCAGAAGAGAGTTGACACACTGGTCACCCTCCAGTTCTTTTCCCCTTCTAAAAATTTCTCCATATATTCATTGGGAACTAGTTCGTACCTGAGCTAAGAAGGAAATGCATGATTCCTCAAGGATGAGTTATTGGAGAAGAGGTTTGCATGGTAGTCCAAAATTTTAGAAGGGAAGAGATAAAACCCTTCACACACATGAGATAGTTGTCCAACATTCATGGGGTATTGATAAACGTGAAAATTGAGGGGTCTAAAATGAGTCTCACAAGGCGAGGACTCAGTCACTGTGACGACCTCTCAACAACCGTGTTTAATCAACAATCAACACACACAATGTAGTATAGAAAATCAATGCAAGCATTGTGAATCAAAATTTATTATACCCCCCCCCAGTAGATTGTATAGTGGACAAGTACAGTACGGGTCGAACACAGGAAACAATAGAGGATAGACAATCAAAATTGGCAAAGAATAAATGATTTTGGGCTTCTAGGGTAATTTGAATTTTTATTTTTTTTAATTATATATTTTTATCGATTTTTTTTATTTTAAAATTGTTTTATTTTTGTAAATTTATTTTCTTTTTTATAATTATTAGATTTTAATTTCCTTTTCTTTTTAGTAAAATATATGAATATAATACCTTTATATAGAATAGGGTAGTATAATTAAAAATATAATTTAAAATAAAAAATTATAGAATAAAATGTTTTATTATTTTTTCTATTATTTCTTTGATTTTTTAGATATTTTTTCCACTTTTTATATATATTAAAAGTAAAAAATATCTCAAATCATGTATTAAATAAATTGGATGACTTAATTTGAAGATTAAAAATAGGAAAAAGTGTTAAAATTTCTTCAAATCAATTTTAATATGCTACTTTTTATAAATAAAAACACAGTATAGAAATAAATATTTTTTGGATTTTTTGATGATTTTTTTATAACTTTTGTAAGGATTTTGGACCTTTTCAAATTTTAGTGATTTTCTTATTCTATTTTTAGTAATTTTTGGTATGGAGTTGTAAAATAATTTAATAAATAAGATTTGTTTTGGAATTTTTAACAAGTGTTTTATATATATTATATGCTATTTTGATTTTTATGAAAGAAAAAATGCTAAAATGCAAATCTAAAAAGATAACATGAAAGAGTATGCAAGCATGCACCTAAAACTATTTTTTCATATTTTTTGGAGAGCAGATGATATTTATAAAAATTAAGAAACACATACAAAAATAAATAAACTAATAAGGTATATTTGCGATTAAAAATAAAGAGGTATCTACAATGCAATTTACCCAAATTTTTAAAATTGAAATTTAATGTTTTAAAAATAAACAAAATATACAAAAGCGGCAAGGGCCTCTATGCAAAATGCTCAGCTCACATGGGGAGCCAGGTGAGATGAACTGGCAAAGACTTAACTACAAATAGCCAAAAGCTTAAGGGTTCTTTTGCAAAAAAATACAAAAAATATACATCATTTATTAACTATTACAAGAAAATAAAATAAACAAAAAGTGGGGGTTGGATGTATAAATTACTCCCAACATGCGCTGGATTGTGCGGCGGAGGATCGTCACTTGAAGATGTGGTACGATGAGATGGCACGATGACACTTCGTAGGATGTGGCTGAGATTAGATCTCATGGAGGAGATCAACGGTGATGGTGCTTCTGATCCTATGCTTCATGTTATCTTGGGCGAATGACTTCGATCAGACGGCTACAGAGTCCCTTGAAAGAATAACGATGAATAACGGTGCTGGGCCGCTTTGATCAGTGTTATCTTCCTCCTCCGGCCACCAAATGCGTTGCTTTGATGCTCGAGAGTAAGCTGAAGGTGCTCTGCGTTTGGTGGTGGCCTCAGAATGGACGTTGGAGCTCCCGTAAGGTCGGTCGAAATCGGGGAAGTACTGAAGCTCCAGGTGCATTCTTCCCGATAAAAATCAACTCATGAGGAGTCCTTTGGCCCACCAGATCTTGTAGGAAGCTAAAGTGAACAAAAACCAAGGTTCTGGGGGTAGTCTACAGTCAGAATGAGCATAGGTGATGCAGGGCAAGGTCCTCCAGTGTTCGATAGAGAAGGAGGACTTGATCTCCAGATCTTTGCAAGATCTGGGTGTCTGGGGGCACTGGGGGTGAAGGAGAGATGATGGGAAAGGAGATTCTTCCCGATAAAAATCAACTCATGAGGAGTCCTTTGGCCCACCAGATCTTGTAGGAAGCTAAAGTGAACAAAAACCAAGGTTCTGGGGGTAGTCTACAGTCAGAATGAGCATAGGTGATGCAGGGCAAGGTCCTCCAGTGTTCGATAGAGAAGGAGGACTTGATCTCCAGATCTTTGCAAGATCTGGGTGTCTGGGGGCACTGGGGGTGAAGGAGAGATGATGGGAAAGGAGACGGGGATGCTTGAACTGGTGGAGAACAATCCAACATAATGAAACAATGTGGCGAAGCCACATCTCCGATGAGGTAATTTTTTGAATTTTAGAAAATATCGAGCAAAATCAAAGGAAACAAAAGCTTAACCTACACTACTTCTATGCCGAGGAACAGAATATTAAAAAGAAAGGAACTCTGTCGAACCTAGACATGCCGGAGTGGAGATCGTGGTGAAGGAGGTGGCTGAACTGGATATACTTTGATTTGATGCTAAATCGAGCCATTAGACTCTCCTAGGGCTTCCTACTGTCATCGAGATTCACCTAGACATGAGAGAGTTAGGGTTTGATGGAGGAAGAAGTAACAAGGGCAAAGGAAGGTTGGAGACAACACTATATACAAGGGGGATCTTTTACGAAGGCTTCAGGCTGAGGAGATGATCCATCGATCAAGATGAATCTTAGGCGTGAAAGTACGAGGACCAAGGACAAAAGTCAAGAAGATACTGACTCAAAATGATAAAAGGAATCTTGGGGAAAATCGAAGAACTCAGGAGGATAGTGATGTTACAGGGACAACAGGTCAGAGGGGCCCAGTTGACCGGTGGGTCAACCAAGGCCTGCCTCTGATTGGACCACATGGCAGCATAAGGACAAAGCTGAAATAGAAATAAAATAGTAGATGATTTATTCAATTTCTGAGTAAAAAAGGAAATTATTTGTTATTTTATTTAGTATTTTAATTTATTTCGACAAATTTATTTATTACAATATAATTTTTAGAGTTTATTTATAGGTATATTTAGCTATGATTTGTGTATTCTATTTTTATTCTGTGTTTATATTTTAATTATTTTATATTAGTAATTTATATATTTATAACTTATTTATATATGCACAAATATATTTATATTGTATTTTTTCTAAGTCTATTTGTATCTTTTAATAAATAGTTATATGTAATATGAGTTAGACATGTGAGCCTGAGGCGGAACATTCCTACAATAAATATTATTGTAATATATGATTTATCAATAAAAGTTATTGATTATTTCACTCCCTTTATGAGATAAATTTAATGGGTACACTATAAGGTACCTTTGTATAATTAGGTTTATCTACCATGGCCATATTAATGATCATAAATCTGTTGATTCGTTGATTGAATCATAGAGGTTGTTGCTTGGATGAATATCTAAGGAGTTAGATTGAGGACTCATCAAGCACCGTCAAATGATTGTTAAGAGATGATCTCCATCCTGAGTAGGAGATGGCAGTCCTTTCTCGTTAGGCTGATATTTGACCGACCTCTTGATTTAGGTCCTCTACATGGGAATAGTGATTCAAAGGTGTCAGATTGGTTAGGTCAAAGGGTTTAATTAACGGGATCGAGAAAGCCAAAGTCCTTTATCAAATACTGCCACGATATATGCACACATCCTCTAACGAGAGACATATGTGTTGCTACATGTCAGAGTATGTACATTTAACAAACCAATAGGTTGATGATCTAACCAAGGTCTATACACTGACGAGTTGGTGTGCATGTAAGGGCATATGAGTAATACGATCTCTCAAAGGGATCATACATATTCACTTGTGAAAAGAAGACATGAGATCACTCATGAGGTATTGGGACCGATCAAATTCTATGCATGGTCGTCGTGCTTTGGAAGCATGTCAAGAATTTGAAGGTAAGATATATGTTTTGGGAAAGCATTTGATCAATACCGACTCCTAGTGACCATGATTGAGAAACTTGATGATGAAACCATAAATAGGACATTATAAAATTGATCTATATCTTTGAGTTTACCATAGGTCTTCGAGTATGCAGGATGTACATGTATTAGGAATACTTGAGGGTGATGTGATCATAAACGATTGTATGATCATGACGCTTACATTCCGAGGGAGTAATGAAACATGTTTAGATTTTAGTGACTCCTCTCAGTAGAGAAGTAATCTGATCTTGGTCCAAGTGTTGGATATTGATCTGACTGAGATCAGATGCAATGAGAAGATTAGATTTACGGTCCTGATTTAATCAAACATCTATGAGAGGTCTGTGAGATATGGATTTGAGATGCGATCTCAATATCCAAGTCATTATACGTGGAACGTACAATCGCTATGTCCTTATATCCATGTATCTGCATAGAAAGCACATTATTCTTGAAAAGGTTGAGAATAATTCCATAGTTGAATTATACCTAAGCATTAAAAAATGAATAATTTAATGTGATTTAATTATCATGAATGATGTGAATTTAATTCATATTATTTGGATGCATGAGAATGATATTCTTATATAATTAAATGTGATTTAATTATTTTGGAAATGAATAATTTGGATGGTAATATCCAATTATTCATATTATATTATAAATGTGATTTATAATGTATTAGAGAGAGCTTATTATGATTTATATTTGTTAATTAATTATTGGTGTGAATTGGATTCACATTGGATAATTAATTGAAAATGTAAATCGCATTTTATTTTGGATTGTGAATGTGATTCACAAATTTCCAATGGCAAGATTGCAGTATTCACAAAATAATTATGAATTATTTTATTGAATTATTTAGAACAAGTTTTGTTTTTAAATCATGGAGATTTCCAAGAAATAATGCAATCTCATGAGATTGTACGAGATTGCATGAGATTCCTCCCTTCCATATTGGAAGGGTGGACCACCACGAAATCCTATATGGAAAGGGTGGTCGTCCACCCTCTCATATGGAGGGTGTGGTCTACATCCTATTATCTCTATGTTTGTTCAATTTAATTTTATGATTAATATTTATTGATTTATCAATATATATTTAATCTAAAATAAAATAATTGTTGTTGTAATTTCCGACAAGATCTTGGCCATTGAAAGAAGCACAAATCAATCTCATCCACTGATTTTGTGTAGTCTATGGATTGTGATCCAAGGACTCCCAAAACCCTATATAAGAATAAGCACCCCTTGCTCTTCTAATTTACAATAACTCTTGAGATCATTAATCTCTCTCCTCTCTCTCTCATTCCCACGCCCTCTCTCTCCTTGGGTGGCCGTCCACCAAAATCCTAGAGGGAAGAAGTCATCATTGTTGCTTCGTCGTTGTGTTGTCACTACGACTTCCCTTAGTTATCCATCTTCTTTTGTGTGCCTTACTCGCAAAGAAGATGTTCGATCTCGTGCGATGATATCAGGATTTCTCATGCTTGGATCAACATCTTGGATTGCGAGAAGCAGTCGACCCATCCCTGAGCTCGCAAGCGTCTCATCTGAAGATCGGACTTGTGACAGGAGGTCTCTTTTCTTAGAGGCTTGATTGCCACCACGCTACGAGAGGTATTCCTTTATCTATTATGTGGTTTAGATGAAACGATCTAAGAAGTGTTCTTGGATCATGTGGTTTCATCGCATGAAAAATTTTAAATTCCACTGCATCAAACAACTAGTGCGACTATTCGTTCCCGATCGTATATGATACGATCATCATGCTTTCATGATTTGCTTAAGAATTCTTCCATATCCTTCAAGTGGTATCAAAGACTTAGGTCGGAGGTTTTGGATGCGGTCCATAAACCTAGGAAGACTTGGGTTCGTTAGGCATTGTGAAAGTTTTATTGCATTTCATTTTTGCATATCAGTTTAGTGAATAATTTCGGACCTACTTAAAATATTTAAATAAGAAATTATAACTTGGATTATGTTTCACATTAAATAAGGAAACCGCAGGATTTGAGTTTGCATGATTTGGAATCCGATTGCTCAAGTTATAATCATTTTAAAGAACATTTATCCATTGTTTCGGGGATGGCGAATCTTGACATAATTAAATAGTTTATTACAATTTTAAACACCCCGAAATGCATGCTAATCACTTAGGTTCTTTTATAAATCAAATTAGCAATCTTTAAAACTTATTTTGCATTATTTGGATTTAAATTTATTGATATATGCTAATTTTAGTAAGTGTAGGTCACTGTTGGAAATTACATTCCTAACTAAGAACCATGTGATTGTCATTTAATCAATTAGTGAAATTAATGGTTAATTTTGTGGATAAAATAAGGATAAATATTTGATAAATATATTATAATAATTTTTTCCTTAAATGGCATTACCTTAACTAATAAATTGATTAGATATGATCTAGATTACAATTGGTTATACAATCTTCTTTCCAACAAAAGAAACTTGTTTGGATAGGATTGAGAATTTGTTTAGAAAACTTCTTTATAATATAAATCAAAAAGGTTATTATTATTATATGGTATAACTTTAGTTGAAGAATTTATTATCATCTCAAGTACAAAGTGATCAATTTAGTATTATCCTTTCCCGAGGGGGATATGGTATCTAGTCGGAGAGCATTGGGGTAGCAGGTTGCACCGTGTGTAGTCTGTTCCATTCTCATCGTTACTTGCCATGACAGCGGGTAGGGAAGGGATAATGCTGGAGAGATCATGGCACATTTTTCTTATTATTAAAATCGAATAATACGTACTTTGATATTATACCATCCTTTCAAGTAACAATCAAGTTGTTGATTGAATTGGATTGATAATTGATTTAATATGATTAAATTAATTATATCTAATTAAAAATACTTTATTATAAATTGATGTGTATTCCCTATAGAATAATTAATTATATGAATATGATTCATGATAATTAATTAAAATTTGAATATGAGGTGGAGGATCACATAATTGACATCCATGGTCTCCCGTCAAGGTGAATGGTTCCACCGCCAGGGATTGTATGGAGGAGATGACTGTCCGAAGTGACAGCTCCTATATACAAGTGCATCTGGATCAGGCTCTTTTCTTCTTGAAATAGTAAGGCCATATACGTATTGACCCCAATATCAGGTCCTCGTATTATTGGGGTGATATTAGATTGCGCACAACGAGCACTAATTCTGTTGATGGTTGGTTCAATTAACGACGGGTCAACATCACCTTAGGGGTGGTGGGCCCGTGTGTTAAAGATTGAATTGGGAAATGCAAGTTGGACTTGCTATGAGGAATGTGTTCCCGTTTCTCTTTATCCGAGTTAGAGGTTCTCATATTATTGGGATGTGATAAAGGTAAAGGGGAGATCCCAGTTCTTACTAGAGATATAGTGGTAAGTATATCTCTTGCTTTGAAAGTGATTAAGTGAATGAACTTTGAAAGTTGAAAAGGCAAGACTAATTTGATTAAAAATTCCTCAATCAAAGATTTTAAACTGATTATATAATTATTTATATGTTTTAATATAGTGCATTCTTAATTTCATAAAATGAAGTCCATGAACCCTATACGCAAGCTCTTGGAGGTCAATCAACTGACCGGACGAAATTATTCGGATTGGATCCGAAATTTGGATCTTGTCCTTTCTGCTGAGCGCATATATTATGTGTGGTCAAAGGACAAGTACACATGCCCAAAGAATCCTGAAGATATTAAATATAATGAAAAATAGGATGAAGATCATAAACTAGCAATGTGTTATATTATGGGTTCATTGTTAATGTGATGCAGAAGCAACATGTGGAGATGAACATTTGCCATGATATTATGACAAATATGAGGGAAATGTTCGGTGATGTAAACCACACACAACGTTATAATATTATGAGAGAAATTATTCACTGCAAGATGCAGGAGGGGATCTTTATCAGAGAACATGTACTCAAAATGTTTGGATACCTCTCTGGGTTGGAAACCCTTGAAGCTGACATGGATGCAGATATGCAGGTTGACTTCATTTTGTCGTTGCTCCCTAAGTCTTTCAACAACTTTGTTGTCACGTTCCACATGAGCAAAGTTGATTTTACTAATGTTGGGTTGTTAGCTACATTAAAGTCTGCTGAAGACATAATGAGGAAGGATGGCCCCTCTGGAAGTGCAATGGTTGCACAAGCCAAAGGAAAGCACAGTCGTAAGCAAGGTTCTCGGAAGGGCCAGACCCAGAAGAGAAATAAGAAGAGACAAGGTATTGGCTCATATTCCAATGCATCCACATTGATAGCATCGAAGAAAACCGATATTTGTCACCACTGAAAGAATCTGAGGCATTGGAGGCCTAATTGCCCAGAATACCTGAAGTCTGTCGACAAAGGTAAAGCCCTCGCAGGTACGAAATATATTTTTATCACTGAAACTAACATTCTCATTGGACGAGAAGGAAGTTGGGTTGTTGATTCTGGTGCTTTTGTTCATGTATGCAATTTATTTTATCTATTTCAGGAAACTAAGAATCTCGATGAAGGGGAGATAGTCATCCAGATGGGATCTGATGCAAGTGTTGCAACACTCACTATCGGGACCAGTCGACTATCATTATCTAGTGGGAGAGTCCTTTTACTTAAAGAGTTCTTTATTTGCCTGAAGTCAGAAGGAATTTCACATTTGTATCAAAACTTGTTAGAAGTAGATATTCATTAGTTTTCTGTAATAAATTAGTCATAAATGTTTATGATAAATATATTGCGGATGGTGTTTTGACTTGTGGTGGACTCTATGAATTGTGCATTGATGAACATGTCATGAAAATTGCTACCACTAATAATAAAAATCCTAAAAGATATAGGGAGGATGCAAATCATTCGAATATGCTTTGGAATCAAAGGCTTGATCATTTATCTGTTGATAGGATCAATAGATTGATAAAGGATGGACATTTAGATTTTGTACAAGTTCATTCTTTACCTACCTGCGAACATTGTATTCGATGTAAAAAGACTAGGATGCCTTTCCGTATACAAGATACGACAATATTCTTGACTTAATACATGTTGATTATGTGGTCCCTTCAGTACCATGACTCGAAATGGATATCGATATTATTTGTTTTTTATTAATGACCATTCACGATACGGGTTTATCTTCCTACTATGTCGTAAATCTGAAACCTTGGAAAAGTTCAAAGAGTTAAATGCTTTGGTTGAGAACCAAACCGATATGAAGATTAAGCAGATTCGATCTAACTGAGATGGTGAGTACCTCTAAGATGAATTCAAGAAATACCTTTAAGAGAATGCAATTTTCTCCAATCTCACTCCTCCTAGAACACACCAACTTAAGGATGTTTCTGAAAGACGCAAGATGATCATTATGGATATGGTCCATTCAATGACGAGCAAAGCACATTTACCTCTTAGTTTCCGGAGATATGTAGTAGAGACTGCAATATATATCCTGAATAAGATTCCTAGCAAATCTATACCTGAGACTCCTCATGAGCTCTGGTATGGAACCAAACCTAGTGTTAATCACTTGAGGGTCTGGGGTTGCTTGGTCCATGCGAAGAATGTGGATGCAAGTAAGCTAAAATCTCGCTTTCATGTGTTACTTCATTGGGTATGTTGAAGATGGTATTAAATACCAGCTTTATGATCCTGAGACCCATATAGTTTTCATCTCTAGAGATGTGAAATTTCTGGAGGATGGCTTACTTAAAGGTCAAGACAAAAATGAAGTAGAGGAACTCATTGAATCTTCTGAATGTTCTAAGTTTCCTGAACCAGAAACTGAATAGATAAATAAAGATGCAACACCCATACCTCTTTGAAAGAGTTCGAGGTTGGTTGCACCACATAAAAGGTATGGATTCCATGTGTGACAATGATCCTTCTTCCTTTGATGAAGCACTTGTCGATCATGCCATGGATAGATGGATGCTAGAAATGAAGTCAGAGATTGACTCCATGCATAAGAATGGTGTATGGACCCTAAAGGATCCACTTAAAGGTGTAAAACCCATTGGGTGTAAATGTATCTTCAAGAGAAAGAGGCGACCTGATGGGGAAGTAGAGACTTTCAAGACACGTCTCATGTCCAAAGGCTACATACAGAAAGAAGGAATCGACTACGATGAGATGTTCTCTCTTGTGGCTATGCTTAAGTCCATCAGGACACTGTTGGTTATAGTTGTGTTTCTTGACTAAGACATCTGGAAGGTGGACGTCAAGATGGCTTTCCTCAATGGATACCTTGAGGAGGAGAGCTATATGGAGCACCCCCAAGGCTTCATAATTGAGGAAGGTAAAGTATGCAAGCTAAAGAAATCCACCTATAGTCTCAAACAAGCTTCTCGTAGCTAGAACGTCAAATTTGACGAAACCATAAAGAGTTATAATTTTGTGCAGAATCTAGATGAACCTTGTGTGAAAAACAAGCTTAGTGGGAGCGCCATTGTGTTCATTGTGCTTTACGTAGATGACATCCTTATCATTGGAAATGATAGGACGATGACCAATGTGAAGATTTGGCTACCCCTTACCTTCGAGGTGAAAGATCTTGGAGAAGCCTCTTATATCTTAGGTATGAAGTTGTTTAGAAATCGAGAAAAGAGGATATTGGGATTATCACAACATGGGTACATTAAGAAGATTCTTGAACGTTTTTGCATGGATAGTTCCGAAAAAGGTTTCCTCCCCTTAAGACATGGTATCCACCTACCTAAAGGGATGGCTCCTCAAAGTGTTGAGGAAAAGAATGCCATGGCTGGATGCCCCTATGCATTAGCTGTAAGAAGCTTAATGTACGATATGATGTGTACTAGGCCAGATATATGCCATGCAGTGGAAGTGGTAAGTCATTACCAATCTTGATAAGGACAACAACACTGGAATGCCTCAAAGAACATTTTCAAATATCTAAGACGGTCGCAAGATTACACCTTGATCTATGGAGATGGCGATCTCCATGTCTTGGGATATACTGCCGCAACCTCGATTCCCGGGCCGTCGGATCCTCCCATATTCGGATCTGGATACTCAAAAATAATTTATTCAGCAATCACAACTAACATTCAGAAACAGTCTACGAATAAAAATACTCAGAAGAAAGTATTTCAACACTTTTCCATTCACAAAAAAAAGTTCAAATGATACACTGTCCCACTATAACCATTTACATGTACATCAGCTTGAAAGGAAAATATACAAAAGATTACTAACTACCTTAATAAGTAAAGTTATTGTGGCTGGCTGGATGTATAGTATGTAAGCTGGATGAATTTTTTAAAGTCCTTGCAATGGCTCACCGATACCTGTTGGGTTTTCCATAAATCATAGGATAAAAATTAGCGAATGCAAAGTAACGAGAAGAGAAAAGCAAACAAATTGTGTAATTTTTCAAAACTTGATATCACAAAAATTTTATTCCTTCTCATTAATTTAAGTCATATTCCTTTCTATTCCACATCAGGGATTAGTCTAGGGGAACCCCACCATTCTTGGACTCCGAAGCTGTGGACCCTTCGGGATTGGAGATTGTGTTGATCTTGGTAAGCTTATGCCGCCGCACGTTGCCTCAACCAATCTTACAATACTACCATGACAATTTCCTTTTCTTTTATTAAACATGGTCTCAACCCTCAGCCTGGAAAATCAAATGAGCACACCGTCCTCGAGGACTCGGTTGCTTAAAACCTCAGACTGACATTTAATCATATAACCTAGCGGCTTTAAATACATGCATGTTATCGTGACCCAGCCGCTATTGAACCACCCGTGCCTCCACATGGCATGACCACGTCTTCCGTCGTTCAACCCGATGATATTGGCTCCCGGTACCACACGTTGCAAAACATTCATTTTGTGCGCACTTATCATAACAGGGCAACCGCGTACCACCTAGGTAGGGAAACGCCAATACGGGTTCCTTCCGACAAACCTACAGGTTGCATGCCCGACCTGTAGTTCTACTCCTAGTCATCCTTAACGTGACACACGATCCTTTTCAGGATCTAACTCAAACCACATCAATTCCCATGATGTAATTCTTTCGTTAAGTCTTAGATTTGCATAATCAACAACACTTAGTATATACTCACACATATATTATTCATAACCATATATGTACTCGTATTTATGCCTATTTTAACTCCCAAACCCTAACTTTCAGAGCCAATGCATCAATTTGATGCGTAAACCTTATTTTAGTGGGAATCACAAAGCAATTCTTCAGACTTTTTCAAAAATAGCCAAAATTAGGGTTCTTCATAGCAAAGAACACAAAATCAAGAATTTCAATAACTTCGTATGAAAACCAACAGCAAAAGGAAGGATTTCTTTACCTAATCGAGCTCTCTCTCATGTATGCAAGGCTTTATCGTGTTTCATTTTTAGAAAGGCTATTTTAAGGCTCCTGAAAAGATTGAATTACATTTTCGTATGAAAAACGCTAAGAACGTGTCAAGAATCACGAAGAACGAACGAAGAACGCGACAAACACGAAGAACACCAAGAACATATTTTCTCTTAAAATTTGGCAAAGTTTCCTTTTATATCGGAACATATTTCTCGGAAACTTTCGGCAGAGTTTCCCCTTATATTGGGACATATTTCTCGGAAACATTCGGCAGAGTTTCCCCTTATATCAGGACATATTTCAAAACAAAAATGAAAAGAGTTTCCTCTCTAAAATAAATCGAGAGGAAAATAACAATGAAACTGAAAGAATATACTCAAACAACAAGAGATGAAGAACCGATAGACACCACACATCTTAGGTGAGTGAACGTGTGACCAATCACAGGGTCACTGACGTGCATAACTACCCGCACTTAAGTAGGGTATTACACATATTTCTCCATCAAAATAACTATAAAAGCATAATACAAAGAATAGAAACATAAACGATGGAGAATCGGTAGACACCACACATCTTAGATGAGTGAATGATGAATCTGTGATTCATCACTCTAAAAGTTAAAAATAGAGCCTTGCTCCTGAGTAAATAGATGCATGTTTCCCTTTATAATGCATAAATAACATTCATTCATGCATTCGTAATACATGCATTTTAGCACTCCATTTGCATTTAAATAAGAAGCCAAAATCCCTTGTAAAATATTCACCTATTAAAAATAAGCTCTCCCTTATACTATGTACACCTTAGTTAATAATATAAGGAAGAAAGCCAGGAATCACCTTTGTAAAAGCATCAATGAAGCCCTAAAGCCCTTGGACCATAAAATGCCCATAGATCCCTCATACTAACTCCAAAATAGGTCTACTCACTTTTAGAATAATACACATTCAAAGATCTTTAAAATGAGACTAATTTCATCCAATTTGGAGCTCATATGAAAAAGTTGGGTTTTGGGGCCTCTTTGTATACTACATATATGTATATTTGTATCTTTGTATTTTTGTATCAACATTTGACCTCGTCTCCATCTTTGGTCAACATGAAACTTGTAGATCTCATTGAGGTCTACAACTTTCATGTTTTAAGTTTTTCCAAATTCAGCCTCCTTCTCTCGCTACACATATTTTTCTTCTCAGCCAATCACAGCTGGCCACGTGGCGCCATCTGGTTGCGCCACGCGGCCCGCTCCCCTTGCCCTAGCCGCCGCGCCTCTCAGCCGTTGGATATACTCTTTGATCCAACGGCCACTTGATTTCCACGTACGCCTCAATTCTACACTGTCAGATCACCTCCCATCTCAGATCTGATCCGCCCGTTCGCGCCTCTTCTATAGTGCGCCACGTGGCGCGTATTGCGCCTTCCGATCTCACCCTCATCTCTTGATCCCCGTTGTTCTTTAGCGCCAGATCCTTAGACATCCGATCGAACCCCTGGGCTCATCTCCACCGTTTGCCAGCGCCGCTCCCATAACGCGACGCGTGGCGCATTCAGCGCCCTTGATCACCTCGCCTCGGATTTAATCCACTCCGTCCACTCGTGCCTCACCTTCGACGCGCCACGTGGCGCCATCACGTCCCTTGATCAATACGCCCTTGATCAAATCCAAGCTGCTCCATGGCGCTTCGATCTGGGCCATTGGATCACAAGATCCAATGGATAGGACTTCGTCTTCCACCTCCGGACGCCCTCTCTCCCACGTTCTCGAGCTTGCGGGAGGGGCTGCCCCTTTCTATTCATGGCCGCGCTCCCTCCACCGTCGACGACCACCATCGCCTCCACGATCACCCCCACTCGTCCCTCATCTTTGCCAGCCACCTCACTACCCACGTCGATCGCCAGCGACGCTCCACAAACTCCATGAACTCCGTCCCATCACCAGCCCTGCCGAGACCTTCACCCTTTAAATACTCGAGCACCGGCCAACTTCAGCCTTATCCGCCATTCCAGGGAAGAACCTAGAGCTCGGAGCCTTCGATTTGTGACAGGAATTGAGTGAATCCTCGAGCGAAGACCAGTCTTCTCCGGCGAGATCCGCAGTGCCTCCGTCGTGTCGCAGCCCTCCTCCGAGTAGCTGCTTGATCTCAGGGCCTTACCGCCCCTTCGAGCGACGACCTAGACCTCGATTTTGAGCTCCAAACCACAGGTAAACTCCTCCATCTCCATTTGATCCTCGTTCTGATTTTTCCCTTTATTTCTCTGATTTTATTTGAGCTCCATCTCCGTCTTCTCTCTCTGCTTCCACCTCGTCGAGCTCCGCGACGGAGCTCTCATCCTCGCACTGTACTCCACACCCTCTGACAAACCACTTCACATTCCATCAGCTCCAGCTCCACCACCTGGGCGGAGCACCATCGCCGGACCCCTTTCACTCCGATTAGGCCTCGCCACTCCATCCTTCACATCTCCACTAGCACGCACGAGCTTCGGCTACACTCCTAACACCTGCAGGTACCATATCATTCATTGGCCGGAAGTCCACCGGAGCACCTATCGAGCTTCATCGCCAGAGTGCTCCTACGCGCCTCCGTCACTCCTAGGACCACCGGAAGCATCATCGCATGACCGCGCGTCTCCCAAGCTATCTCCGAGCTTCCGGAGAGCGTCACCGGCACTAGGAGGACCGGGCGGAGCAGACGTATCGTCGCCGGAGCCCCGCCAACTCCTCCGCAGGTGGCGGAGGACCATCGAGGGAGAAGCCCCAGCTACCGTTCGATCATCTCGATCGAACAGCCGACTTCACGCCACGTCATCCATCATCTGGAGCAGCCGACAGCCGTAGGATCTTTCTTGATCCTACGAACAGCATTCAGCCACGTCGCCCCCCTTCATCGGTTCTCAAGCGCCGTCGGATCCTCTTGCGATCTGACGGTCTCTGATCGCACCACGCGTCAGCCCCGACAACCTTTGGATCGATCTTGATCCAAAGGTTTGCAGCCAGCCACGTCGACGACGTCCGAGTCTCATCCCCGACCCTAGGCTCGGACAATCCGAGGCTAGGCCGAGCCTTACTGCAGACCTCCAGGAGCCCCCGAGTCAAGCCTCGAGCCTCCGACGCCGCCCGAGCCTAGGCCGCCCCACGTGAGGAGCACGTGCGGCCTGGGTAATTTGCACAGAGGCCCTAGGATCTTTCCAAAATTGCAAAAAGGTCCCTGTGAAACGCACCCACGTGAGGAGCACGTGCCCAGTGGAGAAATTGCATTCCACCCCCCAACATTATTGGTAATTACATTTCAGTCCATGTCAGCATGTTTATTTTTATGTAATTTTTATTTCCTGTATTACAAATACACCCTTGTCTTTGCACGCATCCCTATGTGTCATTTTGCATCATTTTTTAATTCTAAGTTGTTGATAACTTGTCCCCTAGCAGTTGTGACACTTGTCATATTTTTATGGTATTAGAAGATTTTTAAATTAATTAATTGGTTGATTTCTGTGTTATTTTGCCCAGTTGGACCTTTTAATTGATAATTAATTCTCTGTAGCTCCAAAAATTCTCAACAAATCACAGTAGCTCTAGGATAGTTAACTTAAACTTGCATAAAAATTTCATGTCATTTTTATGCATATCGAGGCCTAAATAAATTAATTGATGATTTGCTTAGTTTAATTTTAATAGGTTCATTTCACATTAAAATTGAGGTTTGACAATTGTCCTGGATTCCTCATCATTTGATCTATCTAGGATAATTTTATTTCGCTAAAATTTTGTGATTTGGTATTTATTAAAATTAAATTAGTGAAAATCACACTGCATTCATTTTTAAATTCTCAGTAAATTCATTTAGTGTCGAAAAATTCCAAAAAAAGTAGGGTAGCTTAATTTCATCATATTCCATCATCTGGTCAATTTTCATAATTTTTGAACTTCATTTGATACCTTAATTGATTTACCTTTAAATTGGCTTGACTTTTGCATGTGTTCTACATAGAAAATAGAAAAAGACCAAAAAAATATTCCCCGAAAATCACACACTGGAACTTTGCTGAAAATTCACCTAAGGAGACAGATGCCTCCCTGAGTTCGACCTTGGACTTCACCAAGTAAAACAATATTGCCACTCGAAATTGACTTATTAAATTAAAAGTGGTTTTTGATATTCCCTCTCGTTATCTGACTGCAACGAACGAAATTATTAATTAATTTGAACATTAATTTGCCTAAATTAACAAGGGTAGTAGGAGCGCTCATCAAAATGGCATCGTTGCCAGGGAGGCACGGCTTAGGTTAATTTACAGTGAAATTCTGATTGTTTGATTTTCTATCCCTGGGTAGTCCGACCCCCGATTTTTCTTGTGAATATTTCTCCGCCCTTTAATTTTTGCATTCTTGTGTCATTCTCTATCTGACCTCAACTTGTTTTTGTGCGAGGAACACGAGGAGTCGAAGACGCTTCGAGGAATCGGCATTCTAATTCTTTGAGTGATTTGAGAGAACTTGTACTTTCATTTATTTCCATATTTTTTCGCACCATTTCCAGCGGTTCCCGTTTGAGTTCCCGCGTGTGTAAAAAAAGTGGAATCGTGTCCCCGTGTGCTGTGTGGTTTGAATTGTAACTTAGGCTTGCACTAGCGGCTCCTCGAGCCACTCTAGGAATTGCTTGTGCTCGTAATTTTTAGGACCACACATACACTTAAAAGATGTACTTAGACCGCAGATCTAGCCAAATTGAACTATTCTTCACTCGCTAATAGAACTGCCTGTCTAGGAGCGGATTTTGTCGTCTGCATTTGCATGTAGTGCAAAAATTTCAATATTGTTTTGCATACTGCATGCAAGCGAAGGGATAACTGTAAGTCTTCTTAACTCAGCATACGCATCATTGTTTTTCATGCATCAGCTTTTCTCGATTTCCCCCTCTGATTTTCACACTTAAATTAAACGGAAATTGGGACTGGACGATAGGTGTGCTGTGTGGTTGGACTAACAAGTGAGAACTTAACTTAAAACCGAGACTGCTAACATTATCGACCAAAAAAATCAATAAAATAGAAAAAATTATGTGCGGGAGACTAATCCCCGACCTTGTTTTCAGGCTGAGTGAGGGTACTTGAGTATGTGTGAACACCTTAAGGCAGAGCCCAAATCCCCGCCTTCCATATCACGGGCCAACTTATCCTAGAAAATATCATGAGTTGGATACTTTTAGATTCATTGACCAGTACCAAGTAGCCTCCGCTTGTTCGCGGGTAGATAGGGGCGAACCAGCGGTACTTCACGACAAGGCCTTGCTTTGTCAGCCTCCGCCTGCTTGCAGGTAGATAGGGGCACGGTCTTTGAGTCCCCAACTCTGGATAGGAGCGAAGAAAGGGAGGACCAGCGGTATCTTAGGCGACAGGTTAAACAGGGAAGACGCATCCGGCTCTGAGCCGACTTCCCTATAGACCGCGTAACTCCTTGCTATCTTGCTTGAGAAATCACACTTAAAATTTACAAGATAAATTGGACTCAACTTCGAGTCCTTCACTGTGTTGAGTGTGAAACCAGGGTCTTGGATTGAATTGTTTGCTTCAGGTAGGAGTCAACTCCTATCTTTACTTAGATCTCCCATTTCTTCTCGCCAAATCAAGATGAGTGATTGGGGGGATGTCGACTCTTTATTCACCAATCTCTCTTTGAGCCCCCCACGAAACTCCTCTTCATCGGCCCAAGCGCACTTTGGACCACCCAGGACTCATGACCCTCTTGAGTTCTGATTCCCTCACACCCAGGGTGGTTACTCTCAAATCAACACTTTCCTCTCCTCTGAGCTTACCGAGGAAGACCATCGCCTCAGTAAGAATCCCTTCCTTGATTTGTCCTCTGACACAAACCTTGTTTCATACCCAGAAATAGAGGACAAGATGTCTCCTAAGCAACCACCGGATGAGGATCAGTTGCGACAAATTCTTAATCGCCTTGCCACAACCGAACAACAAAATGTAGATCTCACAGCTAGAATGAGACAAATCGTTGCGGCAGGAGGCATCGACCGACCAATGGTTGATGCCTACAACCTAGCAGAGAATGAGATACAAAGTTGGTTGGCACCAGCGGTTCCCGCCGAAGCATTTGAGCTTAAACCCCACTTCCTTAGTCTGCTACCGAAGTTCAACGGAAATGCCCATGAAGAACCATATACCTTCCTCCGAGACTTCGAGCTGGTTTGCAACAACCTTAGCCATCCTAGGGTTGGGTAGGATTACATTAGACTGAAGGCTACCCCATTTGCTTTACGAGATAAGGTAGCACATTGGCTGAAGAACTTAGGAGTGATATGTACAACCTGGATGCAGTTCAAGGACTTATTTCTGAAGAAGTTCTACCCTCTTAGTAGGACTAACCAAATGAGAACAAAGATTGCCAGTTTTTCCCAGGGACCCGGTGAACCATTCCATGATGCCTGGGATAGGTTTAATGACCTAATTCAAAAATGCCCTTGTCACGGCATTTCTAAGGCGATCTTAGTCCAGACCTTGTTTTGTGGTCTGACCCCGAAAATGCAGGGGTTAGTAAGTGCCGCCTGTGGAGGAAGCTATCTGAATAAAAATGAGAATGCTGTATGGAAGATACTGGAGCAGATGGCAGAAACCGGCAGGTCGCAGGCCACCAGGGGTTATCAGTTGTCTTCCTCAATCTTATCCAATGAGACAACCCGGAGGACTGTAGCAGATCTGACATAGGACCTCATTCCCAGCATGGGGATGATTGCTGACAAGCTAACCATAGTCAAGCATATCCACAAGAGAGTCGTAGACCTTGAGTCTCTTTCACGTCTACCGAAGCAAGTGGAGGAACTTTCTGAGAAGGTAGCTAAGATAAAGCTACCTGCCCCTTCTGCACCACCTGTACCTGTACATCGAGTCCATCTTGTACAGGAACAGGCACCGGGGCCTCAGAGTGACTGGGATCAGACTTACACCCAGCAGGACCAGCATGCACCCCCACAAGTGGAGACCGGATACGAGGAGCCTCCGCAGGTGTATGAGATCAACGGGCTTTGGTATAGTCGTGACCCGATCATCAGACAGGCAGAGATGGGGAATGATCAGCCTCACCGACAAGCCCCAGCTTACCAAGAAAACAGATCCGTCCCTGCACCGCGCTTTATCCAGTCTAAGCCCGAACAAGAGTACCAGCCTCAGCAGCACCAGCAGCAGCAGCACGCATTCCAGCAGAGCCCGTCCCACTAGCATCAACAGTATCAGCATGGCCAGCACAGAACCTCTTCTGCAAATCAGCATCACCAGCCAGCTCAGCCCACTGAATTGGAGTCCCTCACCTTGGCGATCCAGACCCTGTCTGATAGGGTCCAACAGATCCAGAATGACTATCTGGATATGAGAACCGATCTGAATCGTGTTTCTCGTACCCAGAACCAAAATATGGTGCCAAGGACCCCAATTCCCGCCCAGGTTCAGGCCAATCCAAACAGCTTAAATCAAGGCCAAAACCGACCTCATGATCAGGTATACTATTCAGATAAGTCTTTATCTGAACATGAGATCCTTTCGTATGATAATGTTAATCATATGTCCCTCAGGAGCGGAAGGACCGTGATCGTACCTGATCGGGCACGAGCATCGAAGGAAGGAGCCGCCAAGTCTCTACCTGAGGAGAACTTGGAGGAAGAAGAGGAGAATCACCACCATCACCACCACCGACAGAAGAAGAGGACTTCTGAGTCCTCGAAGCAGCAAGCCCGCATCATTAGTGAGTCTGATGACACTGATGAAGAGCCAGCACCTCCATCTGAGGAGGACCGTCCAGAAGAAGCGGAAGATGCATCACCAGTCTCACCCCAGCATGTTTCTTTTAGTCCAAGTCAGAGTCCGAGTCTGTTTCAGAGTCCGAGTCGTGTACATAACTCAATAGCTTTCAATGAAAAGATTTCAGTTTTAGAACATGAGTTAGAGTCAATAATCCCTTTCCCCCGAGCTCTTACGGGTGGAAAGGAGAAAATCAAAAAAATCCAAAAAGATGACCCTGAGATGGTTGAATTCTGCAACAAATATATCAAGGTCACAATCCCCTTTGACAAGTACGTGGAAATGACTCCTGTGTTTTAGAAATAACTTAAGGTGAGATGCACACCTACTAGGGTTAGCAGGAAGACCAAAAGCCGTGTTGAGAAACACGTTCTGTCAGTAGCCACAACTTGTGCAATAAAGAACTCGTTTCCAAGGAAACGAAGAGACATGGGTGCACACTATGTAGTAAGTCGTGTTGATGACATCGCGTTTGCACGCACTCTCCTAGATAACGACTCCTCAATTAACTTAATGCCTACAGCCCTCTATGAGAGGCTTAATCTCGGACCTCTTAGGAAATCTAGAGCCCTCCTGCAGTTCGCTGATAAATCAACCAAGAGGTCCCAAGGAGAATTGAGGAATGTTGTGATCAAAGTCGAGGGGTAAGAATACATGGTGGACTTCACTGTCCTAGATATGGAAACCCCTCATAATAGGAAAGATTCCCAGATCATATTAGGCAGGCCCTTCCTCAGGACAGCAGGGGCCTTGTTTGATTACCTGGATTCCGAATCCAGCACCGAGTACTCTTCGTCCGAAGTAGACTGCGACTATGTTGACACAGTTGGGCCATGGAGACAGAACCCAGCCAGCATCGATGAGTCCCTCCCTTTAGGAGATGATCTAGTGCATGAGTCGGTTTACGAGGTCCTCAGAGACGAGTACAGCTGAGAACCTGCATCCCCCTACATCTTCGATGACTTAGAAGCCCAGCTGGGCTTGTCAGTCCTTCCCTCTTTAGGATAATCAGAAGATGAGGGTGAAGAGTCGGACGTGGCTTTCGCCGATTTCATGGAGACCTTTGACGATCCGACTTCAGAGCCAAATAATTTGGTGGCAGCTATTACAGAGAAAGATCCAGCCACTTTTAACACTCAACCAGATTCGATTGAGACAGATTTCCTAGATGATCACACATTACCTGAGCTCAAACCCTTACCCACAACACTAAAATACGCCTTCCTTGCGGGTCAGAGGAAGAAATATCCGGTCATCATCAGTTCGCGATTGACCGAGGAGCAAGAATCTCGCTTGCTAGAGATCCTGGAGAAAAACCGCAAGGCGATAGGCTGGAGAATTTCCGATCTCCATGGGATAAATCTCGCTCTGTGTTCGCACCATATCTACTTGGAGAATGAAGCCAAACCCTCTCGTGAATTCCAACGCCGTTTGAATCCAAATTTGCGAGAGGTAGTGAAGAAGGAGATAGAGAAATGGTGCAACGCGGGTTTTATTTATTCCATCTCCAACTCGAAATGGGTGGCCCCAATCCATGTTGTCCCGAAAAAGTCGGGAATTCAGACGACCACCAACGAGGACAGAGAGGAGATCGTGACGTGAGTGCCCACGTCGTGGTGTGTCTGTGTGGATTACAGACGCCTGAATGTCGCGATGAAGAAGGATCATTTCCCCCTATCGTTCATTGATCAGATCCTAGAAAGACTAGCGGGAAAAGAATTCTTCTGCTTCTTGGATGGGTTCTCGGGCTACAAACAAGTAGCCATAGCTCCGGAGGACCAGGAGAAGACCACATTCACATGCCCTTTGGTACCTATGCTTTCAGGAGCATGCCTTTGGGTTATGCAATGCTTCGGGTACTTTTCAAAGGTGCATGATTGTTGTATTCGCCGAAATGGTCGGCGAATTCCTGGAAGTCTTCATGGATGACTTCTCGGTCCACGGCGATTCCTTCGATTCCTGTCTTAGGAATCTGGACCGAGTCCTCAAAAGATGTTGTGAGGTTAATCTGGTGCTCTCCTGGGAGAAAAGTCACCTCATGGTGACGGAGGGCATAGTGTTGTGGCATGTCATCTCCAAGAGAGGAATGGAGGTTGACCCTGCCAAGGTGGATGCGATCAGGCGACTCCAGCCACCAACCAACGTCAAGCAGTTGCGGTCATTCCTCGAGCATGTTGGATTTTATCGGAGATTCATTAAGGATTTTTCTAAGATTGCCCGACCGCTAACTGAGCTTTTAGGCAAATACATGGAGTTTATTGTTGATCACAAATGTCTTGAGGCCTTTAAGTTATTGCAAGGGATGATCATGGACGCACCTATCCTACAAGCCCCATACTGGTCTCTACCTTTTGAGATCATGACAGATGCCTTAGATTTTGCTGTTGGGGTTGTGTTAGGACAGAGGAGAGATGGCGTCCCATTTGCAATTCACTATGCAAGCAAAGTGCTTGATACCGCTCAACGTAACTATACAGTTACGGAAAAGGAGATGCTTGCGGTAGTATTTGCCTTGGATAAGTTCATATCTCACTTAATTGGATCCAAGGTAATTGTGTTCACTGACCACACGACTCTATGGTATTTGATGGAGAAGAAGGATGCGAAGGCGCATCTTCTTCGGTGGATTCTACTTATCCAGGAATTTGATTTGGATATTCGTGATAAACCTGGAAAGAAGAATGTAGTAGCCGATCACCTTTCTCGTCTCGAAGATATTAATACTTCCGAGGATTCACCAATTCGAGACGCCTTCCCTGACGAGTCGATTTTTGTTGTCGACTCACTCCCATGGTACGCCAATATCGTGAATTATCTTGTCTCCAAGAAAGTTCCCGAAGATTGGCCCAAGAGCCAAATTGACCGACTGAAGTCGGACGCTAGACACTACCATTGGGAGGATCCGATCCTTTTCTTTGAAGGACCAGATTGTGTCTGGAGACGGTGTATTCCTCAGAAGGAATACCAGAATGTCCTTTCTTTATGCCACAGCTTAGAGGCAGGAGGACACCACTCCGGAAAGAGGACCGCATGGAAGGTACTTCAATGTGGTTTTTACTGGCCGACTCTGTTTCGCGATGCCATCACCTTTGCGAAGTCGTGCCCATATGCCATAGAATGGCAGGAACCGTTGGTTCCAAGGATGAGATGTCGATGCAGCCTGTCTTCATTTGTGATGTCTTTGACGCCTGGGGCATCGATTTCATAGGCCCATTCCCTGTTATCCACGGGTTCGAATATATCCTTCTTGCAGTAGATTATCTATCCAGATGGGTGGAGGCTATCCCAACCCGAGCCGCAGACAGCAGGACTGTCTGTAAATTCATCAGAGATCACATAATCTCTAGGTTCGGGATCCCAAAAATGATGATATCAGAGGGGTAGCCACTTTGTGAATCGGGGGGTGAAGAAACTCCTGAAGGACTATAGCATCGAACACCGTGTCGCTAGCCCTTACCACCCACAGACCAATGGTATGGCTGAGGTGTCGAATAGGGAGGTGAAAACTATATTGCAAAAGCTTGTCCGCCCGGACAGGAAGGACTGGTCGCAGATCTTGGATCAAGTCCTCTGGGCGTATCGGACAACTTACAAGACACCGTTAGGAACCTCCCCATTTCGAATGGTATTCGGAAAGCCGTGCCATTTGCCCGCAGAGTTAGTGCATAAATCAGAATGGGCAATTAAGAAGGTCAATTGGAACACACACCTTGGGCAGATGCAGAGAGAAATGGATCTGAATGAGCTTGTGGAAGTCAGAAATCATACATATGACAACAGTTTGGTGTACAAGGACAAGGTGAAGTGTTGGCATGATAGATATATCAGATGAAAGACCTTTGTTCCTGGATAGAAGGTATGGTTGTTTAATGCAAAGCTGAAAACTTTCCAAGGCAAGTTGAAATCCAAATGGACGGGACCATTCATTGTCTGAGCGGTGCATGATAGCGGATGTGTCGAGATCTCAGATCTCGTAGATGACGCACCGACATCCCTTGTGAATGGACAACTGTTAAAACACTTCGTCGAATCCAATGAGAAGCTAGTCCATATTGAGGAGATTGTGTTTATGCGCGAGACAAATTCAGCAGATATACCTCAAGCCGCGCAGGAGACCTTGCAGCAGTGAGCTCCAGCCATCAGCAGGATCTTGGAAGATTCAGATCGACTCACTTGTATATACCATCATGTACATTCTATCCTTTCTCTCTCGCGACTTTAGTAACTCATTCCAGCATCATCTATCTCTATCTTGGACTGTACTTAGGATGACCAGATCCTAAGTATAGGGGGAATGAGCCACTTAAGTCCATTCACTGTACATCCTCCAGATCACATCAGTTCTCGTACTCACTCCTGTCTTATACTTAGGCTGACCAGAGCCTAAGTATAGGGGGGACCGATGCCCAGCTTGTATATATTCATCCATTTCCCCTCTTGCCCTCCTCCGCCCCAATTTTTGATCTTCTTCTACACTTAGGCTGTCAAGAGCCTAAGTATAGGGGGGCGGTGCGACTTCTATATGATTTTTGTGATTTTAACTCTCCTACGCTTAGCCCGAGCTATGTCTTTTTAATCTCTTTTCGTGCTCTGAGGACATAGCACACGCTAAGTATAGGGGGTGTATATATATTGCATATATACTTTACCCATAACTCGTACTTTCGCGTATTTTTGTACATATTATGCAATAATTACGGGGGGGTAAAAAGTTGAGAAATTTTTTTGTAAAATACACTTGTATAATACTCATAAAATACTTGTATCATAGGAGGTATACCAGTGTGTCAAAAAATGTGTTGAAAATAAGGCTTCTTATTTACTCTTGCACATCATCTCTGCATTTGAAAAGAAAAAGAGTCTTGCATTTCATTCATAGCATGTCATCTACACCTCATCTGCATATGTTGCATATGCAAGGTGAAAGGCTAGTGGGTTCTGAACCAAGTCATGAGTAGATATTGAGGATGGACTTGATTTGACCTTAATCCACCTAATTTCAGAGGAACCTTATAGGAACTGGAGTTAAGATTTCGCAGGTCAAGTGACTTAATTCTTTGAGTCCGCAAGTCTATGTTCACATGTCATCTTGATTAGTCTAAGTAGAATATCTCGTGCACACGCATGATTCTTTTAGACAGTGACCTAACTTGGACAAGCACAATGCACGTAGCTCTTCATTGATGGGGTAGTGAGGAAGTAGAATCCTTTAGCTTAGAGTAGCACACGGGTGGAAACATCCGTCCTCCTCTAGGGAGGGTAGTGCATCCCAACCTAGTCTGGTGGTGTTGAAGTCTAAGGACAAGACGCTGTGGGTTGCAATAATGCTTCAAAAGAGGGATAGTCTACTGGCTCAAGAGGAAAAACTCCTGATGTACATGATGCACCCTGTATATAGTTCCAAAAAAAGAAAAAAAAAAGAAAAAGAGAAAAAATGTAAGAACTCCAAAAAATAGACAGGCCAAAAAAATGCCTGTCGGAGTATGTATATTAGCAAGAAGTCTGCAGCTGGATGACTTGGCTACACTGGTCAGGCATCCCGGGATAGGTAGCTACACTGGATACCGTCCATTCTTTTTTCCACCCCCTCCTCTTGAGCTGGTCGCACTTGAACTTAGAAGGGAATACCCCGCTCCTAGAGGAAAGATTCAGTGGACCGGGTAATTAGAGTTACCTTGTTAGAGGAGGCTGATTCTGAGCCATTTCTGATGTAGAGAGCTATTTTACACTTACACAGTACAAGTAAGAATCATAATCATCAGAAATTTGCGTTTGAGGATTTGTTCTCACCTGACTGTTGAGGCCTCTTGAATAGAAGACTTGTGGAACTTGAAGTCTGTTAGGTCTTAAATTCAGATCCCAATAAGGTTCCGCCACACAATTAATCTAAAGGTCGAGTCAAGCTCCATTTTTAACTTTTGTTCGTGACCTTGGTATGGAACCCAAAATCATTTCACTCTTGCACTTCATTTAGTTGCTCGGGGATGAGCAAGGTTTAAGTATAGGGGGTTGATGAATCTGTGATTCATCACTCTAAAAGTTAAAAATAGAGCCTTGTTTCCGAGTAAATAGATGCATGTTTCCCTTTATAATGCATAAATAGCATTCATTCATGCATACATAATACATGCATTTTAGCACTCCATTTACATTTAAATAAGAAGCCAAAATCCCTTGTAAAATATTCACCTATTAAAAATAAGCTCTCCCTTATACTATGTACACCTTAGTTAATAATATAAGGAAGAAAGCCAGGAATCACCTTTGTAAAAGCATCAATGAAGCCCTAAAGCCCTTGGACCATAAAATGCCCATAGATCCCTCATACTAACTCCAAAATAGGTCTACTCACTTTTAGAATAGTACACATTCAAAGACCTTTAAAATGAGACTAATTTCATCCAATTTGGAGCTCATATGAAAAAGTTGGGTTTTTGGGCCTCTTTGTATACTACATATATGTATATTTGTATCTTTGTATTTTTGTATCAACATTTGACCTCATCTCCATCTTTGGTCAACATGAAACTTGTAGATCTCATCGAGATCTACAACTTTCATGTTTTGAGTTTTTCCAAATTCGGCCTCCTTCTCTCGCTACACATATTTTTCTTCTCAGCCAATCACAGCTGGCCACGTGGCACCATCTGGTTGCGCCACGCGGCCCGCTCCCCTTGCCCAAGCCGCCGTGCCTCTCAGCCGTTGGATATACTCTTTGATCCAATTGCCACTTGATTTCCACGTACGCCTCAATTCTACACCGTCAGATCACCTCCCATCTCAGATCTGATCCGCCTGTTCGCGCCTCTTCTATAGTGCGCCACGTGCGCGTCTTGCGCCTTCCGATCTCACCCTCATCTCTTGATCCCCGTCGTTCTTTAGCGCCAGATCCTTAGACATCCGATCGAACCCCTGGGCTCATCTCCACCGTTTTCCAGCGCCGCTCCCATAATGCGACGCGTGGCGCATTCAGCGCCCTTGATCACCTCGCCTCGGATTTAATCCACTCCGTCCACTCATGCCTCACCTTCGACGCACCACGTGGCGCCATCACGTCCCTTGATCAATACGCCCTTGATCAAATCCAAGCCGCTCCATGGCACTTCGATCTGGGCCGTTGGATCACAAGATCCAATGGCCAGGACTTCGTCTTCCACCTCCGGACGCCCTCTCTCCCACGTTCTCGAGCTTGCGGGAGGGGCTGCCCCTTTCTATTCTTGGCTGCGCTCCCTCCACTGTCGACGACCACCATCGCCTCCACGATCACCCCCACTCGTCCCTCATCTTCGCCAGCCACCTCACTACCCACGTCGATCGCCAGCGATGCTCCACGAACTCCATGAACTCTGTCCCATCACCAGCCCTACCGAGACCTTCACCCTTTAAATACTCGAGCACCGACCAACTTCAGACTTATCCGCCATTCTAGGGAAGAACCAAGAGTCGGAGCCTTCGATTTGTGACAGGAATTGAGTGAATTCTCGAGCGAAGACCAGTCTTCTTCTCCGGCGAGATCCGCGGCACCTCCGCCGTGTCGCAGCCCTCCTCCGAGTAGCTGCTTGAGCTCAGGGCCTTACCGCCCCTTCGAGCGATGACCTGGACCTCGATTTCGAGCTCTAAACCACAGGTAAACTCCTCCATCTCCGTTCGATCCTCGTTCTGATTTTTCCCTTTATTTCTCTGATTTTATTTGAGCTCCATCTTCATCTTCTCTCTCTGCTTCCACCTCGCCGAGCCCCGCGATGGAGCTCTCATCCTCGCACTGTACTCCACACCCTCCGATGAACCACTTCACATTCCATCAGCTCCAGCTCCGCCACCTGGGCGGAGCACCATCGCCGGACCCCTTTCACTCCGACTAGGCCTCGCCACTCCATCCTTCACACCTCCACTAGCACGCACGAGCTTCGACTACACTCCTAACACCTGCATGTACCATATCGTTCATTGGCCGGAAGTCCACCGGAGCACCTATCGAGATTCATCACCAGAGCGCTCCTACGCGCCTCCGTCACTCCTGGGACCACCGGAAGCATCGTCGCATGACCGCACGTCTCCCAAGCTATCTCCGAGCTTCCGGAGAGCGTCATCGGCACTAGGAGGACCGGGCGGAGCAGACATCTCGTCGCTGGAGCCCCGCCAACTCCGCAGGTGGCGGAGGACCATCGAGGGAGAAGCCCCACCTACCGTTCGATCATCTCGATCGAACGGTCGACTTCACGCTACGTCATCCATCATCTGGAGCAGCCGACAGCCGTGGGATCTTTCTTGATCCCACAAACTGCATTCAGCCACGTCGCCCCCCCTTCCTCGGTTCTCAAGCGCCGTCGGATCCTCTTGCGATCTGACGGTCTCTGATCGCACCACGCGTCAGCCCCGACAGCCTTTGGATCGATCTTGATCCAAAGGTCCGCAGCCAGCCACGTCGACGACGTCCGAGCCTCATCCCCGACCCTAGGCTCGGACAATCCGAGGCTAGGCCGAGCCTTACTCCAGACCTCCAGGAGCCCCCGAGCCAAGCCCCGAGTCTCCGACGCCGCCCAAGCCTAGGCCGCCCCACGTGAGGAGCACGTGCGGCCTGGGTAATTTGCACAGAGGCCCTAGGATCTTTCCAAAATTGTAAAAAGATCCCTGTGAAGCGCACCTACGTGAGGAGCACATGCCCAGTGGAGAAATTGTATTCCACCCCCAGCATTATAGGTAATTGCATTTCAGTCCCTGTCAGCATGTCTATTTTTATGTAATTTTTATTTCATGTATTGCAAATACACCCCTGTCTTTGCACGCATCCCTAGGTGTTGAGTAACTTGTCCTCTAGCTGTTTTTGAATTCTAAAAATTGCATGTTGTTGAGTAACTTGTCCTCTAGCTGTTGTGACACTTGTCATATTTTTGTGGTATCAGTAGATTTTTAAATTAATTAATTGGTTGATTTCTGTGTTATTTTGCCCAGTTGGACCTTTTAATTGATAATTAATTTTCTGCAGCTCCAAAAATTCTCAAAAAATCGTAGTAGCTCTAGGATAGTTAACTTAACCTTGAATAAAAATTTCATGTCATTTGCACGTATATCAAGTCCTAAATAAATTATTTGGTGATTTCCTTGGTTTAATTTTAATAGATTTATTTCACATTAAAATTGAGGTTTGACAATTTTCCTGGATTCCTCGTCATATGATATATTTAGGATAATTTTATTTCCCTAAAATTTTTGATTTGATATTTATTAAAATTAAATTAGTGAAAATCACACTACATTCATTTTTAAATTCTCAGTAAATTCATTTAGTGTCGAAAAATTCCAAAAAAATTAGGGTAGCTTAATTTCATCATATTCCATCATCTGACCAATTTTCATAATTTTTGGACTTCATTTGATACCTTAATTGATTTAACTTTAAATTGGCTTGACTTTTGCATGTGTCCTGCATAGAAAATAGAAAAAGACCAAAAAAATATTCCCCGAAAATCACACCCTGGAAATTTGCTGAAAATTCACCTAAGGAGACAGATGCCTCCCTGAGTTCAACCTTGTACTTCACCAAGTAAAAAAATATTGTCACTCGAAATTGACTTATTAAATTAAAAGTGGTTTTTGATATTCCCTCTCGTTATCCGACTGCAACGAACGAAATTATTAATTAATTTGGACATTAATTTGCCTAAATTAACAAGGGTAGCGGGAGCGCTCATCTGTGAACGTCTGACGAATCAAAGGGTCATAGACGTGCATAGCCACCCGCACCTAAGTAGGGTGTTACACAGATTTCTCCTCGAACCACAACAGGAAAACGAATCAGAAAGAAAGATGCATCAAGAACAAAACTTAGAAGAACAAGAGTATGAATTGAAAGCCTAGCTTACGAAGCAGACTAAGAGAGGATCATACCTTTCTCCTCCTCGTTCTTCCGGCAGCGCTTCGCTAGCGCTCTTTCCTCGCCTCCCACTCCTCCTCCTGACCTCTCGACCCTAGCCCTTGGGGTGGTGGTGGTAGTGGAAATCTTAGAGAATGAATGGGTAGGGGGGTCTATTTATAGGCTCCCGAAAACCACTAACCATGGTTAGAAAACCATGGTTTAGACCTTAACCATGATTTAGCAGCCCATGGTTTTGGCCCATGGTTTTAGCTAAAACTTATCCCAAACTTGGGACTTAAGTTAGAACATTCTAGAGGATTCTAGATTCGCTAATGATGCTTAATTAACACTAATCGTGATTAACTTTCATTAATCACGATTTAACTTTTACGGCTTACGCTTATCTTTTGCTAACTATTGATTAGTGTTTGCTAATGATCATTAGCGATTTTTAATCGATCATTAGTTTCTTTAATCATGTTTAATTAGTCTTAATGACAGTCATTATGAGTTAATGACATCTTAGCCTTCCTTCTCTTTCTTCTGAAATTCATAACAAATCGAAACGAAGTTCGATTCATACGAAACAAATTCCGTTGGTTTCCTCTTGACAAGCCGGATCTTATTATATAGGATTCGAGATATGTCAAGTTCAAGGCTTTACAATTATAACAACCTTAAATGAAGTCTCGTCCTCGAGACTAGAAATGCAGGCATAACAACCCTAAAGAGGATTGAAACCATAACAACCTTAAAGAGAATGAACGTCATTTCATTTATAAAGAAGATATACAATATATAGTGTTATTACTCAAATAAGTAGGGGTATTTCTCTCTCATTTCTGCCTCTGGTTCCCATATGGCTTCTTTAAACTCTTGGTTCTGCCACAATATTTTAACTAGAGGCACCTCTTTGTTTCTCAACATTTTGATATCCCTTTTAAGTATTTGCACATGTATCTCTTGGTATGTCAAGTCTGGCTCAACATGTAAATCATCATAACTTATCTTATGCTCTAGATCCCTAATGTACTTTCTCAGATTTGATACATGAAATACATCATGTATTGCCGAAAGATGTGGAGGAAGTGCAAGTCTATATGCCACTTTTCCAATACGCTGAATAGATTCAAAGGGACCCACAAACCTGGGTGGTAACTTCCCATGCAAGCCAAACCTCTTAACACCCTTCATAGGCGATACTTTGAGAAATACAAAGTCACCTACCTCAAATTCAAGGTCTCTTCGCCTGGTATCACTATAACTTTTCTGGCGACTTTGGGCAGTTAATAGTCTTTTTCTAGCAAGTCTACAGCTTTCCGTGTCTCTTGAAGTCTATCTGAATCATAAAGGTTCTTTATTCCGACCTCTTCCCAACACAAAGGAGTAGTACACCTCCGTCCATATAGTGCTTCAAATGGTGCCATGCCAGTACTTGTATGGTAACTATTATTGTAGGTGAATTCTGCAAGAGGCAAATGTTTAATCCACGATCCCTTCCATTCTAAGGCACATGCTCGTAGCATATCCTCTGGTGTCTGAATCGTACATTCTGATTGACCATCTGTTTGTGGATGATATGTTGTACTCAAGCATAGTTGTGTACCGAAGGCTTTCATGAAGTTCTCCCAATAGTGTGAGGTGAATCGTGAATCTCGATCAGAAACTACTTCCTTCGGGATACCATGGAGGTGTATCACATGTGTAATATATAACTCAGCAAGCTGGTCTGGAGTAAAAGATAAGCTTATCGGAATGAAGTGTGCTACCTTTGTCAGACGATCTATTATAACCCAGATACTATCTTTACTACCAGTCGTCTGAGGTAGGCCAGTAACGAAATTCATGGAAATGCTTTCCCATTTCCATTCAGGTATAGGGACAGGTTTCAATAATCCCAGTGGCTTTTGGTGTGAAGCCTTTTCCTGCTGGAAAGTGAAACACGAATTCAAAAACTCAACAACATCTTTCTTCATTCCTGGCCACCAGAAGTATGAATGAAGATCCTTATACATCTTCGCAATTCCTAGATGAATAGATAATCTAGAACAATGAGCTTCACGTAAAATATCTTTCCTCAGTGCAGGTATGTCTGGTACACAAGCTCTGTGATGGTTATATAGTAACCCATCTTGTATCTGGAATCCCTCTATCTCATTCTTCTCAAGTTGTTGTTTCAAGTCTTTAAGGACTGGATCATCCTCATGTCCTTTCTTTATTTTATCCCAGATCTCTGGTTTGTATCGATGAGGAATAGTTATAGTATCAACACTACTATCAAATGGTTTCCATTCACTTAAAGTTGATAGTAAACCCTAGAAGTGGATAGCACTCACTAACCCAGGTGAATAAGTTCTTCTGCTAAGGGCATCTACTACGACGTTCCCCTTACCAGGGTGGGAGGAGATAGTGCAATCGTAGTCTTTCAACAACTCTAGCCACCGTCTCTGTCTCATATTGAGTTCCTTCTGATCAAACAGATATTTCAAGCTTTTATGATCGGTGAAGATTTCAAAAGTAATACCATACAGGTAGTGTCTCCAAATCTTTAAAGCAAAAACTAAAGCAGCTAATTCAAGGTCATGTGTTGGGTAGTTCTTCTCATGTGTCCTGGGCTGTCGTGATGCATACACAACTACCTTACCATGTTGCATAAGAACCGCCCCAAGTCCTTCTTTAGATGCGTCAGTGTACATTGTAAACCCTTCACTCCCGGAGGGTAGAGTAAGGATTTGTGCAGATGTTAGGCATTCTTTCAGTGTCTGAAAACTAGCTTCACATGTATCAGACCATAAGAATGGGACCTCCTTCTGAGTTAGTCTAGTCATTGGCAATGCTATTCGTGAAAAGTCCTTCACGAATCTTCTATAATATCCAGCTAATCCCAGAAAAGATCGTATTTCTGTGACAGTCTTCGGGCGTTCCCAACTCATCCCCGCACTAACCTTTGTAGGATCAACTGATATACCTTCCCCAGAAATAACATGGCCTAAGAAAGATACTTCAGATAGCCAGAAGTCGCATTTGCTATATTTAGCATACAGTTTGTTCTTCCTTAGAGTTTCAAGTGCATTCCTGAGATGATGTTCATGCAGATACTTATCCTTGGAGTAAATAAGCACATCATCAATAAAGACTACTACAAAGTGATATAAGAACTCCTTGAATACTCTATTCATGAGATCCATGAAGGTTGTTGGGGCATTTGTTAGTCCAAAAGGCATAACTAAGAATTCATAATGCCCGTATCTAGTTCGAAAAGCTGTCTTGGGAATATCTGTATCTTTATTTTTCAACTGATGGTATCCAGATCTTAAATCAATCTTGGAATACACAGTTGAACCCTATAACTGATTAAAGAGATCATCTATTCTTGGTAGAGGATACTTGTTCTTTATTGTCCTCTTGTTTAGTTGTCTATAGTCAATGCACAACCGCATCGACCTATCCTTTTTCCTGACAAATAAGACAGGTGCACCCCATGGTGAAGTACTAGGATGAATGAATCCTTTATCTAACAGTTCTTGCAACTGTACCTTTAACTCTAGTAACTCAGCTGGTGCCATCCTAACGGAGGGATAGAGATAGGTTGAGTATCAAGCATAAGAGAGATTTCAAATTCAATCTCTTGCTCAGGAGGTAATCCGGGTAGTTCCTCTAGAAATACATCAGGAAACTCGCACACTATAGGCACATCTTCTATCATTCTTTCTGACCCTGATATAGTGGTTATATTATAAGCTAAATAACCTTGGCACCCTTGCTCTAATAATTGTTGTGCCTTCAATGTCGAGATATATTTGATATTATCATTGGATGTCTTTCCAATGAATTGGAACTCTATCGAGTTAGGAAGGTGAAACGTTACTGTCTTATGGAAACAGTCAAGACGTGCATGATGCCTTTCTAACCAATCCATTCCTAGTATAAGATCAAAATCCTCCATTTCGATTAGTAGTAGTGAAACCGGTAACTGATGTCCTGCTATCAGTATTATACAATTATCCAGGATTTCTCAGATTATAAATACTTGTCCTCCTGGTCCCTTGATCAGGTAGGACTGTTGTACTTCTACTTGTATCTTACCCAAAGCGGGTACTAACCGTCGAGCAATGAATGAATGTGACGCACCAGAATCAAATAAGGCATGTACTGAAAAGCCATGAATAGTAACGGTACCTCGTACGACTGTGACTGAGTGGTAGACTTGTTCCTCAGTAATTGCATTTAGCTGGCCATTAGGAATAGGCAAGCTAGAACCCGCAACACTTTCAGGTGGTTATTGTGTAGGAGACGCTCCTTGTGAGCCCCGACCTCTACCATGTCTTCCTCCCTGTGTTGCTCCATTGCTCAAGGTGGATGCTATACTGTTAATTGGGTTGATTTAAACCCTGAACCTCTCAACTTCGGACAATCTTTCTTGATGTAGCCTTCCTGATGACAGTAAAGACACACACGTGCACCTGTTTGAGCTGAAGATCCAGCCATAGAGGTGCTAGCTCCTGTTGCTGAGTCACGAGGATATAGTGGAGGTCTAGAGAAACTGCTTCTTCCTGATAATTCCTGACCCAAGGACTGTGGTGAGCTTATATTGGAACCGGCTGGATGATAGTGACGATCTCTACGATTATAATGTGCCTAGCTTTTGGATGGTCCACCATTAAAGTGGAAACTTCTTCTTTGGGCATTTTCATCCCTCTCCATCTCAATATGAGAGGCGATGTCTATTGCTTCATCTACGGATGTGGTCTAAAACCAGCAAGCTTTTCTCGTAGATCTCCCTGAAGACCGCTAACAAATTTGGTAAGACACTCTTGTGGTGAAGCTTCTAGAGCTGGTGAGTACCGTAGTAGCTCGGTAAAGTGGATATGATAATCTTGTACGGTCTTAGAACCCTGATTTAGAGAAGCCAACTCTCTCCTCTTTAATTCTTCCCAATGAGAGGGACAAAAGTGAGCTCGGAACCTCTCTGCAAAGATAACCCATGGAACAGGATCTGCTAACTTCTTGGAAATTGCTCTCCACCATCGTCGTGCATATTCTGCTAGGGAGTAATCAGCAAAGTGCACCCAGGTATCAACAGGTGCATGGATTATCCTCAACATCCTATTAACGTCATCGAGCCATAACTCAGCCTCGGCAGGTGTCTCTACACCTTTGAATCGAGGAATTTTTCCCTTTCGGTAATTATCTATTAATGTTTGATGTCTAAGATGGGCCTTCTCCATTGCTCCTTCAGTTGGGGTAGGAGCAGACTTAGTTGAAGGATGGTAACTAGATTCTTCCTCAGAAAGATGGACAGAACCTTCAATCCTCGCCGGTCATTTTTTAATTCTAAAAATTACATGTTGTTGAGTAACTTGTCCTCTAGCTGTTGTGACACTTGTCATATTTTTGTGGTATCAGTAGATTTTTAAATTAATTAATTGGTTGATTTCTGTGTTATTTTGCCCAGCTGGACCTTTTAATTGATAATTAATTCTCTGTAGCTCCAAAAATTCTCAAAAAATCATAGTAGCTCTAGGATAGTTAACTTAACGTTGCATAAAAATTTCATGTCATTTGCATGCATATCGAGGCCAAAATAAATTAATTGGTGATTTCCTTAGTTTAATTTTAATGGATTCATTTCACATTAAAATTGAGGTTTGACAATTTTCCTGGATTCATCGTCATTTGATATATCTAGGATAATTTTATTTCCTTAAAATTTTTTGATTGATATTTATTAAAATTAAATTCGTGAAAAATCACACTACATTCATTTTTAAATTCTCAGTAAATTCATTTAGTGTCAAAAAATTCCAAAAAAAATAGGGTAGCTTAATTTCATCATATTCCATCATCTCACCAATTTTCATAATTTTTGGACTTCATTTGATACCTTAATTGATTTAACTTTAAATTGGCTTGACTTTTGCATGTGTCCTGCATAGAAAATAGAAAAAGACCAAAAAACTATTCCCGAAAATCATACACTGGAACTTTGCTGAAAATTCACCTAAGGAGACAGATGCCTCCCTGAGTTCGACCTTGTACTTCACAAAGTAAAAAAAATATTGCCACTCGAAATTGACTTATTAAATTAAAAGTGGTTTTTGATATTCCCTCTCGTTATCCAACTGCAACGAACGAAATTATTAATTAATTTGGACATTAATTTGCCTAAATTAACAAGGGTAGTGGGAGCGCTCATCAGTGAACGTGTGACGAATCACAAGGTCACAGACGTGCATAGCCGTCCGCACCTAAGTAGGGTGTTACACAGATTTCTCCTCGAACCACAACAGGAAAACGAATCAGAAAGAAGATGAATCAACAACAAAACTTAGAAGAACAAGAGTATGAATTGAAAGCCTAGCTTACGAAGCAGACTAACAGAGGATCATACCTTTCTCCTCCTTGTTCTTCCGGCAGCGCTTCGCTAGCGCTCCTTCCTCGCCTCCCACTCCTCCTCCTGACCTCTCGACCCTAGCCCTTGGGGTGGTGGTGGTAGTGGAAATCTTAGAGAATGAATGGGTAGGGGGTCTATTTATAGGCTCCCGAAAACCACTAACCATGGTTAGAAACCCATGGTTTAGACCTTAACCATGGTTTAGCGGCCCATGGTTTTGGCCCATGGTTTTAGCTAAAACTTATCCCAAACTTGGGGCTTAAGTTAGAACATTCTAGAGGATTCTAGATTCGCTAATGACGCTTAATTAACACTAATCGTGATTAACTTTCACTAATCGCGATTTAACTTTTACGGCTTACGCTTATCTTTTGCTAACTATTGATTAGTGTTTGCTAATGATCATTAGTGATTTTTAATCGATCATTAGTTTCTTTAATCATGTTTAATTAGTCTTAATGACAGTCATTATGAGTTAATGACATCTTAGCCTTCCTTCTCTTTCTTCTGAAATTCATAACAAATCGAAACGAAGTCCGATTCATACGAAACAAATTCCGTTGGTTTCCTCTTGACAAGCTGGATCTTATTATATAGGATCCGAGATATGTCAAGTTCAAGGCTTTACAATTATAACAACCTTAAATGAAGTCTCGTCCTCGAGACTAGAAATGCAGGCATAACAACCCTAAAGAGGATTGAAACCATAACAACCTTAAAGAGAATAAACGTCATTTCATTTATAAAGAAGATATACAATATATAGTGTTATTACTCAAAAAAGTAGGGGTATTTCTCTCTCATTTCTGCCTTTGGTTCCCATATGGCTTCTTCAAACTCTTGGTTCTGCCACAATATTTTAACTAGAGGCACCTCTTTATTTCTCAACTTTTTCATATCCCTTTCAAGTATTTGCACATCTATCTCTTGGTATGTCAAGTCTGGCTCAACATGTAAATCATCATAACTTATCTTATACTCTGGATCCCTAATGTACTTTCTCAGATTTGATACATGAAATATATCATGTATTGCCGAAAGATGTGGAGGAAGTGCAAGTCTATATGCCACTTTTCCAATGCGCTGAATAATTTCAAAGGGACCCACGAACTTGGGTGCTAACTTCCCATGCAAGCCAAACCTCTGAACACCTTTCATAGGCGATACTTTGAGAAATACAAAGTCACCTACCTCAAATTCAAGATCTCTTCGCCTGGTATCATTATAACTTTTCTGGCGACTTTGGACAGTTAATAGTCTTTTTCTAGCAAGTCTACAGCTTTCCGTGTCTCTTGAAGTCTATCTGAATCATAAAGGTTCTTTATTCTGACCTCTTCCCAACACAAAGGACTAGTACACCTTCGTCCATATAGTGCTTCAAATGGTGCCATGCCAATACTTGTATGGTAACTATTATTGTAGGTGAATTCTGCAAGAGGCAAATGTTTAATCCACGATCCCTTCCATTATAAGGCACATGCTCGTAGCATATCCTCTAGTGTCTGAATCGTACATTCTAATTGACCATATATTTGTGGATGATATGTTGTACTCAAGCATAGTTGTGTACCTAAGGCTTTCATGAAGTTCTCCCAATAGTGTGAGGTGAATCATGAATCTCGATCAGAAACTACTTCCTTCGGGATACCATGGAGGTGAATCACATGTGTAATATATAACTCAGCAAGCTGGTCTGGAGTGAAAGATAAGCTTATCGGAATGAAGTGTGCTACCTTTGTCAGACGATCTATTATAACCTAGATACTATCTTTACTACCAGTCGTCTGAGGTAGGCCAGTAACGAAATCCATGGAAATGCTTTCCCATTTCCATTCAGGTATAGGGAGGGATTTCAATAATCCCAGTGGCTTTTGGTGTGAAGCCTTTATCTGCTGGAAAGTGAAACACGAATTCAAAAACTCAACAACATCTTTCTTCATTCCTGGCCACCAGAAGTATGAATGAAGATCCTTATACATCTTCGTAATTCCTAGATGAATAGATAATCTAGAATAATGAGCTTCACGTAAAATATATTTCCTCAGTGCAGGTATGTCTGGTACACAAGCTCTGTGATGGTTATATAGTAACCCATCTTGTATCTGGAATCCCTCTATCTCATTCTTCTCAAGTTGTTGTTTCAAGTCTTTAAGGACTGGATCATCCTCCTGTCCTTTCTTTATTTTATCCCAGATCTCTGGTTTGTATCGATGAGGAATAGTTATAGTATGAACACTACTATCAAATGGTTTCCATTCACTTAACGTTGATAGTAAACCTTAGAAGTGGATAGCACTCACTAACCCAGGTGAATAAGTTCTTCTGCTAAGGGCATCTACTACGACGTTCCCCTTACCAGGGTGGGAGGAGATAGTGCAATCGTAGTCTTTCAACAACTCTAGCCACCGTCTCTGTCTCATATTGAGTTCCTTCTGATCAAACAGATATTTCAAGCTTTTATGATCGGTAAAGATTTCAAAAGTAATACCATACAAGTAGTGTCTCCATATCTTTAAAGAGAACTAAAGCAGCTAATTCAAGGTCATGTGTTGGGTAGTTCTTCTCATATGTCCTGGGCTGTCGTAATGCATACACAACTACCTTACCATGTTGCATAAGAACCGCCCCAAGTCCTTCTTTAGATGCGTCAGTGTACATTGTAAACCCTTCACTCCCGGAGGGTAGAGTAAGGATTGGTGCAGATGTTAGGCATTCTTTCAGTGTCTGAAAACTAGCTTCACATGTATCAGACCATAGGAATGGGACCTCCTTCTGAGTTAGTCTAGTCATTGGCAATGCTATTCGTGAAAAGTCCTTCACGAATCTTCTATAATCTCCAGCTAATCCCAGAAAAGATCGTATTTCTGTGACAGTCTTCGGGCGTTCCCAACTCATCCCCGCACTAACCTTTGTAGGATCAACTGATATACCTTCCCCAGAAATAACATGGCCTAAGAAAGATACTTCAGATAGCTAGAAGTCGCATTTGCTATATTTAGCATACAGTTTGTTCTTCCTTAGAGTTTCAAGTGCATTCCTGAGATGATGTTCATGCAGATACCTATCCTTGGAGTAAATAAGCACATCATCAATAAAGACTACTACAAAGTGATCTAAGAACTTCTTGAATACTCTATTCATGATATCCATGAAAGTTGTTGGGGCATTTGTTAGTCCAAAAGGCATAACTAAGAATTCATAATGCCCGTATCTAGTTCGAAAAGTTGTCTTGGGAATATCTGTATCTTTATTTTTCAACTGATGGTATCCAGATCTTAAATCAATCTTGGAATACACAGTTGAACCCTGTAACTTATTAAAGAGCATCTATTCTTGGTAGAGGATACTTGTTCTTTATTGTCCTCTTGTTTCGTTGTCTATAGTCAATGCACAACCGCATCGACCTATCCTTTTTCCTGACAAATAAGACAGGTGCACCCCATGGTGAAGTACTAGGATGAATGAATACTTTATCTAACAGTTCTTGCAACTGTACCTTTAACTCTCGTAACTCAGTTGGTGCCATCCTAATGGAGGGATAGAGATAGGTTGAGTATCAAGCATAAGAGAGATTTCAAATTCAATCTCTCGCTCAGGCGGTAATCCGGGTAGTTCCTCTAGAAATACATTAGGAAACTCGCACACTATAGGCACATCTTCTATCATTCTTTCTGACCCTAATATAGTGGTTACATATGCTAAATAACCTTGGCACCCTTGCTCTAATAATTGTTGTGCCTTCAATGTCGAGATATATTTGATATTATCATTGGATGTCTTTCCAATGAATTGGAACTCTATCGAGTTAGGAAGGTGAAACGTTACTGTCTTATGGAAACAGTCAAGACATGCATGATGCCTTTCTAACCAATCCATTCCTAGTATAAGATCAAAATCCTCCATTTCGATTAGTAGTAGTGAAACAAGTAACTGATGTCCTACTATCAGTATTATACAATTATCCAGGATTTCTCAGATTATAAATACTTGTCCTCCTGTTCCCCTGATCAGATAGGACTGTTGTACTTCTACTTGTATCTTACCCAAAGCGGGTACTAACCGTCGAGCAATGAATGAATGTGACGCACCAGAATCAAATAAGGCATGTACTGAAAAGCCATAAATAGTAATGGTACCTCGTACGACTGTGCCTGAGTGGTAGACTTGTTCCTCAGTAATTGCATTTAGTTGGCCATTAGGAATAGGCAAGCTCGAACCCGCAACACTTTCTGGTGGTTGTTGTGTAGGAGACGCTCCTTGTGAGCCCCGACCTCTACCATGTCTTCCTCTGTGTGTTGCTCCATTGCTCAAGGTGGATGTTATACTGTTAATTGGGGTTGATTTAAACCCTGAACCTCTCAACTTCGGACAATATTTCTTGATGTAGCCTTCCTGATGATAGTAAAAACACACACGTGCACCTGTTTGAGCTGAAGATCCAGCCATAGAGGTGCTAGCTCTTGTTGCTGAGTCACGAGGATATAGTGGAGGTCTAGAGAAACCCCTTCTTCCTGATAATTCCTGACCCAAGGTCTGTGGTGAGCTTATATTGGAACCGGCTGGATGATAGTGGCGATCTCTACAATTATAATGTGCCTTGCTTTTGGATGGTCCACCATTAAAGTGGAAACTTCTTCTTTGGCAGTTTTCATCCCTCTCCATCTCAATACGAGAGGCGATGTCCATTGCTTCATCTACGGTTGTGGTCTAAAACCAGCAAGCTTTTCTCGTAGATCTCCCTGAAGACCGCTAACAAATTTGGTAAGACACTCTTGTGGTGAAGCTTCTAGAGCTGGTGAGTACCGTAGTAGCTCAGTAAAGTGGATATGATAATCTTGCACGGTCTTAGAACCCTGATTTAGAGAAGCCAACTCTCTCCTCTTTAATTCTTCCCAATGAGAGGGACAAAAGTGAGCTCGGAACCTCTCTGCAAAGATAACCCATGGAACAAGATCTGCTAACTTCTTGAAAGTTGCTCTCCACCATCGTCGTTCATAATCTGCTAGGGAGTAATCAGCAAAGTGCACCCAGGTATCAACTGGTGCATGGATTATCCTCAACATCCTAGTAACGTCATCGAGCCATAACTCAGCCTCGGCAGGTGTCTCTACACCTTTGAATCGAGGAATTTTTCCCTTTCGATAATTATCTATTAATGTTTGGTGTCTAAGAAGGGCCTTCTCCATTTCTCCTTCAGTTGGGGTAGGAGCAAACTCAGTTGAAGGATGGTAACTAGATTCTTCCTCAGAAAGAAGGACAGAACCTTCAATCCTCGCCAGTCATTTTTGAATTCTAAAAATTGCATGTTGTTGAGTAACTTGTCCTCTAGCTGTTGTGACACTTGTCATATTTTTGTGGTATCAGTAGATTTTTAAATTAATTAATTGGTTGATTTCTGTGTTATTTTGCCCAGTTGGACCTTTTAATTGATAATTAATTCTCTGTAGCTCCAAAAATTCTCAAAAAATCACAGTAGCTCTAGGATAGTTAACTTAACCTTGCATAAAAATTTCATGTCATTTGCACGCATATTGAGGCCTAAATAAATTAATTGGTGATTTCCTTAGTTTAATTTTAATAGATTCATGTCACATTAAAATTGAGGTTTGACAATTTTCCTGGATTCCTCGTCATTTGATATATCTAGGATAATTTTATTTCCCTAAAATTTTATGATTTGATATTTATTAAAATTAAATTAGTGAAAATCACACTGCATTCATTTTTAAATTCTCAGTAAATTCATTTAGTGTCAAAAAATTCCAAAAAAAAAATAGGATAGCTTAATTTCATCATATTCCATCATCTGACCAATTTTCATAATTTTTGGACTTCATTTGATACCTTAATTGATTTAACTTTAAATTGGCTTGACTTTTGCATGTGTCCTGCATAGAAAATAGAAAAAGACCAAAAAAATATTCTCTGAAAATCACACACTGGAACTTTGCTGAAAATTCACCTAAGGAGACAGATGCCTCCCTGAGTTCGACCTTGTACTTCACCAAGTAAAGAAAATATTGCCACTCGAAATTGACATATTAAATTAGAAGTGGTTTTTGATATTCCCTCTCGTTATCCGACTGCAACGAACGAAATTATTAATTAATTTGGACATTAATTTGCCTAAATTTACAAGGGTAGCGGGAGCGCTCATCAGTGAACGTGTGACGAATCACAGGGTCACAGACGTGCATAGCCGCCCGCACCTAAGTAGGGTGTTACACAGATTTCTCCTCGAACCACAACAGGAAAACGAATCAAAAAGAAAGAAGAATACAGAACAAAACTTAGAAGAACAAGAGTATGAATTGAAAGCCTAGCTTACGAAGCAGACTAAGAGAGGATCATACCTTTCTCCTCCTCGTTCTTCCGGCAGCGCTTCGCTAGCACTCCTTCCTCGCCTCCCACTCCTCCTCCTGGCCTCTCGACCCTAGCCCTTGGGGTGGTGGTGGTAGTGGAAATCTTAGAGAATGAATGGGTAGGGGGGTCTATTTATAGGCTCCCGAAAACCACTAACCATGGTTTAGACCTTAACCATGGTTTAGCGGTCCATGGTTTTGGCCCATGGTTTTAGCTAAAACTTATCCCAAACTTGGGGCTTAAGTTAGAACATTCTAGAGGATTCTAGATTCGCTAATGACGCTTAATTAACACTAATCGTGATTAACTTTCACTAATCGCGATTTAACTTTTACGGCTTACGTTTATCTTTTGCTAACTATTGATTAGTGTTTGCTAATGATCATTACCGATTTTTAATCGATCATTAGTTTCTTTAATCATGTTTAATTAGTCTTAATGACAGTCATTATGAGTTAATGACATCTTAGCCTTCCTTCTCTTTTTTCTGAAATTCATAACAAATCGAAACGAAGTCCGATTCATACGCCGAGGCCCGCGTCTCCGCCGCCCATGGGCCCCTCCTTCCAGCAGAGCCACCCCGCGCTGCCCCGTGCGCGGTCCTCCGCCCAACGGTGCTGCGTGGGCTCCCGCGCGACTCCCTCCCAGGCGACCCGCACTCCAGACCCGTCGGTCTCCCGTGCCTCGACCTCCGAGCTCCAACGCCCACGCCGCCTCGCCACCACCACCCGGAGGCCCATCCTCCAGCAGCCCTGGTCGCATCTGCCCTTCGAGTGTAGTGGCGCGCAACCAGTCGCCAACCCACCAGCTCTGCACGGACACCACACATCCCCGCGCTCTGTCGTCCCTCGTCGCGCCCGCCGCCCATCGAAGAAGAATAGAAGGGGCGGCGGCGGCACTACTCCCCTCTTGCCCATGTTGGTTTGAAGATACGAAGAGAACCCTAGATATTATTTTATTTGGTTAAATTACAAACTTCTCCCCTTTATTTATTTAGTGTTATTTATTTATGCGAGAATAGTACTTATTTACATTTTAGTCCTTTTTCTCAGACATTGCATGATTCTTCTATTGAAATAAACGTTTTTATTGGTCCAAAAAATTTTGAAATATTATGCTATGCTCCTAGTGTTTATATCTATCTAGCATAAAATTTCCATTGCATTTTGCCTTCATTTATTATTATTAAAAAATCAAAAATACCATTTTTCCCTGTTTGAAATTACAAAATTCATAAAAATTCAAATATTATTCCAAAAATTCCAAAAAAAATTAGAGTAGTTGTATTTCATTGTCTTTTAATTTCTGACCAATTTCCACACATATAATTATTTATAAAACTCAAAAAAATTGAAAAATATCAAAAATCTTGTACGAATCATAGAAAATTCTACAAAAATCCAAAATTGTGATTTCAATTCCTGTTTGTAGATAATTGCTTCTAGTTTGTCTTAAAAATAATTGTCAGTAGTTTTGCATACTTAAAGTATTTTTAAGTTGCAAGTTACTCCAGGTTGTGCACTTTTTCGTATTTTCTTATTGTTTGATTTTTTAGAAAAATACAAAAAATCTGGAAATTCCACAAAAATTCTCAAAAATATTTCAGAACTTTTACAACCTAAAAACATTTTCTCTAAATTTTTTTGAGCATTTTTGAGAAATTGAAAAATTACAAAAAGAGTTGGTGTGCGTATTTTTTATCTTGTGCATATTGTTCATTTTTTAAATTAAAAAATTTGCAAAGTCAAAATCACTAAAAATTTAAAAATCAGAAAATAAAAAAAATAAAAGATAAAAAAAATCACAAAAACTAAGGATAGTTGTCCTTTGAGATTCATGTTTTCTCTTAATTGATTTTCGATTAATTGAATAACCCTCGGGAATTCTAGCCTCCCTGAGTTCGACCATGTCCGCTATACAGGTTAATAAGTAGCAAAAATAATCAAAAAAATATTTTTTATTTGTCACGGGATTTTTGGGATAGCAACGACACATATTTATTATTAATTTCCATCCTCGAGTTTTCGTGCGCAACACCCACCTATTTTTATTTTTAAATATATTTTCTATAACATTTAAGGGAATTTAAATCACTATATGACATTGTTGTCATTCAATTTTCATGCAAAATGGACACTCCTAAGCTGTCTACCTAAAAGGGGTCAATTTCAACAATATTGAAACCATTAAAATTCGATATGTATGATGGATAACTTAGAAATTGAATGACAATATGGTGCTTTATAGCGATCTAAATCCCCTCATGTGTTATCAAAAATTACCTTTAAAAATAAAAAATAACGGCAGGGGTAATCATGGGTGTAGCTCCATTTTACCATGTATATTTAAAATAAAAAAATAACGGTGGGGTAGGCATGAGGGTAGCCCCATTTTACCATGTATACATACATACATGTGTGTGCGCGCACGCGTGTGCGTGTGTGCATCTATGTGTGTGGTGCATGTGGCATGTGTGTGGCCTCATCCCATTAGGATTGTAATGAGCACACTCATTTTCACCAATATTTTCTATCATTTTAGCATAATACTAATTTATTTACTATTATTATATCACATTCTTACTATTAGTAATCATTTTCACAAAAAAATAACTTTAAACTAATATGAAATATTCATTAGTAAGAATAGAAAAGACGTCGGGACCACAAATATATAATTCCATATTAATTCCAGGTTTTCTTTTGCGAAAATGATTGCTAGTAAAAAAGAATATGTATAATTTGTAAATCAATAAGTATTGTACTCAAAATGATGAAAATTATTAGTAAAAATGAGTGTGCTCATTACAATCTTAGTAAGTTGAAGGCTCATCAGATAACTTATATATATGGACCCTTTCAAATGAGGTGGGGTCTCACCAATATTATGGTGAGTCATCAATAGGATTCGTCAGATCTCAATCTGACGGTAGCATTAAAATTCATGTCCAAAAGGGCAATTCTGTCATCTCAATTTTATTAAATTCGAGATCCATAAAAAAGTTTCGAATTGCCATTTGTAATTTTTCTGAATTTGGTATTTTTTGTGATTTCATTATTGATCGATTTCCAAATTTATTTTAAACGATTTGAATTCAATCGTATCTTAGTAAATTCCAGTGAGTTTTTGTAAAATTAATTTTCTATTTTGTAATTTCATTAATAATTTTAATTTATCACTATATTTTTTAGTAAATGGGTATTTCTGTTTTGTAAATTGGTATATGTGTTTTGTAAACTCCATCGAGTTTTTCTATGAGAAATTTTCTTCTTTGTAAACTTCGGCATTTTTATTAATGTGTATCTTTATTTTGTAAATTTTACGTGAATTTTTGTAACTGTATCTCACTTCTTTGTAATATTCTCGCTACATTTGTAAAAACTTGTGACCACCTGGTAAAATTCACAGGGAGCTCTGCAAGATAAGAAATCAATAATGAGATTTGTAAGAAAAGGTAATCAACATGTAAAATTAAATATCAATTATGTAAGAAAAATATACCACAATGCAAATCCGTCATCTTCATCGTATGCCATGTGCGAACCTACACCACCTTGCGCCGTCGTCTTCCCCATGTGCGTCACCGCACCACCATCTCCTCTCTCTTCATCTTCCTCCTCCGAGATACCTCCTCCATCGTAGCAAACCCCTAGGTCATCACTCATCCCCGTTGAATCATACGAAGCTCATTGAAGGGTGATTGCTTGGGCAAAAATAAATTCAATACAAAAAAATAGGTCAGATAAATCTAACGGGCACTCATATCGATAAACTCCTACTCGTCTTTCACCATCTGAGAGAGAAGGGCATGCCCTCCATGCATGATCGCGTTGATGAATCAAGAGAGGGAGAGGAGGTGTGAGGTGCGCCGCCGTCGACGAATCAAGAGAGCAAGAGAGAGGAGGTGTGTCGCCAACGTGAGAGAGGAGGGAGCTGTCAATCAATAGAGAGAAATTAGGTCAAATAGTTGTCACATTCTATATTTAGCATGTGACAAAATGACCAAAGTAGGTTTTCAACCATTAATTAATTTAATTAATAAATCATTAAATCCAGCCGTGGGATTCAAAATAGAAGGACGAGATTGAGGTCTCACCACAATATTTGTGAGATCCCGTCTCATTTGAAGTTTCTCATAGGGAAAATGGGGCTGCCCCCTAGAGGGAGCTAACTTAGCTCCCCCCGCTTCATTTTCCCTAGTTTTTTTTATTTTTTTTGAAAATTTCTTCTATGAATATTCATCACTATATCCCTATATTATGTCATTCAAATTTTGTACGAAACAGAGACTCCTATGACCTCCATCTAAATAATCATTTTTTAACGGTCGTAGGATTTTTTAAATTGACCATGTCTGTATGGAAGCCGTAGAAGTCTCTGTTTCTCACGAAATTTGAATGACATAATATATGGATATCTTAATGAATTTACATGGTTTTATTTTTCAAAAAAAAATAAAAAATATAGGGAAAATGGGGCGGGGGAGCTAAGTTAGCTACCCCTAGGGGCAGCCCCATTTTACCCTATATATATAGAGAGAGAGAGAGAGGGAGAGGTGAATATGTCCACGACCACACATAGTTGTGTACTCCCGTGCGTAAAAATACATAATTTTTTATTTTAAATATAAATCAAATATGTTGATCTTGATTTATCCTAGAAATAAAGATTCTATTAAAATTTCATGTCATTTGGAATTCTATAACCCATCCATCAAGTGATGTTAGATTCATTTTATCAGAGCAGATGATTGTTATTTCTACATTATTATGTGCACATTAGACGTTGGATTTTTAAAACTTAGTGGGCACACAATGTTGCAAGTAGAAAAAGTTGATAGTCAGTACTCAGTGCACATCATTGGTTTGTATAAAATATGACTTGGTTCATTAATAGACTATTAAACTAACAGAGAGGCATAATTGTTAACGGTGCAAGACAGAGTGAGAATAAGATAAAATCCGTAATCTGATCCATTTCGAGATTATGATATAGTTTGATTTTGTCATTCTAATGGATTGGATCAGGTTGCGATTTTGAAAATCCATTAAATTATAGAATGGGTCAAATACCAAAATACGATCCAATCCATTAATATTATACATAACTGGTAAAATTTATAACTTCGTTTCTCATTTTACTTTCTGAATTCAGCTCACATCCTCCTTAGTCATGTGGCACTTTAATCATAATTTAACATGCAACATCATGCAAGAAAGAAAAAAGAAAGATAACTTAAGAATCAAAATATAAAAAGCCCAAGTATCTATTTTACCTCTCACAAGCCATTCTCACATATTGACAAAGTAAGCATTTGAACATTGCATCTCCTTCTCAAGTGGAGCTTACTTCATCTTAAATAAATTACCTATGCTCCAACCCCTACTCCATAGTGCCACCTTCATCGGTTCCATTTGATGTTCGGAGATGCGAGATATCTCTTTCTCATTTCATTTTCTAGTCACAAAACACAAAGCATGCACTAGACACTGATATTGTTGCCTTCTAGATCAAGTTCTTCCCGGATGTATGTTAATTTTCAGTTACATTTTTTTGATCGAAAACAAGAATACAATAATTTTCTATAGTTCTTTACAAAGTATTGATACTTGTTGTAGTTGAATAACTAATTGAGATATATTCATTGCAGTAAGCACTATTTTTTTTACATTGATTCAACGTAAAAAAATGTAATCCAAATGTGAAGAGCTACTAACATGAGGATAAATCATTAGGGGAAGAATATATAAGTATCACAAATTCGATCCAATCTGTAATCATATGATTACAATTGATTTAGGTTTGAATATTTATGAATTGAACTGGATTTGGAAAAGTTATAATATGTTAATGTTTGATTGGGCATGGATTAAGGTCAATTCTGATCCACTCCTAGGCCCACCTAGGCGCACAAGTGATGCAAAAAAGTAGGAGCATACTTGTAATAGGAGAATACCGAAGTGGCACACGTGTAAAAAAAACTCATAAACTTAAATAACAAAAAAAGCTACAATTATGTCACAATTCCCAATTAGAGGCTTAGTTTTTAAAATATAACAAAGGATATACTAAACTTTCAACTTTATACTTTAATGTCAACATACAATGGTCGTGGAAGCTTGACGAAGCCTGTACTCAAGACAAAAATAAGATCAAATCAGTCTGTCTTACATTTCAAAATTGAGGCTTCTAATTGGAAATTGAGGTACAGTTGAGACAATCTTTAGCAATTTACCCTAAATTTTAAATATATTGATTCATAAATGGAGATGAAGATGATCTATCTATCTATATATATATATATATATATATATATATATATATATGGGTAAAATGTGTATGCCCCCTAGGGGGAGCTAACTTAGCTCCCCCCGCCTCTTTTTCCCAAAAATTTTTTATTTTTTTTTGAAATCTAAAACCGTGTAAATTCATTATTAAATCTCTATATTATGTTATTCAAATTTCATACGAAACCGAGACTCCTACGACCTCCATCCAAACGGGGTCGATTTAAAAAATCCTGTTACCGTTAAAAAATGACTGTCTGGATGGAGGCCGTAGGAGTCTCTGTTTCACACGAAATTTTTATGACATAATATAGGGATATAGTGATGAATATTCACGGAAAAAAATTTCAAAAAAAAAATAAAAAAATTGAAGAAAATGGGGCGGGGGGAGCTAAGTTAGCTCCCCCTAGGGGGCAGCCCCATTTTCCTCTATATATATATATATATATATATATATATATATATATATAGAGAGAGAGAGAGAGAGAGAGAGGAAGAGAGAGGTAAATGGGGCTGCCCCCAGGGAGTAGCCAATTTGGCTACTCCCACCCCTATTTTTCCCTCATTTTTTTATTTTTTTGAAAAATAAAAATTTGTATATTCATCATTATATCCCTCTCACATTCTATTAAAATTTCGTCAGAAACAGAGACTCCTACGGCCTCCATCCAAACATGGTCGATTTAAAAAATCCTACGACCGTTAAAAAAATGACGTCTGGATGGAGGGTTTAGGAGTCTTTGTTTCTGACGAAATTTTAATAGAATGTGAGAGGGATATAATGGTGAATATACAAATTTTTATTTTCCAAAAAAATAAAAAAATGAGAGAAAAATAGGGGTGGGAGTAGCCAAGTTGGCTACTCCCTGGGGGCAGCCCCATTTTACCCATATATATATATATATATATATATATATAGGGAAAAATGTGTATGCCCCCTAGGGGGAGCTAACTTAGCTCCCCCCGCCCTTTTTTGACATAATTTTTTTATTTTTTTTGAAATCTAAAACCGTGTAAATTCATTATTAAATCCCTATATTATGCTATTAAAATTTCGTGCGAAACAGAGACTCCTACGACCTTCATCCAAACGGGGTCGATTTAAAAAATCCTGTTACCGTTAAAAAATGACTGTCTGGATGGAGGCCATAGGAGTCTCTGTTTCGCACGAAATTTTAATAGCATAATATACGGATATAGTGATGAATATTCATGGAAGAATTTTTCAAAAAAAAAATAAAAAAATGGTGAAAATGGGGCGGGGGGAGCCAAGTTAGCTCCCCCTAGGGGGCAGCCCCATTTATCCCATATATATATATATATATATATATATATATATATATATATATATATATATATATATATATATATATATAGGGGGCTTATCCAATGGACCCTGTGCCCATTTGAGATGAGATGAGCCCACTCATATTTTACCAATATTTTCCATCATTTTGAGTTCAATGCTTATTTATTTACTGATGTTATATCATATTCTTACTATTAGTAACTATTTTCATATAAAGAAAATCTTAGATTCACAAGAAATGGTCTTTAGTAAGAATAAAAATGAGACTAGTAATACAAATAATAATACAATCATTTTGTATGACTTTTAAGGGGTTTTTTTCCTGAAAATAGTTACTAGTAGTAAGAATATGATATAACACTTGTAAACAAATACCTATTAAGCTCAAAAAGATAGGAAATAATGGTAAAAAATGAGTGGGCTCATCTCATCTCAAATGAGCACAGGGCTCATTGGATAATTTCCCTATATATATATATATATATATATATATATATATATATACACATATACATATACATACACACACACACATACATGTGTGTGTAGTGTGTGTGTGTGTGTGTGTGTGTGGGTGGGTGGGTGGGTGGGTGCGTGGGTGTGGTGTGGTGTGTGTGTGTGTGTGTTATATAAATATTTCATTATAGATTAACTTAAACACATATTTTGGATGGTCTGCACATAAAATAAATATATCAAATTATTTATTTCATAATAATTACATTAATAAAAGTAAAAGAAGGCATAAAATTTTACTCCAAATACACCAAAAGATATAATTGATATACAAATACCTTGTGAATGTCCAAGTGATATATGTATTTATTCCAAACTAGATACAAGTATTAATGTCAACTATATAAGATGGATACAATATAAGGTCAGGTACATCTATATTTAGGGTTTTTATCAGATGTGATCCTCCGAGATATTGTAATATCAACTATGCTCCTCCCTTTTTTGGGAATATCAGTTGTTCCCTCGAATTCTTGTTGTTCTACGATTTGTGCCTTTCCGTTAATGTAGTTGTCAATGTATTTGAACTTAACCATATTTTTTTCAAACCATGGTGTGATTAATAGCAACATAATTGTCCAGACTTCTCCTTCCTTCATTTGTTCTTCTTCCTATCTCTTCATAATTTCTATCTTAACTACATCTCCATCCATCCATCAAATCGCCAAATTTTTTGCATTTTTATGGATATACCATCCATTGCATCAAATGATGAATTTTATTACATTTTTCGATAAGTTTACATGAATCGATTCATCAAAACTTTGTCTTAACTAAACAAATATTGAATACTCCTTGTTTCAACCCTCCTCCCCCTCCCCTTCCTCCTCCACCCCAACCATCTTCTCCCCTTCCTCTCCACCCCAAACCTCATCCTCCCTTTCCCCTTCTTCCTCCACCCACAATCCTCTTCCTTCTCTTCTCTCCACCACTTCCATTCCTCTCCCTCCTCCTCCAAAGATGACCACCTTGCCAACCCGCCCCCTCCTCCCCAACCCTCCCCCCTCTGCCCCTTCTCCCCAGATGAGGGAGCCGCCAAGGATCAGATGGTCAGGAGGGTGAGCGACCTCTCCCAGATCATGAGCAACACCCTCACCATCTTCGCCACCGTGGTCAAGAACAAGGGAGTTTCGATGAAGTTTTTGGTAGAGGGGGAGGATGGAGGAAGAAATAGATATTTCTACCCTTCATTTTTTAATTAATTACACATGTGTCCCCAAAGTTAACGTCCGTTTGGGATGATGATGGACGACAACTAACTCAAGGGGCACAAGCGATCATTGTGAATGAAGTTAGGAGCACGACTGATATTCCACAAAAAGGAGAGGGGTATAAATAGTATCGCAATATCTCATAGGGACACAACTGATAAAAAAATCATATATTTATATCATTTTCACCCACGGGCAGTCTAACATTAAAAAAAGGGATTTTATCACTTGTGCCCCTCCGAGATGTTGCAATATCAGTTATGCCCCTATCTTTTTGGTAATATCAATTGTGCCCCTCAAAACTTGCTATTTTATCACTTGTGCCCCTCGGGTTAGTGACCGTCCATCTACAGTGCAAACGGACGTTAACTTTGAGGACATAAGCGGAATTATTTTTTTTAAAAGGTTATATGGTCATTTCTTACCCTTTTCCTCATCCTCTTCTTCTTCCTCCTCCTCTTCCCCATCCTTTTCCTCCTCCTCCAACCTCCTCCTCCTCCCTCTCTATCCCCCCCCCCCCCCGCACCGCCCAGCTCCGCCCCGAGCTCCCCGCGCCTCCTCCCAGCCCGCCGCCACCGCCACCGACCCTCCCCCCGCACCCCCTCCCCTCCCTGACGTCGCACCTCCTCCCCTCCCCGGCGCCGCCCCTTGCTCCCCCTCCCCCTGGGCGGCACCCCCTCCCAGCTCCGCACCTCCTCCCCTCCCCTCTCCGACGCCGCACCTCCTCCCCCCGCACCTCCTCCCCTCCCCGGCGCCGCCCCCTGCTCGCCCTCCCCCTGGGCGGCACCCCCTCCCAGCTCCGCACCTCCTCCCCTCCCCTCCCGACGCCGCACCTCCTCCCCCCGCACCTCCTCCCCTCCCCGGCGAGATGAGGAACCTCTTCTACTGTGCTACGCTCTCGTTAACAGCACGCTCTCGAGGCACGAGAGCCGAGAGCCGTGAACAACACGCTCTCTGGAGTTAGTTTTTTTTGTTAAATTTTGATAAATTTTTGACAATTTGATTCATAAAAAATCATCAAAAAATTCAATAAAATTTGCCGTTTGATCCGTAATGAATGATATATCCGTGAAAATGCAAAAATTTTAGAGATTCCATGGATGTATGAAGGTGTCACTAAGAGAGAGAAATTATGAAGAAAAAGAAAGAAGAACAAATGGAGGAAGAAGATGAAGAAGAGGACTGGACAATAATACCCCTCTTAACTGCACCAAGGTTTGAAAAAACCATGGTTAAGTCAACTCATAGACGGTCAATCTGACGGAAGGGCACAACTGATGACGGAGCAAGTTTTGAGGGGCACAACTGATATTACCAAAAAGATAGGGGCATAACTGATATTGCAACATCTCGGAGGGGCACAAGTGATAAAATCCCTTAAAAAAAAGAGAGCAAATCTTTCCAGACAACTAATCAGTAACATGATGGCATCTTCATAAAGTACGAGAACAAGACAATAGAGGCATCCTGTACTGCAATAACAATAAATAATAACCACTGTCCCCTCTTCAGATCTTATGCTCTCCAACACAAGTATCATAACAATCAATTTTAAAAAGATAAGAAACGAAGACAGTCAGTCATCTAGTGAAGGAAACAAACAAAAAGCATACATCATGGGAACATGGAAATAAGTAGTTAGGATTCTACCTGCCTAAAATAGATATGCCACCTCCGAAAATACCAAAATCCACAGCTAAAGTTCCAAAAACATAACGGACATGATCAGCTTAAAAAGATCTAAGGATTCACAGACGCAGATTCACAAACAGAACGGCAGGATATAAATAGGTAACCTGAGACCAGTTAGTCAAAGGACACAGCAGCATCTTCCGAAAACCATGGACATCAGAACGGTTGGAAGAACAGCATCATGGAAGCAAAATCTATCACATTTTCTCCTGTCAAAACGCACAGATGGATCCGTCCACCTAAAAGATAAATGGGATGTCGGATTAAAACTTGAGCTCACAGCATACTATCCGTTCTTGCAGGCAACCGCCTGAAGAAGTTGAGCGGCACCGAAGGGAGCCTTTGACGAAATCTTGGGTGCCTCAGTGTATATAAACCGCAGAGGAGTGCCACAACGCGAAATGGAGTAACATACAGCACAACAGCAGCAACCAAGCAGAAGGTTGCAAACAGCGCAGTTGCCCTTGGATCTCTCCAACTCAACAGAGACTGGAACCTCTCCCCTTGGGTGGCAAGATCACCTACTACTGTCTGAATCCTTCCAGCAACACTTCGTAAGCGATCATACCTCATCCTGACAATATCAGCTGGACGAGAAGTAGGGAAGGTGTCAAACTCCTCATCCAATTCATCTGGATGTACATTTTCTGCATGTGAAAGCCGGGTATCCATGTGTGGAGGCTGCCTCGGCCTCCATCGGTAATACCAGATACCAATCAAGAACAAGTATAGAAAGATGGTGGGCAGTATTAATTCTGGGTACAATACCAGTATGACAAACAGTATGTGAATAAGCACTGTTGTCAGAGGGTTCCTCCAATTACATATTTGATCAAACCATTTTCCAACAGCAATTAAGCCACTGAAGACACCCATGATCCTGAAGAAGTTGGCTTTGCTCCTCCTCATGCTCCACATGTGGGAATCCACATCTAGCATATATTCCACAACTTCTTTCCTCAGCGGCGGTTCCGCCCTGCTAACTCTCATCGAAACAATCTGTGTGGCCTGGTGCCTTAGGCTATCGAGTTGAGTAACTGTCAATGGATGAAGATAGTGCATTTTCGGTAGCAACGGTTGAGAATAAACATGCATAATGTTAAGCAAGGATGAGCTTGTAAAGCGAATAGCCAGCTGAAGTTCCCCCATTTTCTTCACCCCAGGAGGATGCAAAACAAGAAGTGGATATGAATGTGTATAAACCCTGTCCGTCTCAAGAGTAGAGAGCCGAATTCTCACCTTCCCAATCCTAGAATCTCTTGCTCCATTTGCCTTCTCCCCGCCTTGCAAATGACAATTATCGAACACCCCGACAGTAATCACAGTACATGGATCGTAAACCTCCCATGTATACTGTTCATTCCATTTTGGAGTAAAACTATCTATAATGGTTCTTGTTCGGACCCACTTTGAACCATATTTAGCAACGCAGTATGCATCAGTAGTCCCCCGCCCATCTTTAGTCTTCATAGGCAATAAACCTTGAGCAGTAAGAATACCCAGCTCCAAAACTCCGATGCTGGGCTTCCACAAAGGCTTCGCTGTAGGCCTGAGGTCACTGCTATGGTGTGTAGATTCATCCAGAACATGATACCCACCATCCAAACAAATCCTCAAATGAATTCTGCTTGAGAACTTCGTTTCCTTCTTCTTATCACCTTCTACAATGACAACATGCTTCTCCAAATTATACCACCTACTATTAACGGGCCTGTAATCCAGCCTCCGGTCGACATACTGCAGGGGAATGACAGTCTTGCCAAGAACCTCGTCCTTGTTAGGCCCTACCCTGTCTTCAACAGAGAGGATCAAGTGCTCCTCAAAAGGTTCAGCAGCTACGAACATTAAATCCTCATTCCACATGGGGTTAATGCTCCGACTTTGAGAAACCCGAGTCCTAAGGCCCTGGTTTCCAAGCATAACTTTAACATAAACTTCAGGATACCTTCCCTTGTCAGTAAGTTGCAAATCCTGAGCTTCAATGACATTCACCCTTACATACCAAAGTTTAGGGGAAAGATACACCTTTGATCTTATGTTTGCAAGGCCATCTCCTGGTACAGTAGCAGCATCTGAATGCCAAGCCTCGGGAAATACTTCATCCGCTTGGGTGCCCATCCAAACAGCCAGCATGAGCTCCCCCTTAACCTTTCCCATCTTCCTATCTTCCAACCTATACCACTGCGGTGCAAGTGGACTATCAGGGGGGACACGTTTTGGGATCTCATTGATATCGAATACAACCCACCCAATGAAGTCATCCTTACCCATGTCCTTGTCTTTCACCAGAATCTCAACAATAGATGCCTGAATGCGTTCCTTGGAGAAAGCAAAGACCTGGTTCCACTCCGGATTCGTCTTCTTATCAAAATGGCGTGTGGTACCCCTATAATTACCAAGTTTCACCTCAACATAAGGATCGCAACCTCCAGTGACATCCTTGGCAGGAAGATCCTTCGCCTTGACGACACGCACGTAGAGATACTGCATCTGTTCTACGAGATCATATGTGGTGGTGAGCTTGTCCCCTGCTGCCCCCCCACCACCCAGGTGTGGAGAGGTCTCCTTGAGCTTGTAGTCATCGGGAGGCAAAGGTCTCATCATCTTCTCCAAGATACAGAGCTACACAAAGCAATATCAAAGCAATGTTACATGGCATTATGAAGACAGCATCTTAAGGATATAAAAATATGGGTGTCATACACAATAATCAGCAAAAGAGACCTTGACCATGAAAAAATATCTTTAACATAAATCTCATCAACAGGGAGCGCGAAAACAAGAAAGCAAAGACTCTCATCTCCAACTTCGAAAAGCCAATCCAAAAGAACCGGGAAAATTCGACTTTTTTATAATCTAAAATGGCGACAAAACCATTCAGCAAAAGGCAGAGTAAAGCATCTCTTAACCTCTAGATCTCACCACGAGCAAATGTAAAAACAAAAAAAAGAGGAGATCTTGCTCCCGCTACGACTCTATAAACCTGACAAACGGGGAGAGGGAAAATGGCCATCAAGCTTTGATAAAAAAACCACAAAACTTCCACACTCACACTATCAACGTCAAACAAAAAACAAGCAGAGCAACCAAAAAAGGAAACAAAATGTGGAACTCGCATCACGCGTTAAAAAAATCTTCAAAGCACCTGAAAGAAGGAACTTAGAAAAAAAGAGAGAAACGATAACAGAACCCTAAAAACACAGCAACCGACATTATCGCCAGAACAATAGGAGCTGTTCAAATCCTGCCAAAAACGGCAACCCTAGTCGTTTTTGTTACAGAGAACGAAATAACGGGCACCAATTTTTTGAAATTTGAAAGCGGAGGAGGAGGAGGAGGAGGAGGAGGAGGAGGGAAGACCTGATGAGGGGATAGGGATCTGGACGAATGCGTTTCAGGGATCCGGAGAGGGGGGCGTTAAAGAGAACAGACGATGGCCCAAAAAATGTAAAAAGGTGAGAAAAAGGTGCAAGTCTGCTTTTCTTTGCAAAGGAGGAAGGTGGGGGAGTGAAGTGGAGCGGAGTGTCCGGGAGTGGGGTGGCAATCGAGGGGAGGGTGAAAATGGAAGTGGGATTTCGGGGTATCTTCTTCGCAAGCGCGGGCAGGTGCGGTGTGTCTGCCGCTTCAACTGCTTTGTTTGCGTGTCCCCGTGACAAGTATCGTGTCCCACGAATTTCGGTACAGGAGTTGGATGGTCATTTCCAGAACGTCATTCGTTTTTGTTTCTTTTGAGAACGTTTATACCATTTTCACATTAGAGGCTAAATTAAAAAAACTCTCCATTATACCTTGATTCTTATTACCTTGATTCTTAAATATGGGCTTCATTTTTTAAAAGTAATAAAAAGGGAGTTCGGTTTTATTATTTTTCTCAGTGCTATATTGATGTTAGACCCCCAATGTTGAAGTTTAGGATCTCTTTCGTTGCTTTTTAAAAATGAGACCCATAATCGTAATCAAAGCGTAGTGGAAACCTTTTCAGTATTTTATCCTACAATAAATGTGTAAATACCAACTTTCCAAATACCTCTCTGCCTTAAAAGACAACCCTCCAAATCACCCCATCCTCTAACCTACAACGCCTTGGGATACTCGTATGTTCAATATGGCCTCCTGTCAAAGCAAGATAACATATTCTTACCGAAACAGATACAATGGGTACAACGAGGAGGATGCCATTCGATCTCCACCTCAATCATTTGTCGAAGCCCGTAGTAAAAAACTAAAGGAATCAACTTGGGGATGTCCTTCAGAGCGTGGATGGAGATACAACAACGCGCAAACCCCTCAGAATCATCATTCGTCGTCGCACCATCCATGAAGAGAGGAGTTCCCAAGAGACTAGCCAACTTGTTGAGGATCAGGGTTGAGAAATGGCCTAGACTAAGGCCATGGAAACACACCCAGACTAGGATTTCGGAGAGCAATTCACGTTCAAGGCAGGAGCCCGCCTCCCAGCGCCGGAGCACCATGAAACGTGTTCTCGATTCCAGTGTGCCACAGGAACGCATCTCGTTCCTTCTTTCGAACCTGTTAATCCACAACCTTCTTACATACATGAGCAATCCTCTGCTCGTGAGGGTGATTTCCCTATCCCGCATGGATTTCAATACCCACCTGAACAACCCATTGTGAGGAACGGTGACCGGGGTTCTCATTCCCAGAATCTGATTTCCACCTCTCAGAAGCCACACAAACGCCCTCTGACTTCAGGCAAGGTAATCAACTCTTTCCCCTTTGGCACCAAAAACTTTCTTCGTAGAAAGGCAGCTTCGGTCAGGAGGAATTGCCAGGCGCAGGAAGGATCCTCTACCGGGATTTTCGACCTCAATAACCCTGATCCTGATGGTAATGGCACTACGGTAGCCCAAGAAGAAGGCCCCCCAGAATCACTCGTGGTTGATAACTCGAACTGGTCAATTGCATCCCACAAGAAGAAAAGGCCACCCAAGGGCACTGCAAAAACCACTGGGCCCTGTTCGTCCACCCCCAGCAATTCTGAATGATTGTCGCTGTCTACAACAACCGAGGGCTTAACAAGCTCTGAAAGATGAAGTCCCTACTAAAGGGACTAAAGACTAAGAATGTTGAACTTATCGACCTATTGGAAACTAAAATCAGATCGGAGAATAGGCGGTGATTTGTTGAATCTATCCCGTCGGGCTGGAGGTTTGTGTACAACAATACCCCACTACGAAGAATATATTTCCTTTGAAAAGAGGATTGCTGGAACTGTTATGCGCTATTGGCAAACCATTAGGTGGTCACCATGGTATGCAACAACGTTGGAGGTCTCACATTCCACCTTTTATTGTCTATGGGGAGACCTGCCCCACGCTGCGCAAAGCCCTCTGGGTTGAACTTGCTATGATCAAGGGATCTATACCTGGTCCTTGATTGGTGTTGGGCAACTTTAATGTTGTGTGTTATGCACACGAGAAGATGAGGGTACGGCCTCCTCCTAGGACCCCTATCGAGGAATTTAACAGGTGTATAGATGATTGTGCGCTCTTAGATATGGGTGCATCGGGGAACCCTTTGTCGTAGTCTAACTCATTGGTGCCCCCCCTAAGGATTGTCGACATACTAGATCGAGCCCTTGTCAACAAAGAATTGCTCTCAATGATGCCCCAAACAAAACTATGACACTTTCCTTTCCCCTCTTCTGAACATCTTCTCCTCTCTATGGCATTCGGTCCCAGAGTTGGAGGCAGACCCCATTTAGGTTCTTTGACTACTGGTCTGCTAGGAATGGGTATCTTGAGGCAGTCATTAAAAGGTGGGGCTCCCCAGTTCAGGGAAACCTACTCTTTTTCCTCTCCCAAAGGTTGAAGAATGTTAAAGATGATATAAAAGCCTGGTCCTCATCGGAGGCGAATGCCTTTAAGGAATTAAAGGATGCGGAGAGGTTCATCGCTGCTGTTAATGGGGCTCTTTCTGAGGCTCCATTGGACCCCTACCTTGCTCAATTGGAAGCAGATGTGAAATGCCACATTGACGACCTCGACTGCGACTTGGAATCGTCTTGGAAATAAAAAAGTAGGGTCAACTGGCTGAAGCTTGGTAATCGGAACACAGATTCTTCCACCTTTCTGTGATCGCAGAGTATCGGCAACATAATTGATAAACAAACTGAAGTCGCTGAGGCAACCTTAGTGCATTTCTCTGCCCTATTAGGGCCTCTACTACTGATGCATGGCTCGGATCCGATTGCGATTTTAAGCATTTGTGTTGTAGGTGTAGAAAATCGTGAAGAGATCCGAGCTTTTCACATCCAACAAAGATCGATTTTAAAAACCTACACTATTTATTTAACCAGGTAAGGTGTGACCGGGTCGAACTCAAGGAGGCAGAATAGAATACTTTGATTTTTTTATGTGAAAGTATATTTTTGTGATTATTTTATCGCTTCTTAGAGTGATCGAAGAAACGCGATATATTTTTTATGGATTTTTTTATTTTAAATTTTTATTTGATTTTATATTTTTCCAATTTTTATTTATTTTTCAAAGTGATATTTTCAAATAAATTTACCTACAATATAATATGTGAATTATAGGTGAAATATAGGTGATATTATATAGTAGGTAAAGCGAACGAGCAACGGGCTCGAAACACTAAAAAACAAAGCAAAACGGAAGCGAAGTTCGACAAATAAAAACACGATGAAAAAGCGACAGAAATACACGAAAATTACTGAAAAACATTGCGGGGGAGTTGTATAACTACCCCAGAAAAACTACGAAAAATGATGTCAAAAATAGGTCCAAAGTTCCCTTACAGCTCAGGGGCAAAAATGCAAGAAAAAGAAATAAAAGTCTGCAGTTTGGTCCTCTGCTAGGGCTGATTTGTAAAAAAAATATGAAAGTTTACATTTAGGTCCTGTGTGGGGACCTAAATGTAATTTCTGGAAATCGTGGAGGCTCTCTGCAATTCTGGAAGACTTCTGGATTTAGTACGCAAATTCCCCACCGTTTCATGTTCAACGACGAAGATTAGATTAGACGGCGCGATCTGAGCCGTCCAATGCAGGACATGTGTCGAGAGCCTGTAGCTTGGATGTTCTTGGCTTGTTCTTCAGTTCTTGCGCAGGTAGTTGACGAGCCGTCTTCTCCGATTTATTGTCAGCGACTGGAGATGGACTGGGGGCTCCGGCGGGGCTAGAGGAGTAGCTCCTCTACCCTCGAGCTCGCCCGCGGTGGTGCATGGCCTGACATGGCGGAGAGCGAAGGGAATCGGCCGATGAAGATGATCGTGTACTACTTTGGTCGTTGGTGCTCAAGTTGTTGCACCAACTTTGAATGAACTTTGCATGATGATTAAAATCTCCAGATGCTTGAAATTTGCTCCTAAAGTAAGATAAACCTGCAAAGAAGATATAGGTGCTCGATTCCCTCAAGAATCGGCCAACATTTATCAAGAAATGCAAGGTCAAAAATTGTGTTTACAGTCTTAATGAAAGAGGTCGTGGATGTAGCAAGAATTGAGAAGCGAAGTTGTTTGATTTTGAAATGAGTTAAGCTGATTCTAAGATGTGGCGTCTAAGAAGAATGATTAAGCATCCTAATGATGTGCTTAACCTCTCTATTGGATGCACGAAGATCGAGGAAGAAATCGAAAAACTATGGAGGAATAGATCTGTGAAAGCAGAGGTGTATTTACCTCAGATGGTTGCTCGACGGCCGATCTTTGCCAGAGCTGAACGCGCGCGCGGCGGCGATGCAAGGGCTGACGAGCACCTTGGAACTTCCTCCGATCACCCTTCCTCCACGCGAGCCGACGAAGAAGAGCTGTCACCTCCATGAATGGCCAGAATCGAGGGATGAATATTGGGGTTCGGTCACTAGAACAGAGTTGCTCAGGTGGTTAGGAAAGTTGGTTGAAAACCACCAACTTTGGGGGTTTTTATAAGGAGATTGCTTGATCTTCAAGTTAAATCTAATGGTGGCTGATTATCTTGGTTGTTAGGAGAATAGATCCAAGGGTTTGGATCGCCTGAAGAAGTTGTAAAATGCGCGGGGAAATTTGGTGAAGAGAGCCAGTTGGAACAGAAAGCAGAACCAACTTCTTGAAGAAGATGTACCAAGTGCTGACACATGTCAGCACCTGGTAGGCCAGATGTGTAATAGCTTATAAATTATATAATAAATAGTAATAGCGTTATTTTAAATAGGTATAAAAACAATAAATGTAAATAATTAAATTATCTAAATTATAGAATAATTACTTTTTATAAATAGTAAATATTATTCGAGATATTATTATTATTTTTAATAAATAAGTATAGATAAATAGGTTTTGAATTTTTAATTTAATAAATAAATAATTAAAAAATAAGAGTTGTGTGAATAAATAAGAGTTGTGTGAATTTTTAAAGATTTTAATAAGTTAATTTACATATATTAGTAAATACGGGTATACATTATATAGTTCAATTTCATCTATGATTTAGTGTTTTTAATTTAATTAAAATAGTAAATAAGCTCCAAAAAATATGAAATAAATCAAGGTTAAATTACAAGATCATGAAAATATTTATAAATTATAAAATTAATAAAAGTATAAATAATGTGTTCTAAATAAAATAAATAGCCCAGAAACCCCGTTGTCATTTGGTCTCAAAACCGGCTTTTCGCAAACGGACTCCGAATTCAATGAAACCACTTCTATTAATTAGATAATATTATTTTATGAAATTTAAAGGTGAGTAGAGTGAAATTGGAGTTCTTATGAGGAAGTTATGATGTTAGGAAGTTGATATTTTGACAATTTAAAAACTGGATTTCTTGGCATATATACAAGGTAATATTTTTAACTTATTTTTATACTTTTTTATATACATTTTTTAGAAATAATTAAGAAAAGAGTTTGGTGAAAAATATGTACATATGAATTAATTAAAAATCAATGAAATTTTGTATTTATTTGATAAATAATGAGACATGTGTGAAGTGTGTTTTTCTAATTTATTTTTATGGTTTTCTTTCCTTATCTCCCCCTACTTATTGATTTGTCGACCAATTCATGCTGACTTGGTCTCGGGGTTTAGATTATATAAATATACCTTGGAGTTATATTTATATATATAAGTCATATTGTACATATATACATATTTACAATCTGCCATATTTTCTTTTCTTTGTTCTTTATTTATTTACATGTTTTTGGTGTTTAAAAATGTATTTTTATTTATGAATGAGGTTTTGTTAAAAGAAAGGAATTAACGGATATTTACATGTATTTGTTAAGGGTTTTAAGACAAAATGCGACAGATATGTTAATGAATCATGGATTCATCAACCCCCTATACTTAAACTTTGCTAGTCCCTTAGCAAACACTTATTTGAAAAATAAGGGAAAAATAAGAAAGTTAGAATGAATTTGTTTTCCTAAACTGATTCATGAGAACAGACAAAGGACAGAGCTCGATCGGGCTTGAAACAAGCATTTTGTCGGATCCTTAACTAGGATTAGGATTTTATCCCCAACAGTCTTTAAGTTCCACAAATCCTTATTCGAGATCACTTCATCGGCTAGTTCAGACTCACTTATTCATATCGCAAACTCTATCATCCTTGATATCAATTTGTACAGTGTGTGAATTGATTTAGCTCTTCCTGCTTAAAGAAACGAAGTAACCGTCCATCCCGGCTATACACTTCTATTGCTTCCTCATCCAGCTACTATTTCCTCGGAGAGGGAGGTATTCCCTTCTGAGGTCAGTTCGTGCTATGTCCACAATCGAATATAGAGAGAAGGTAGAAGAATGAGAAAAGAAGTAGAGTGCGCCCAGTGTAGACGCATCTCCTTGTGAAGCTCAACCGGTGTAGCTAAGTCTCCGTTAAGATGTGCAAGCATTTTTGGTGGAAGCTTGGACCATTGTGGTCGTATTTGTATTTGGTGGCTTCTTCTTTGATTTGACTTTGTAATTTGCTTGCACTGCATTCATCTCTTTGTGCCTCGACGGATATAGCATCTTTTGTTCCGACCCTTTTTTGAGGTCTTAGAAAAATTGTGTCAGCAGATCCTTCCCTCATCCGAAGCAACTATCGCAACCCCAATCTCTCCCGTCTTTAGACGTCAATGCCGCAAAGACAAGGATAGAAACGCACTACCAAGATGTACTGCCCTTCGCACCTCCATGCAAGTTGAGCTAAGTGTAGAGTGCATGTGTTCAAGATTGGTTCACTAGTGCAGAGTTGTACGGATGACACCAAATGGTTTACTTAAGCACGTATGAATTGATTTCCCGAATATAGTCTTATGGAACCCAAAGATTTTAAATCATAAGACCTGAAGAGTCTAAATTCCAGATCCTAACTAGGCTCCTTACAATGAAAGTTAAAGACCGTGATCAAGCTCCATCCTTTAGACTAGACTCAATCATTAATTCCAGAAATCAAACTTTTTCTGAAAAATGCGAATGCAAATGCAACCATGTTTTTGTGAAGTCTGTTTTCTGAATTTTATTTATTTTTATGGATTTTAAGGCTTTTGTAATTTTTATGCTTTTAGGACTTTGTATTTTTATGGATTTTCTTATTTTTATTAATATTTTTTATGTACACGAATTTTATAAGATATTTCATTGGAGTTAAGTATCTAATGTATTTTACAAATTTTATCTACAAAGAATTTTACAATGATTACATGATTTTTACACATGTTTTAGTAGATGGGATTTTAAATAATTATTATACAAATTTTAAGTACTAATTTAAAATACATATTTTAATTACATATTTTAAATACAAAATTTTAAATAGATTTTACTTATTTACAAAGGTTTTATAAGTAATAGATATATGTATAAATGGATTTTAAATTAACCCTCACCCACTTTTTATGGATTTTATAGATATAGAAAATACATAAAAGTACGAGTTATGGACAAAAGTATATATATATATAATATATACGCATCCCTATACTTAGCTTGAGTTATGTCCTCATAACGTCAAAAGAGAAAAAGGAGGACATAACTCGTGCTAAGTAAAAGTGGGTGAAAAAGAATATAGGAAAACAAGTCAGTCAACCCTCCCCCTATACTTACGATCAGGTAATCGTAAGTATAACGGGAGAGCAAAAACGGGATGACTGAGTGAAAAGAATATATACCAAAAGATCAAAAGGAATAAAGAATACAAGATCATCGAAATCACTCGGTCCCCCATATACTTAGGATAAGGCATCCTAAGTATATAAAAGAATGTGTCCAAAAATTGGGGACCAGTTATTTGTGAAAAACGAATGGATATACAAAATAAATAGAACAAAATAGAAAACGTGAATCAACTAGCAATCAGTCCCCCCTATACTTAGGATATGGTATCCTATGCATAAAGACGAGCAAAAATGGGGACGATTGTGGTCTACGAAGAATATACAAGTGTTGTGGATCTCTACAAATCGAATGGCTCAAAAGTGTTTGTACAGGATGAGATGAAGTGAAAGAATGATCATGAGTCCTGTACAAGATAGATCACTTCAATACGGGCCAGATGATCAGTAGTCTCTACGAAGTGCTTCAGCATCTGCCCGTTAACCACGAACAGTTCTGCACCAGGTGACTCATCTGATATTGCTATACTTCCATTGTCGTGCACCGTTCTGACTATGTAAGGTCCTTCTCACTTGCTTTTCAATTTACCAGGAAAAATTCTCAATCTTGCATTGAACAACCAGACTTTCTGCCCAGGAACAAAGAGCTTGTGTCGAATATGTCTGTAATGCCATTTCTTCACTTTGTCCTTATAAATGAGAGTGTTCTCGTATGCTTGATTTCAAATCTCTACCAGCTCATTCAGATCTTTCTCTTGGCTCCTACTTTCTGTGCATCAAGTAAAATTTCTCGAATAGCCCATTCTGATTTATGCATGATCTCTACGGGCAAATGGCATGGCTTTCCATAAAATAGCTGAATGGTGAAGTACCTAAGGGAGTTTTATATGCAGTATGATATGCCCAAAGAACCTGATCCAGAAGCTGCGACCAGATCTTTCTATCCGATCGTACTAATTTCTGTAGGATTGATTTCACCTCCCTATTTGAAACTTCAGCCATGTCATTCGTCTGTGGGTGGTAAGGAGAAGCTACTCTGTGATCAATGACGTATTGCTTCACTAGATTTTTGACCTCCTTATTAATGAAATGGCTACCCCCATCTGAAATAAGAATACGTGAGATCCTGAACTCCGAAATAATGTGTTCCCTTAGGAACTTGCAAACTATCTTATTGTATGCGGTTCGTGCGGGTATAGCCTCCACCTATCTACTAATGACAGGTCCCATGAAATCTATGCCCTAAGAAGAATGTACTCACAGATGCTGCTGGAAGGGAACGTTCCCATGAAATCTATTTCCCATGCATCAAAAATCTTGCAAATAATGACAGGTCGCATCGGCATTGCATCTAGCATTGACTGTCCCTACTGCTCTCTGACAATCCGGACAACTCTTCACAAATGTACAAGCATCTTTAGTAAGAGTTGGCCACCATAATTCGCTCTGAAGTATCTTCTGCGTTGTCCTCTTCCCTGAGTGATGTCCCCCTGCCTCTAAAGAATGACACAAAGTGAGGACACTATTATATTCCTCCTGAGGAATACAATGCATGTAAACACAATCTGGTCCTTCACGAAAAATAATCGGATCCTTCCAGTGGTAGTATCGTGCCTCAGAAACTAATCTATCAATTCGATTCTTTGGCCAACCCTGAGGACTTTTCTGTGTAATCAGAAAATTCACTATATCTGCATACCATGGAAGTTCGGTAACTGTAAAGATGCTCTCGTCAGGAAATCTCTCTGCAATCTCTGGCGTGTATTCATCTGAAGGCTGATCTTTCTGTAATCGGGAGAGGTGATCAGCTAACACATTCTTTACCCCAGGTTTATCTTTAATGTCCAAATCGAATTCCTGAAGTAATAGAATCCATCTAAGAAAGTGTGCCTTGACATCCTTCTTTTCCATCAAAAATCGGATAGCTGAATGATCTGTGTAGATTGTGATTTTAGAGCCAAGAAGATAGGATCGGAATTTATCTAAAGTGAATACCACTGCCAACATTTCCTTTTCTGTCACTGTGTAATTACGTTGAGCATCATCTAAAGTTCTGCTGACATAGTGGATCGCCACAGGAAGTCCATTCCTCCTATGTCCTAATACAACCCCGACCGTAAAATCTGAAGCATCCGTCATGATCTCGAAGGGTAGAGACCAATCAGGCAGTTATAGAATAGGAGCACTGATAATCTTTTCTTTCAATGTAAGGAAGGCATTAAGACATTTATCATCTAATAAGAACTTGATGTCTTTGCCTAATAATTCAGTTAACGGTCGGACAATCTTGGAGAAGTCGTGGATAAACCGTCGGTAAAAACTGACATGCCTGAGAAATGACCGTAACTGCTTGATGTTGGATGGTGGTTCGAGTCACTTGATGACATCCACCTTGGCAGGGTCAACCTCCATGCCTCACTGGGAGATGACGTGCCCCAACACGATCCTGTGTGTAACCATAAAATGGCTCTTTTCCCAAGACAGAACGAGATCTACCTCACAGCATTTTCGAAGAACCTGGTCTAGATGCACTAAACAATCTTTAAAGGACTTCCCATAGACCAAAAAATCATCCATAAAAACCTCTATAAAATTACCGACCATGTCCGCAAAAATAGCAAACATACACCTCTAGAAATTAGCGGGAGCGTTGCACAATCCAAAGGGCATCCGTCTAAAGGCATACGTGCCGGACAGACATGTGAAGGTGGTTTTCTCCTGGTCTTCAGGAGCAATTGTTACCTGGTTGTATCCAAACTAACCGTCAAGGAAACAAAAATACTCCTTCCCTACCAACCGTTCTATGACTTGGTCTATAAAAGGCAAAGGGAAGTGGTCCTTCTTCGTCGCGGCGTTCAATTTTCTGTAATCAACGCACACCCGCCACGACGTGGTTACTCTCTTTAGAATCTCCTCTCCGCTCTTATTCTTAATCATCTGAATTTCCGACTTCTTCGGGACAACATGTAATGGGTTGAGCCATTCAGAGTTGGAGATGGGCTAAATGAAGCCTGCATCGCACCATTTCGTAATCTCTTTCTTGACAACTTCTCGTAAAATCGGATTCAGCCTACGCTGAAACTCTCTGGAGGGTTTGCTGTCATGATCGAGATAGATATGATGAGAACACAAAGCATGATTAATCCCGCAGAGATCGGATACAGTCCACCCAATAGCCTTGCGGTTTCTTTCTAGAATCTCCATCAGATGAGATTCTTGTCCGTCGGTCAAAGATGAGCTGATAATGACCGGAAACTGTTGATGTGGACCTGCAAGGAATGCATATTTCATGTTTGGTGGCAATGTCTTTAGTTCTGGTAAGGTAGATTCTGGCTCTGCTAAAGCTTCATCCATATGTGTATTGGGATCTGTATCGGTTGTGGCTTTGTCGACAATCTGGTTATCCACCATCTCAATGTGCTCTAGAGTCAGACTACAGAAGATGTTCAAAACATCATCCGACTCGCTACTATGCTCATTCTCAGAATGACCAGAGGAAAACAAATCAGCTAAATGAGATTCTATCTCTAGATCATCTGAAATGGAGGAATTGTGTAAAGTCTCTGAGTCTAAAATATCTGCACTAAACTCCTCAGATGTTTGATCCCTTTGCGTCTCGTCATCCAGACTAAAATATAAAGTACCTTCTGAAGAATCTCCAACTGTAGTCTCGGACCCGTCCTCTGTTAAGCACTCTTGGGTCTCTACTTGATATCTTTCGAGGTCGTCAAGACGGACCTCATCCATGTAATCACAGGTGGCTAAAGAACTCAAGAAATCAGAAGATGCATCACTAGATGTGTTGGAATCTCTCACCATCTCTATATGTACCTTCTCGCCCTCGCCGCGAAAAGATACCTTCCCTGTATCATAATCAAAGAGAGCCTTTGCGGTTTCTAAGAAAGGCCTCCCAAGAATAATCGGGGTAAGGTATAACTGTGTAGGGCAATCCATGTCTAGTACAGTAAAGTCCACTGGGAATTGCAAACTCTGCATGCACGGTTACGATAACGTTCATTAGTATACCCTTAGGTCTCTTTATGGATCTATCAACAAAATAAAGGATCGCGTGGGTTTTGTAAAGAGGACCTAACTCGAGCTTATCGAGTAAGGAAGAGGGTATTGATCGAGAAACCGTTATCTAAAAGAGTGCGATCGAATTTGACATTTGCGATCTCGCATCTGACATAATGTGCTCCCGAATTCTTCTTCTTCGGTAACTTATTCTGAATAGCACAAGATGTAGCTTTAGTTAAAACATGTTTTTTTTGTACGGGATCTCTTTTTCCTACACGTGGTGCATCGGTTCTTCAATTGATTCTTAAGCGTAGGAAAATGATCCAAGGCATCATGAAGCGGGATCTTCAAAAAGATGTGATCTTTCAATAATCGCTCGGTTTTTGGAGTGACAACATTCTTTTTGGTGTTTTTCTTTCCTTTCCCGAACAAAGCATCTGGAAAAGGTACAATGTTAGGAGTGAGAAAATCAGACTTTTTATTGATATCGGAATTAGCATGTACACCGAGAGTTTCAGAATTATGTACAAAACTCTCTAAAACAGGGGAAGACATATTTTTACCGGAAGTATCTGCATGGTCTGGCGTGATATCATCGTCTGAATCGCCTGTGTCCATGTCAATTATTTCATCATCGCTCCCTTCTTTTTGATCTACGTGATGGTCCTCATCTACGTGCTAGTTCTCCTCCTTAGCATCAGAATCTGGCTGTTGTTGCTCCTGCTCCTCATCAAGTGCCCGCTCCTCTGCTCCAGCAGGTGCTTGTGGTGATCTACCGCTCCTGAGACGAATGAAGATAGTTAAAAATTCAGGAAAAGAGATCATACCTATAGTGTTGTCTACCAAATCTAGATGCCTCCTCTTGTTGTTCAAATTCATCTGAGGCTGGACAGGAAGAGTGGTCTTTGGTGCGGTTAACTCATCTAGATGACGGTTAACCTGCTCCATCTCTGTCTTGTGCGCAATCTGGAGCGTACTCAGCATATCCATGATTTGATTCAATGCATGGGCTTGTGAGTTCATTTCAGATTCGGTGTGGTGGCCTGGCTTGCTCCTCTCTCCTGCCTTGGCGTGTATTGTTGAGAAGTGGAAGGCTGGGAGAATCTCTGCGGTGTGGAGGAAGATTGTTGCGGTTGCTGATAAGAATATGTTTGTGAATGGTTAGCAGGGTACTGATATAAATGTGGTCTTTGATAAGCATGCTGATGAGACTGCTGCTACGTGAAGTTTTGCCGGTGTTGAAAATGTGGACGTCCATGCTGCGGTTGGCTATACTACTGCTGTTGATGCGGTATACTCGGTTGCTGGATCGGAGTATACCAAATCCCGTTAATCTCGACAGTGACTTGCGGCTCAACCTCCATATCTGCAGCACTGGTGATCTGGCCGGTATTGGCATGAAACTGATCCTCATACCAATCAATATGTGGAGTCTCTGGCTCGCTCTGTACGTAGTGAATCTAACGGGTGGGTGGAGCGGGTAAGATCCTCCATGTAAGTTGTGCAGTCGAAGAAGATTGGCTCTGCTGGTACTGGAGTTGAAGATCGGAAACCTTCTTTGAAAGATCACTCAGCTGCTGAGGTAGAGATGAGAGTTTCTCCAACTCTCGCAGTGGCTGTAAGTCCTGAACTTGCTTCTGAATCACATCTACCAACGTTAATTTCTCACTAATAAAGCCCATGTTGGTGTTGGATTCAGATTCTGAGATATTAGCCACCTTGTGATGCTCTCGATGATGTGGTGGCTGAGGGGCTTTCTGAAATGCCCGAGTAGAATCGACGACTCTCGAGTTCTCAACCATCCCTTCGAAGATGGCCCAGACTGACTCGACATCCTTGTTCAAATAGCTGCCGCCACATGCGGCACTTACTAGCCCCTGGATGTCCGGCTGGAGTCCTCCAAAATAATTCTGTACTAGCACCTTCAGCGGTATCTCATGATGCGAGCATCTCTTTGAATCTATCCCATGCCTCATGGAAAGATTCATGCGGATGTTGCGAAAAATTGAAGATCTGAATCCTCATCATGTTCGTCCTCCCCAGAGGAAAATATTTACGCAGGAATGTGGACTTTAGATCGTCCCATGTAGAAATTTCCCTTCCCAGGTGACTTAGCCAGTAAAGCGCCTTATCGGCTAAGGCGAAGGGAAAGGCTTTGAGGCGGACAGCCTCCTGCGTAACTTCTGGATAGCTAACCGTACCACAGATCATCTCGAATTGCTGCAGAAAGGTAAACAGCTCCTCTGTAGCATTCCCATGGAACTTGGGAAGCAATGAGATGAAGGACAACCTCAATTCGTATGGCCCTTTATTCGGCGGTAGCCGAATCCAATGATGGAGCGTTCTCATGCCCGGGTCGTACTCTTCCCGTAAAGTAGCGGGAACCACTGCAGGCGGTAAATGAATCCCGACCCCTACTCGCAACGTGGCTATTTCAGCCTACAACTCATTCTGAGTTCTAAATTGTTCTTGAATTTGGATGTTCATCTGTTGGAGAGTATCGAGAATCCCTGTCGTAACATCTGCGGCTGGATCTGGTCTTCCGTCGTGATGTTCCTCAGCTGGTGGTCTCTCGTTTGCTGGTCCTTTGCTGCGAGCCATTTGCTTCAAATCTTCTGGAAAAGAAAAGCTCTCGTAAGAACTCAGAGAAAACTCGGCTGGAGATCTCGATGATGTATTGAGACAAGGGTCTGCCTTAATAGTCTGGCCGGGAGGTGAGGGAGTCTGGGTCTGACTCTTCTCGAGATCAAATGGGACCATCTTGGGAAGAGAGTCATCCCAAGCTTGTGAAGATGTACGAATGACGGTGGACGGTCGAAAGCTCACGGAGTCTGAGCAGAAAAGCCGTCGAGACGTCATAACTGAAAAGTAGTGATTAGGTGTATATACTAAGTAATATTTTGAAAGAAAACGGGTTTATATTTAAGGGTCGTCTCTCACTCGCGCACTCTGAAAAATGTACGTGTATTACTCTCCCAAATCAAATGAATCTTATGTTTATTTTTTAGATCCGATGTATTAGCAGTCCCGATTTTATTTTGGCATTTTATATTTTTTTTGAGTTTTTTTCAAACAAACGTCTACTTTTTTTATTTTCTTTTTATGAAATCCTAAAATCATGCACCTAGGTTGCAAGTTGTAAGACTAACTACGTAAGCACAATCATATAGAATAGAAGAAAACTCCTAAGAAAGCACCTATCCTCGAAAAAGTCACGGAAAAACCGTCGATGTGAGAAAACTGCGGTGGGTGCCATGATCCCCCGAATACACGGTACTCGGCAAATCAGACCCCTAAAAAAATAGGTGGGAAGGTACAAGTCGGGATGTCCTTAGTGGACTCCTTCTACTAGAGTTCAATAAAACTTTCTCTCTCTTTTACAAATTACACTAATTAATTTTTGCCCTCTGCAACTGACTCGTAAAGAAAGAATCGGCCTCTGCTCTTTCAACTGACTCGGCTTCCTAAGAAACCGGCTGATCCTACAGGCCCTGCAAAAATTAGTTAGCGGCTAAAGAAGATCGAGAAATGATTCGAGAAAAGCCGTAAGAAAAATCGAGTAAAAGCTACAAAAAACAATAACGCCTCCCCGGCAACGGTGCCATTTTGATGCGCGACTTGGATCCGATTACGGTTTTAAGCGTTTGTGTTGTCGGTGTAGAAAACCGCGAAGAGATCGGAGCTTTTCACATCAAACAAAGATCGGTTTTAAAAACCTACACTATTTATTTAACCAGGTAAGTGTGCCTGGGTCGAACTCAAGGAGGCAGAATAGAATACTTTGATTTTTTTATGTGGAAGTATATTTTTGTGATTATTTTATCTCTTCTTAGAGTGATTGAAGAAACGTGATATATTTTTTATGGATTTTTTTATTTTTAAATTTTTATTTGATTTTATATTTTTCCAATTTTTATTTATTTTTTAATGTGATATTTTTCAAACAAATTTACCTACAGTATAATATAGGAATTATAGGTGAAATATAGGTGATATTATATAGTAGGTAAAGCGAACGAGCAACGGGCTCGAAGAACACTCAAAAACAAAGCAAAACGGAAGCAAAGTTTGACAAATAAAAATACAATGAAAAAGCGACAGAAACACACGAAAATTACTGAAAAACCTTACAGGGGGAGTTGTATAACTACCCCAAGAAAAACTACGAAAAATGTTGTCAAAAATAGGTCCAAAGTTCCCCTACAGATCAGGGGCAGAAATGCAAGAAAAAGAAATAAAAGTCTGTAGTTTGGTCCTTTGTCAGGGGTTGATTTGTAACAAAAATATGAAAGTTTATATTTAGGTCCCTGTGTGGGGACCTAAATGTAATTTCTGGAAATCTTGAAGGCGCTCTGCAATTCTGGAAGACTTCTGGATTTAGTATGCAAATTCCCCACCGTTTCACATTCAACGGGGAACATTAGATTAGACGACGCCATCTGAGCCGTCCAATGCAGGACACATGTCGAGAGCTTGTAGCTTGGATGTTCTTGGCTTGTTCTTCAGTTCTTGCGCAGGTAGTTGACGAGCCGTCTTCTCAGATTTATCGTCAGCGACTGGAGACGGACTGGGGGCTCCGGCGGGGCCAGAGGGGTAGCTCCTCTACCCCTCGAGCTCGCCCGCGGTGGTGCATGGCCTAACGTGATGGAGAGCGAAGGCAATCGACCGGTGAAGATGATCGTGTATTGCTTTGGCTGCTGGTACTCAAGTTGTTGTGCCAACTTTGAATGAACTTTGCATGATGATTAAGTGCTCTAGATGCTTAAAGTTTGCTCCAAAAGTAAGATAAACCTGCAAAGAAGATATACGTGCTCGATTCCCTCAAGAATCAGCCATCATTTATCAAGAAATGCAAGGTCGAAAATTGTGTTTCCAATCTTAATGAAAGAGGTCATGGATGTATCAAGAATTGAGAAGCGAAGTTGTTTCATTTTGAAATGAGTTAAGCTGATTCTAAGATGTGGCGTCTAAGAAGAATCATTAAGCATCCTAATGACGTGCTTAACCTCGCTAATGGATGTATGAAGATCGAGGAAGAAATCGAAAAACTATGGAGGAATAGATCTGTGAAAGCAGAGGTGTATTTACCTCAGATGGTTGCTCAACGGACGATCTTTGTCGGAGCTAAACACGCGCGCGGCGGCGATGCAAGGGCTGACGAGCACCTTGGAACCTCCTCCGATCACCCTTCCTCCACACGAGCTGACGAAGAGGAGCTGTCTCCTCCTTGGATGGCCGGAATCGAGGGATGAATATTGGGGTTCGACCACTGGAACAGAGTTGCTCAGGTGGTTAGGAAAGTTGGTTGAAAACCACCAAATTAGGGGGTTTTTATAAGGAGATTGCTTGATCTTCAAGTTAAATCTAATGGTGGCCGATTATCTTGGTTGTTAGGAGAATAGATCCAAGGGTTTGGATCGCCTGAAGAAGTTGTAAAATGCGCGGGGAAATTTGGTGAAGAGAACCAGTTGGAACAGAAAGCAGAACTAACTTCTTGAAGAAGATGCACCAGGTGATGACACGTGTGAGCACCTAGTAGGCCAGATGTGTAAATAGCTTATAAATTATATAATAAATAGTAAATAGCGTTATTTTAAATAGGTATAAAAACAATAAATAAAAATAATTAAATTGTCTAAATTATAGAATAATTACTTTTTATAATAATAAATATTATTCGAGATATTATTATTATATTACTAAATAAGAATATATAAATAGGTTTTGAATTTTTAATTTAATAAATAAATAATTGAAAATTAAATTTATATTTTCTTAATTATTAGAATAATAAATAAGAGTTGTGTGAATTTTTAGAGACTTTAATAAGTTAATTTACATATATTAGTAAATACGGGTATACATTATATAGTTCAATTTCATCTATAATTTATTGTTTTTTATTTTATTAAAATAGTAAATAAGATCCAAAAAATATGAAATAAATCAAGGTTAAATTACAAGATCATAAAAATAATTAGAAATTATAAAATTAATAAAAGTATAAAAATGTGTTCTAAATAAAATAAATCGCTCAGAAACCCAGTTGTCATTTGGTCCCAAACCGACGTTTTGCAAACGAACTCCGAATTCAATGAAACTACCTCTATTAATTAGATAATATTATTTTATGAATTTAAAGGTGAGTAGAGTGAAATTGGAGTTCATATGAGGAAGTTATGATATTTGGAAGTTGAGATTTTGACAATTTAAAAACTGGATTTCTTGGCATATATACAAGGTAACATTTTTAACTTATTTTATATTTTTTATATACATTTTTTAGAAATAATTAAGAAAAGAGTTTAATGAAAAATATATACATATGAATTAATTAAAAATCAATGAAATTTTGTATTTATTTGATAAATAATGAGACATGTGTAAGTGTGTTTTTTTTAATTTATTTTTATGATTTTCTTTCCTTATCTCCCCCAACTTATTGATTTGTTGACCAATTCATGCTGACTTTGTCTCGAGGTTTAGGTTATATAAATATACCTTGCAGTTATATTTATATATATAACTCATATTGTACATATATACATATTTACAATCTGCCTTATTTTCTTTTCTGTGTTCTTTATTTATTTACATGTTTTTGGTGTTTAAAAATGTATTTTTATTTATGAATGAGGTTTTGTTAAAAGATAGGAATTACTAGATATTTACATGTATTTGTTAAGGGCTTTAAGACAAAATGCGACAGATATGTTAATGAATCATGGATTCATCAACTACCACAACCCCCCAAGAATGAACCACCTGCTCCTAAGCATTGCCTTTCGGAACAAGCAAGTTCTTGTCTCATTTGCCCTTTCAGACACGATGCAATTTGGAAGGTGGTATCATCAATTGGTTCTTCCAAAGACCCTGTCCCTGACGGGTTCAGTGTCGGGTTCTTTAAGTTACACTGGACTTTGGTCAAGTAGGCCGTTCACGTTGCATTGGATTTTTTACACAAAAGAGGGAATATGGTATGCCACGTAAATCATTGCTTCCTCACACTCATTCCAAAGGTTGCGTCTCCCTCGGGCCTAGCTGATTTTTGCCCCATATCGTGTTGCAATGTCATATACAAAATCTTTGCCAAACGTCTTGCTTCTAGGCTTGGTACAGTTTTTCCGCATCTCATCTCGCTTAATCAAACATCCTTTGTCAAGAATCGTGCTATAAGCGACAATAGCAGGCTTGCAAATGAAATCCTGTGGGGATTGACATGAGGTCAGGTCACAACAAGGCATGCCTAAAGATTGATTTGTCTAAACCCTTCAACACCATTGAACACTCTTTCATCCTCGATAGGCTTAAGGCTATGGGGTGCTCACCCACTTGGACTAATTGGATGGAAACTTACATCTCCACCACATCTTTTCCCATTTTGATCATTGGAGCCCCCCACGGTCTTTTTAGGGGTTCCAGAGGGCTACGACAGGGTGACCCCCTTAGCCCCATTGTTCACTATTGGGATGGAGTAATTTTCATGCATAGTTGAGATGGCAGGTCTACCGGGGCGTTTCATGCCCTTGGGGCGTGACAGGAATGTCACTCCAACCCACCTTATTTATATTGATGACCTCCTTTTCTTCTACAAAGGATCCCTACGCTCTCTAATGGCCGTCAAAGAGATTCTCATCTCCTTCGAAGCAACTTCTGGACTGTGTCTCAATCCTAGGAAGAGCAAGCTGTTCAGATCTAAATGGCACCCCGATGACTTCGCCTCCACTCTCCACTTGGGTATTCTAAGGCAATCTCTGTCGTCTATTTTCTTGGGCCTCTCCTTATCGTCTTCTTATGGAAGAAGTTGCGACTCTAGGGCCTTCAAGGATCGGATCAAGGTGCTCATTCTGGGATGGAAATCCAAGGTATTATCCATGGAGAGTCGTGCACAGCTGATTAATTCGGTTGTGAGAGGTGTCTTTATCTACTGGATTGCTGGGACCTATCTACCACTAAATGTGGTGCACCGGATTAACTCGTATTGCGTTGAATTCCTATGGGGGAGGCACTACCATGACATATACTGGGACACGATTTTCCCCCTAAGATGGAAGGGGGGATAGGGGTGACTTCCCTAGTGGCGTTGCACGAAGCTATGTTCGTCTCTTGGGCTTGGAGGCTCTTAAATGATGACTCTTCCATTTGGATTGCTTTCATGCGCACAAAGTATCTCCAGTCCAACTCCTTCTGAAAGGTACAAGGCACTTCCTATGGTTCCTGTCTTTAGCATGTTATCTTGGGCAGAAGGAACTCTATCCACCATGTAATTGCGGGTGCCACTCAACCTTATGTGTGGCTCCGATCATCAAAGGGGTTCTCCTTCGCCGATGCTTCTGGCCTCTTTTGGAATAAAGCTACTTTTCCACCTTGGGTGTCCACTGTCTGGAAGCAAGGCACTCCGCCTAGTTTCGCCTGCGTACTCTACCGTGCTACTATTTGTCGCTTACCAACTACTGATTGTTTGACAAGATTGGGATCGTGCGAGCACTATGATTGCTACCTCTGCGAGAATGATCCTGAATCTCACGATCACATATTCTTTAATTGCATGTTCTCTTCCATAATCTGGCTGTGGGTGTACGTGAATTAAGGATGTCGTTCCCCCCACCCTTCCAGTGCTGCTAGTTCTCTCATGGGTTGCTGGAATGCTGGACAAGCGTACTCGCAAAGTTGTCTCCATCCTCATTGTTGTGGTGGTTAAGTCCATATGGATCGAACGCAACCACAGATGGACCTCGTCGTGCTCCAACTTGGAAGATGGTGTACTTAACAACATTATCAATGATTTCGTCTTGATCAACTTAAATTGACGGAACCTAAGTTTCTGTGCCTCTTAGGTGTTAGCAATGTGAGCCCCGGGCGAACCATTTCTACAATAAATGTTATTGTAATGAATAAATTATCAATGAAAATTATTGATTATTTTTCACTCTCCTTTCTGAGATTAATGAATGAATGCACTATAGGGTCCCTCTGTACAATAAGGGTTATGTACCATGGCCAACTTGATGATCATACAGCTGTTGATTCATTGGATGGATCATAGAGGCTGATGTTTGGATGAATATCTAAGGAGTTAGATAGAGGACTCATCAAGCATCATCAAATGATCATTAAGTGATGATCTCCAGTCTGAGTAGGAGATGGCAATCCTATCTCATATGACTGATATCTGACTGACCTCTTGATGCAGGTCCTCTGCATGGGAATAGTGATTCAGAGGTGTCAGGTTAGTTAAGTCAATGGGTTGACTTGACGAGATCGAGATAACCAAAGACCTACGTTGAATACTGTCACAACATAGGCATGCATCCTCTGACTAGAGACAGATGTATTGCTATATGTCTGAGTATGTACATTTGGCAGACCAATAGGTTGATGACCTAATCAAGGTCTATATACCGGCGAGCTGGTGTGCATGTAAGGACATATGAGTAATGCGATCTCTCAAAGGGATCATACAGGTTCACCTATGAACCGGGAGACATGAGCTCACTCATGAGGTATTGGGACTGAACAAATTCCATGCATGGTCGTCGTGCTTTGGAAGCATGACATGAATTTGAAGGTAAGATATATGCTTTGTGAAAGCATATGATCTATACAAAATCCCGATGACCAAGATTGAGAAACTTAATGATCTAACCCTGAAGATGACAGTGTAAAAGTGATCTTTATCTTCAGGATGATCATGAGTCTTCCAGTATGTAGGATGTGCAGGTATTGGGAATACCTGAAGGGTGATTTGATCATATACGATTGTATAACCATGACGCTTCCATTCCGAGGGAGTGATGAAACATGTTTGGATTTTAGTGACTCCTCTCATTAGAGAAGTGACCTAATCTTAGTCCATGAACTGGACATTGATCTGAATGAGATTCAGATGCAATGAGAAGATTAAGTCTACGGTCTTGATTTGATCAAGCATTAGTGGGAGGTCCATAGGATCTGGATTTGAGATATGATCTCAACATCCAAGTCACTATACGTGGAACAATACAATCGCCCTGTCCTTATCTCCAAGTATCTGAGGAGAAATAGCATTGTTCTTAAATGGTTTAAGAACAATTCCATAAGATCTAAGCAAAGAGAATTTGATAATTAAATGTGATTTAATTATCATGATGTATGAGAAGTTGTCCAATGTGATTAAATGTGATTTAATTATTTTGGATAAGAATAATGTGGATAGAAATATCCAATTATTCATAATATATTATAAATGTGATTTATAATGTATTAGAGAGAGTTAATTATAATTTATATGTGTTGATTAATTATGATGTGTATTGGATACACATTGTGTAATTAATTAACAATATGAATTACATGTTGTTTTGGGTTGTGAATATGATTCACAATTTTTTCCATGGCAAGATTGCAATATTCTCAAAGATAATTGTGAATTATTTTTGAAGAATAAAATCCAAATAAATTTGTTGCAAATAAATAAGAGAGATTTCATGGAGATATGCAATCTCATGGATTTCCATGAGATTGCAATCTCCATGCAATCTCATGGACGGCACACCATTCCTATATGGAATGGGTGTGCGCCCACTTGGAAGGCACATGGAGATGAAATCTCCATGTGTCTTCTCTCCTTATTTGTTGGGTTGATTTAAGAATGAATTATATTTGATTTTGTCAAATATATTTTAACCTAAATTTGTTGTCTTTGACAACAACAATCTTAGCCATTGGATAAACATAAATCAATCTCATCCATTGATTTTATGTGTCCCATGGATTGAGATCCATGGATCCCAAAACCCTATAAATAGAGAGGCATACTTGTCTCTCTCTTTACACATGCTATGGTAGCACAAACTCTCTCTCTCTCTTTCTCTTACACGACAGCCCTCTCTCTCCCTTCTCTTCTTGGTGGCCGTCCACCTTGGTGGAGAGAATCGTCGACGCCTGCGCCATCGTGATGCCGCTTCGACTCCCTGCAGTTCTTTGTCTTCTTGGAGTGCTTCACTCACGAAGGAGACGTTTGATCTCGTGTGACGAGATCAGGAGCAACCGCGCTTGGATCAACTTGGATTGCGAGGACACCGCGACTCATCTCCGCGCTCGCAAGCCGTTACTCCGACGATCGGACTTGAGACAGGAGGTCTCTTTTCGTAGAGACTCGATCAACCACGCTTCAAGAGGTATTGCATTATACTTGCTGTGGTTATAGATGAAACGATTTGAGAATGGTTCTCGGATCATGTGGTTTCATCGGTTTAAAAATTTTTAAATTCCGCTGCACCGAACAACTAGTACGACTAGTCATATTTCGTCGTATTCGATACGACGATCACGCTTCCGTGATGCGCTTGAGGATTTATCCATATCATTCAAGTGGTATCATAGCCTTAGGTCGACGGTTTCGAATATGATTCGAAAAACCGAGGACGACTTGGGTTCGTTTAGGTCGCGAAAGTTTTCATCGCATTTGATTTCGCATATCTGTTTAGTAAATAAATTCGGCACTGTTTAAATTGTTTAAACATGAATTTAATACTTGAATTTTGTTCCCCATTAAATAAGGAAACCATAGGAACTGAGTTTGCGTAAATCGGATTTCATATGCTCTAGTTATGGTTGTTTTAATGGACATGTATGCACTGTTGCGGGAACAGTAGATTTTAACATGATTAAAGAGTTAATTACTGTTATCATCTGCCTCGAAATGCGTGCAAATCCACTTAGGTTCTGTTCTAAATCAAGTTAGCAATCTATGAAAATTGAGTTTGCTTAATTTGGATTTAAATTGATTGAGATATGTCAATTTTAGTGAATAGGGGTCATTACTGAAATTGCATTCCTAATCTAGAACCAAGTGATTGTCAATTAGAGAAATTAAATTGTTAATTTCGTGAAATAATCTTGAAAATATTTGTGAAATATTGAAACATGATTATTTGCCTAATTGACTTGGACCCAACCAATTAATTGATTAAGATGTGATCTAAATCATAATTGGAAACCACAATCTTTCAAACTTGATGCTTGAATAGGATTTGGGAATTTGTCTAGCAAATTTCCTTATAATCAAAAATGTTTTGATTATTACTATATGGTACAATTTCGGTTGAAAAACCGATGATCATCTCAAGTACAAATTAATCAATTTGGCATTATCCTTTCCCGAGGCGGATGTGGTGCCTAGTCGGAGAGCATTGGGGTTGCGGGTTGCAACGTATGTGGTCCGTCCCACTCTCGTCGGTACTGGCCATGACAGCGGGTAGGGCCGGGATAATGTCCGAGGGATTAAGATGTATTTTTCTAATTATTAAAATTCGAATTAATACGTATTTTGAGATATTACCATATATATTCAAGTAAAATAATCAAGTTTGATTGATTGAATTGGATTGATAATTGATTTAATAGGATTAAATTGATTATGTCCAATTGAAATACTCTAATATGATTAGAGTTAATAATTCCCTTGGAAGAATTAATTATGTGAATGTGATTCACGATAATTAATTAATTTGAATATGAGGTGGAGGATCACATAAGTGACATCCATGGTCTCCCGTCAAGGCGAAGAGTTCTGTCGCCAGACATCGTATGAAGGAGACGCCTGTACGAAGTGACAGCTCCTGCATACGATCCGTTTGGATCGGGCTCGTCACTTCTCGAAAGAGTAAGGACGTATGCGTAGTGACCCCAATATCGGGTCCTCATATTATTGGGGCGATATTGGATTGCGCATAGCGAGTTGTATTCCTGTTGACGGTTGGTTCAATTAATAACGGGTCAACATCGCCTTAGGGGTGGTGGGCCCGGGTATTAAAGACCGAATTGGGAAATGCAAGTTGGACTTGCAATGCGGAATGTGTTCCCACTTCTCTTTATTGGAGTCATAGGTTCTCATATTATTGGGATATGACAAAGATAAGGAGGAGATCCCAGTTCTTGCTTGAGATATATTGGTAAGTATATCTCTTACTTTGAAAGTGAATAAGGGAATAAACTTTCAAGGTTGACATAGCAAGAACAATTTGATTTAAAATGCCTTAATCAAATATTGTAAATTTGAATATATAATTTTTATATTCTAATATAGTGCATTCTTAATTTCAGAAAATGAAGTCTTTGAACCCACTTAGTAGGCTTCTAGAGGTCAACCAATTGACCGACCCAAATTACTCGTCTTGGATCTGAAATTTGGAGCTTGTTCTCTCTGCTGAGCGCATAAGTTATGTGCTATCCGAGGACAAGCATGAGAACCCTAAGTCCAAGGAAGAAAAAGCATTTAATGACAAGTATGATGAAGATCATGTCTTGGCTAGGTGCTATATCCTAGGTTCTCTCTCCAATGTTCTGCAGAAGCAACATGTGGAGATGAATACCTGTCAGGAAATAATGCAGAATCTTAAGGATATGTTTGGTGACATTAACCGCACTCAGCGGTACAATGCTATGAAAGACCTCATTCGCTGTAGAATGCAGGAAGGGACTTCGGTCCGTGAACATGTACTCAAAATGTTTGGGTACTTGTCGGAGCTGGAGACTCTTGGGGCAACGATGGATGCAGACATGCAAGCTGACTTCATTATGCTGTCATTGCCCAAGTCTTTCAATAACTTTGTAGTGTCATTCCACATGAACAAGTTGGAATTGACAAGTGCTGCTCTCCTTGCTGCATTGAAGTCCGCAGAGGACGTGATGAAGAAGGATGGTCCCAGTGGCAGTGCAATGGTTGCACAGGTCAAAGGGAAGCACGGTCGGAAGCACGGTTCTCGGAAGGGCCCAGCCCAGAAGAGAAAGAAGAAGGGACAAGGAGTTGCCTCTTCTTCCAATGCATCCACTCTCATGGCGTCGAAGAAAACCGACGTCTGTCACCACTGCAAGAAGCCGGGGCACTGGAAGCGTAACTGCCCAGATTACCTGAAGTCCTCAGACAAAGGTAAAGCCCCAGCAGGTATGAAATCTACTTTCATCATTGAAACTAGCTTTCTCGTCGGACGAGAAGGAAGTTGGGTTGTAGATTCTGGTGCTTCTGTTCATGTATGCAATTTGTTGCATTTGTTTCAGGAAATTAGAAGTCTTGAAGAAGGGGAGATAGTCATCCAGATGGGATCTGATGCAAGTGTTGCAGCAGTCGCCGTCGGGACATGTCGACTATCATTATCTAGTGGAAGAGTCCTAGTACTTAAAGAGTGTCTTTATGTACCTGAAGTTAGAAGGAATCTGATATCTGTATCTAAGCTAGTTAGAAGTGGATATTCGTTCCTGTTCTGTAATAAATTAGTCATAAATCATTATGATAAATATATTGCAGAAGGTGTTTTAACTTCTGGAGGACTCTATGAATTGTGCATTAATGAGAATGTCATGAATGTTACAACCACTAATAAAAACCCTAAGAGATCCAGGGAGAATAAAAATCATTCAAATATGATTTGGCATCAAAGGCTTGGTCATTTGTCTGTTGATAGGATCAACAGATTGATAAAGGATGGACCTTTAGATTTCCTACAGGTTCAATCTTTGCCAACCTGCGAACATTGTATTCGAGGTAAAATGACTAGGATGCCTTTCCGTAACAAGGTTACAAGATGCGAAGGTATTATTGACCTAATACATACCGATGTATGTGGTCCCTTCAGTACCGCGACTCGAAATGGATACCGATATTATTTGACATTTATCGATGACCATTCGCGATACGGGTTTATCTTCCTATTACGTCATAAGTCCGAAACCTTTGAAAAGATCAAAGAATTCAAGGCTTTGGTTGAGAACCAAACCGATAGGAAGATTAAACGGATTCGATCTGATCGAGGTGGCGAGTACCTATCAGATGAATTCAAAGAATACCTTAAGGAGAATGGAATTGTTTCAAATCTCACTCCTCCTGGAACTCCCCAACTTAATGGTGTTGCTGAAAGACGCAACAGGACCATCATGGACATGGTCCGTTCAATGATGAGCAAAGCACATTTACCTCTTAGTTTCTGGGGATATGCAGTAGAGACTGCAATATATATCCTGAATAAGATTCCTAGCAAATCTGTACCTAAGACTCCTCATGAGCTATGGTATGGAACCAAACCTAGTGTCAATCACTTAAGGGTTTGGGGTTGCTTGGTCCATGCGAAGAACGTGGACGCAAGTAAACTGGAATCTCGCACTCGTGAGTGTTACTTCATTGGGTATGTTAAAGATGGTATTGGATACCAGCTTTATGACCCTGAGACCCAAAAGGTTTTTGTCTCTAGAGATGTGAAGTTTCTGGAGGATGATTTCCTTAAAGGTCAAGATAAAAGTGAAGTAGAGGAACTCATTGAATCCCAAGAGGATTCTGAGCTCCCCAGACCAGAAACTGAAGAAGTAAATAAAGATGAAACACCCATACCTCTTCGAAGGAGTTCGAGGGTGGTTGCACCACCTGAAAGGTATGGATTCCATGTGTCAGGTGAAACTGACATTGATCCTACTTCATTTGATGAAGCACTCGCGGATCAAGACATGGATAGATGGATGCTAGCAATGAAGTCAGAAATTGACTCCATGCATAAGAATGGTGTATGGACCCTAGAGGATCCACCTAAAGGGGTAAAACCCATTGGGTGTAAATGGATCTTCAAGAGAAAGAGGGGACCTGATGGGAAAGTAGAGACTTTCAAGGCACGGCTCGTAGCCAAGGGCTACACACAGAGAGAAGGCATCGACTACGATGAGACATTCTCTCCTGTGGCTATGCTTAAATCCATCCGGACATTGCTAGCTATAGCTGCATATCTTGACTACGACATCTGGCAGATGGATGTCAAGACGGCTTTCCTCAATGGATACCTCGAGGAGGATATCTACATGGAGCAGCCCCAGGGCTTCATGACTGAGGATGGTAAAGTATGCAAGCTGAAGAAATCCATCTATGGGCTCAAGCAAGCTTCTCGTAGTTGTAACATCAGATTTGACGAAACCATAAAGAGTTATGATTTTGTGCAGAATCCTGATGAACCTTGTGTATACAAGAAGCTTAGTGGGAGCGCCGTTGTGTTCATCGTTCTTTATGTAGATGACATCCTTATCATTGGTAATGATACAGGGATGATGACCAGTGTAAAGATTTGGCTGTCCCATACCTTTGAGATGAAAGATCTTGGAGAAGCCTCTTATATCTTAGGCCTGAAGCTGTTCAGAAACCGAGAAAAGAGGATTTTGGGATTGTCACAACATGGATACATTAAGAAGATTCTTGAACAATTCCGTATGGATAGTTCTAAGAAAGGATTCCTACCCTTAAGACATGGTATCCACCTGTCTAAAGGAATGGCTCCTCAAACTGTTGAGGAAAAGAAGGCCATGGCTGGATGTCCTTATGCATCACCCGTAGGAAGCTTAATGTATGCCATGATGTGTACTAGGCCAGATATCTGCCATGCAGTGGGAGTGGTAAGTCGTTACCAATCCTGCTATGGAGAACAACACTGGAATGCAGTAAAGAACATATTCAAATATCTAAGATGGACGCAAGATTACATCTTGGTCTATGGAGATGGTGATCTCCAAGTCTTGGGATATACAGATTCTGACTTCCAATCGGATGTAGATGATCGAAAGTCGACATCGGGGTTCGTGTTCTTGTTGAATGGTGGTGCTGTGAGCTGGAGAAGCAAGAAGCAGGACACTACTGCAGATTCAACAACAGAAGCCGAATACATTGCCGCATCGAATGCTGCAAAGGAGGCGGTGTGGTTGCGCAAGTTCATGCTGGAGCTTGACGTAGTTTCCTCTGATACTCCCATCCCGTTACTCTGCAATAACACGGGAGCCATTGCCCAGGCAAAGGAACCCAGATGGCATCAAAAGAGCAAGCACGTGGAAAGGAAATACCACATCATTCGGGAGATACAAAAGCACGGTGACATCATCATCACCAAGGTGGCCTCTGCCGACAACGTTGCTGATCCTCTTACCAAACCTCTGACACAGAAGGTTTTCGACCAGCATGTAATGAGTATGGGTTTAAAGATTGTACCTGAATGGTTCTGAGGGCTAGTGGGAGATTGTTAGCAATGTGAGCCCCGGGCGAACCATTTCTACAATAAATGTTATTGTAATGAATAAATTATCAATGAAAATTATTGATTATTTTTCACTCCCCTTTCTGAGATTAATGAATGAATGCACTATAGGGTCCCTCTGTACAATAAGGGTTATGTACCATGGCCAACTTGATGATCATACAGCTGTTGATTCATTGGATGGATCATAGAGGCTGATGTTTGGATGAATATCTAAGGAGTTAGATAGAGGACTCATCAAGCATCATCAAATGATCATTAAGTGATGATCTCCAGTCTGAGTAGGAGATGGCAATCCTATCTCATATGACTGATATCTGACTGACCTCTTGATGCAGGTCCTCTGCATGGGAATAGTGATTCAGAGGTGTCAGGTTAGTTAAGTCAATGGGTTGACTTGACGAGATCGAGATAACCAAAGACCTACGTTGAATACTGTCACAACATAGGCATGCATCCTCTGACTAGAGACAGATGTATTGCTATATGTCTGAGTATGTACATTTGGCAGACCAATAGGTTGATGACCTAATCAAGGTCTATATACCGGCGAGCTGGTGTGCATGTAAGGACATATGAGTAATGCGATCTCTCAAAGGGATCATACAGGTTCACCTATGAACCGGGAGACATGAGCTCACTCATGAGGTATTGGGACTGAACAAATTCCATGCATGGTCGTCGTGCTTTGGAAGCATGACATGAATTTGAAGGTAAGATATATGCTTTGTGAAAGCATATGATCTATACAAAATCCCGATGACCAAGATTGAGAAACTTAATGATCTAACCCTGAAGATGACAGTGTAAAAGTGATCTTTATCTTCAGGATGATCATGAGTCTTCCAGTATGTAGGATGTGCAGGTATTGGGAATACCTGAAGGGTGATTTGATCATATACGATTGTATAACCATGACGCTTCCATTCCGAGGGAGTGATGAAACATGTTTGGATTTTAGTGACTCCTCTCATTAGAGAAGTGACCTAATCTTAGTCCATGAACTGGACATTGATCTGAATGAGATTCAGATGCAATGAGAAGATTAAGTCTACGGTCTTGATTTGATCAAGCATCAGTGGGAGGTCCATAGGATCTGGATTTGAGATATGATCTCAACATCCAAGTCACTATACGTGGAACAATACAATCGCCCTGTCCTTATCTCCAAGTATCTGAGGAGAAATAGCATTGTTCTTAAATGGTTTAAGAATAATTCCATAAGATCTAAGCAAAGAGAATTTGATAATTAAATGTGATTTAATTATCATGATGTATGAGAAGTTGTCCAATGTGATTAAATGTGATTTAATTATTTTGGATAAGAATAATGTGGATAGAAATATCCAATTATTCATAATATATTATAAATGTGATTTATAATGTATTAGAGAGAGTTACTTATAATTTATATGTGTTGATTAATTATGATGTGTATTGGATACACATTGTGTAATTAATTAACAATATGAATTACATGTTGTTTTGGGTTGTGAATATGATTCACAATTTTTTCCATGGCAAGATTGCAATATTCTCAAAGATAATTGTGAATTATTTTTGAAGAATAAAACCCAAATAAATTTGTTGCAAATAAATAAGAGAGATTTCATGGAGATATGCAATCTCTTGGATTTCCATGAGATTGCAATCTCCATGCAATCTCATGGACGGCACACCATTCCTATATGGAATGGGTGTGCGCCCACTTGGAAGGCACATGGAGATGAAATCTCCATGTGTCTTCTCTTCTTATTTGTTGGGTTGATTTAGGAATGAATTATATTTGATTTTATCAAATATATTTTAACCTAAATTTATTGTCTTTGACAACAACAATCTTAGCCATTGGATAAACATAAATCAATCTCATCCATTGATTTTATGTGTCCCATGGATTGAGATCCATGGATCCCAAAACCCTATAAATAGAGAGGCATACTTGGCTCTCTCTTTACACATGCTATGGTAGCACAAACTCTCTCTCTCTTTCTCTTACACGACAGCCCTCTCTCTCCCTTCTCTTCTTGGTGGCCGTCCACCTTGGTGGAGAGAATCGTCGACGCCCGCGCCATCGTGCTGCCGCTTCGACTCCCTGCGATTCTTTGTCTTCTTGGAGTGCTTCACTCACGAAGGAGACGTTTGATCTCGTGTGACGAGATCAGGAGCAACCACGCTTGGATCAACTTGGATTGCGAGGACACTGCGACTCATCTCCGCGCTCGCAAGTCGTTACTCCGACGATCGGACTTGAGACAGGAGGTCTCTTTTCGTAGAGACTCGATCAACCACGCTTCAAGAGGTATTGCATTATACTTTCTGTGGTTATAGATGAAACGATTTGAGAATGGTTCTTGGATCATGTGGTTTCATCGGTTTAAAAATTTTTAAATTCCGCTGCACCGAACAACTAGTACGACTAGTCGTATTTCGTCGTATTCGATACGACGATCACGCTTCCGTGATGCGCTTGAGGATTTCTCCATATCCTTCATTAGGTCCCCGCTAACCACAACGCCTGAACAAAATCTGTATCAATTACGATTTATACGGCTATTCTGGAGCCCCCCTTTTTGTACACAATTTTCCTATTGGAATATATGTTTACTCCTTACTTATAAAAAAACATTTTCTTATTTTAAGATGAACATGATTTTATTCTATAATATGCTACATGTGAATAAATGTTTGATGTTTCCATCATCATTATTTATTCCTTCTTTATTTTTCTAATCCAAACAAACATGATGGAGAAAATTCACTTGTTATTTATCCCTCTTTATCCTTTATGGGGCAATCAAATGGGGTATGTGCTCATTCAAATGAGGAGGAGAGGAATAAGGTACTATAGGGGATAAGTGATGTTTATCTATCATTCTTATTTAATGAGTGTAAAAGATAAAAAAGGGACAAATATTGTAGACATGGATACATGGTTGATGTAATTATGATGTGATTACTTCATCATGTAATAAACTCATCCTAGAATAAGTCTTCTTGTATTGAGATAAGGAGAGTTTCTATGTAATGCAAACATATGGATAAATAATTCATATTGAACGTTGTACTTGATTAATAATTAGATACATTTTTAAATGAACTCGCATTCTATATTTAGTGTAATCTAATTATGATATAAAATAGATTATAGATCTGTACCTCACATTAGCTTTAGCTAAACTGATCCAATATATCATTCCAAAGCTAGATAAGTCGCATTCTCCCAAAAATCCCCTCTCTCTCCTATTACATTCACCTATCCACCCCACCCATTACACTCAATAATTCTCTCTATGTACACACACGATCAAATGTAACTCATAAGAGTGCATGTATGCATGGGGAATTTATTAGCACATAAACACATGTATTTTAATAATAACAAAACTTGTTTGGCCAAGAGAAGGAAGCTACTAGACTAGTAAGAAGCTCAGGCCTAAAGAGCTCAAGCTTAAGTGAAGAAGAAGCTATAGAAGTCCAGCTCAAGATAAATGAAGGATCTCAACATCAAGAAGAATACGAGGTCTTTTCTTTTAGTTGATTCCTGCATTTTTGTAATTTGTCTTCAATTGCAGAAGACCTCAAGAATCTCGCATATTGCATTTCAATTCTTTGAATTTGACTTTGACTTTCAAGTCAAATAGTCAAGTTGATCGATCAACCACTTTACATTGATCTATTAACCTTGCTTTCCTAATTGATGATTAGTTTGAATTACAATGGCTATATTTCTTATCGATCAAATTTGATCCTTGATCAATTATCTTTCATTCTGATTGATCACCTAATTCTACATGATCAATCATTTGATTTTGATCAATAATCTTTGTATCGTGATCGATCATATTCCATTTCAGAAAGATTTTTGAAGGAAATTTCACTCCTGATTTGTTCGCAACAACTTTCTTGGGAACCAATGTCTATGTGAGCCTAAGACCTATAAATAGGATCACATACCCCATTGTATAACAAACAACTAGAGAAACAAGTTCTCTACTCTCTACTTTTCACTCTATACTTTGAGAGAAAGATTCAAGAGATATTTTCTATTATGTTCTTCATTCCGACAGCTTTGGTTTTTGTGATCAATTCTTACGAGCATGCTCGTTGCTCTTTAAGATTTTTTTTAGTTTTGCCTCGTATTCTTTTGTGTATTTATTTTGATATTGAGGTTATTATGTTCCTATAAACTATAAATAGTTGAGTTCACATAATCAACTGAAGTTGTAAATGGTTTGGTTGCCCACATAAGAACTCAGGTTAGTGGAAGAGCCGTGTGGGTCAGGTTGAAAGTCCAAGCTGAGAGACTCAAGTAGTGGTTTCTACCTAGGAGGATTTCATTGTTAAATCCTTGTGCACTTGTGGTTTGATTGATTATCTCATGATTGCAAGTGCAACATAACTATATGCTTGTTTAAGTTTGTTATTTGCAGGAATCCACGTCATACAGTCTGATCCACCCGCACCAATCAACTGATGTCTGCATGGATGGAGCAAACCAATAAGAATCTCCATGCATATTCATATATCTAGAAGGGATATTTACACAAATAGCCCTATATACTTTCATAATTGCATGTTAAACCCCCATAATTCTGAATTGCATGTACAACCCCGGATAATCTTCTCCATTTATATGTAGAACTTTTTATTACTTTACCTTACTAGCTCCCTATATTTTTGAGTTAATCTAACCATTGTTGAATCCTATGGTTATTATTATTTTATTTTTTAAAACCCACACATCGCTTCACCTTCCTCCTCCCATCATCTCCAACCTCCATTACGACCATGCATCCCCACTTCCCCTAACCCAGCGACAACTTTGTCCAACTTCAACTACTTGGCAACGGATGCCAAGACCTTCCTTCTTGATCTACAAAGTTGGTGTTGAAACCGAGGTGCATGTGATCTGGAGGTCCTTGCACTAATTTATGTATTTGAAGGTTATGTAAAGAACATTAAACGCATCACGGAAGTGTGAAGATCACATCAAATGCGGTCGGGAGCGACTAGTCTCACTAGTTTCTCAGATATAGCAAACCAATAGGAGTCTCCACGCATATTCATATATCTATAAGGGATATTTACGCAAATAACCCTATACACTTTCATAATTTCACGTTGAACCCTCTATAATTCTGAATTGCATGTACAGTCCTGAATAATCTCCTCCATTTATGTTGTAAAACTTTTTATTATTTACCTTACTAGCTCACTATATTTTTGAGTTAGTCTAGCCATTGTTGAATCCTATAGTTATTATTATATTATTTTTTAAAACCCACACATCCCTTCACCTTCCTCCTCCCATCACCTCCCACCTCTTTTACGACTATGCATCCCCACTTCCCCTAACCTCGTGAGAAGTTTGTCCAACATCAACTACTTGGTAATGGATGTCAAGACCTTCCGTATTGGTGATGAATCTATGACCAAGGGTAGGCTAGAGAGGGGAGCCCCCTAGGGGTCAGGTTATCATTTCTATACTCCCTTACTATCCTCGAAGCATAAGCACTTCATTGCAAATCCTCATAAATTTCACATATTTATCAATAAAGTATCTTCATATAGTTAACCCTAATTAATGTCTATAAATTAACCTTTTCATATTTTATTTTTCTTACTTTATTCCCTTTTAAAAACCCCCTAAAATTAAATTAAAATTCGTATATATTTACTTTGGCTTCTAAAAGAAATTAAAAATACAAAAAAACCTTAAAACAATTAAAAGCGCGCTATTTTTATCTATTAAAAATGCTCCCAAAAATATTTCCTTGTCTATGTGATCTCATTTCACTTTTTATCCAACATGAAGCTCGTAGATCTCCTTGAGATCTACAATTTTCATGGTTTCACGTTTGCTAATTTAGCCTCCTTCTATTTCTTCTGATTGGGCCACGGGGTGCTCTTTTGAGCCGCCGTGTGGCCCCCTTCCCCTTGCACCATGCACTACTCCCTTCTACCGTTGATCCCCCTTCCCCTGCCTTAATCTCCATCATTCCTTCCTTCTCACTGCTCAATCATTGATTCATTCCTCCATATGACATCCAGACCATTCCTTCATGTTGTCACAACCGCCATCGGATGAAGGTGTATCCAACGAATAAGCTTCCTTTATGTCGCTTCCTCTTCTCTACCATTCGATCAGCGACCCTGACCTCATTCAGACCATTCCTCTTCGCTCATCCATCAGTTGATGGACCAGATTTGATGATCAGATCCGCACCACTTCCCTGTGCCTTTATTAGAGCGATCCAACGACTCAACATCATCGCCCTCTTCCAGTGACCCCCTTTCTCATCAGGAGTTACACATCTCTGATGTTTTGCCCCTTCCCTATTCTACCAACCCCGTCCAACCACCTCCTCACGAACCTATGTCACACTACGCAACCCCATCATCTGCCATCCTCGCGTACCCCCAGCCATTCAACATCTCTCTTCATCACCATCTACGATCGTTATAATCATATCCACCACCACCTATAACTAGCAAACTCCATCACCTATAAAGCCTCCATCTCTGTCCCACTTCCTCCTCGTTCACCTTTCCATGAAGGTTCCTCTAGGCCTCTTCCCCTCCCCGTGATAGGGGGAGGTGGAATTGAGTTCGATCATGGAGATATTATCCAAGTGTCGACCCATGACATTGATTGTCATGTTATGGCCACCCAGCGGCCGATTGAGCATCAAGGACCAGATGCCCTCATTATGCGATGACCGAAGGCTCTCAAGGAGCCTCAACCCATGCCTCCTCCTCCATCAATTCTTGCTCCGATCAGGTATGTCCTCCCCCTCCTTTTCCCTCTATTTTCTAGTATTTTTTTTTGATGTACCCACTCGGTCTCATCATCACACGGTGGTTCTCTGACTTCTTTCACACCACCGCCATCTTCGCGACACCCTCCGCTCGCCCTCTCCCCTTATCCGAAAACCCCTTCGCTCCGATCATCTTCCTCCTCCTATAAGGAGAAGGAACCCATCAGGGATCTGCCTCCTTCCATGTATGCCCTTTGTTCATCTCACAAAACACACACACACATTGATTTGGTTTATCTAACCCTTGTAGGATCCTTTTCCCTATCAATGATCAGAAAATGTGGTTTTGCTCTGATCTCCTTCAATGCTTCCGACAACCAGATGCTTCTTCGCATGCTCTACCACCGTAGTCACTCCGCACAACCATCCAGACCCTAGTCGGAGTTCCCCCGAGCTCTCCCTACCTTTCTTTAATGAGAAGCTCACCGGTGGAGCTCGGGGGAGGTCGCCAGAGCCCTGCCTTCTCACCGTCACCTATAGAGGAGAGCGATGTAATATCCCATTAGATTCTTATCCAACAATACCTATTGTTGAAGAGGATTTTGCGGACATCATGTTAATCCACAAGGTGGATCAACAGTCATTGAGGTGACCTCACATGAAACCCAACTTCAGACAACAATTAACCCGTAATGATAATTAAGCAATAAGAAGCAAATGTGGAGTTAAAATTTGTTATAACTCTACAATGGATGTGTACAGTGTGCAAGCAAGTAGAGATCAAACACAGGGAACAAGCAGGATAGATCGGGCAATAAGTTGCACGAAAATGACTGTGCAATTGATGAATCCACGTTTCATCATCTTATTCTATCATTTTGGCCTTAAAAACCCTAGTAAATGCGTGTAAATAGGCTTAATTTATGCATTTTATCATCCATGCATTATTGTGTAAATATTGTATAAATTACGATTTTTAAAATCAAAATTATAGAATAAAGAAAAGAAAAGAAAAAGAATAAAATATTATAAATATTTTATAACCCGAAACTCTGAGACCTAGGCATCTCGATGACTAGGTCGACAAGGAATAAAGTAGGGGGAGATAAGGGCCAAAATACCAATAAAAATCCCTTTCATTTCATTCATTCTTTAGTCAGTAGGGGGAGATAAGCTATTTAATTGCAGTGGTTTTATATTTTTCAGAGTTACGATTTGAAAGTTGAGTTTTGGACCCCTATTGTATATTTTTACATATTAAAATATTCATTTTATTATTTATACATTATTTTTATAATTTTATATTTCTATAATTTTGTAAATATTACTTATAATGTATTTTTATATTAAAATCAGAATAAAAATATAAAAGAAAAACAAAATAAAATACTTGTATATAAAATACATAGGTATAATACTTATACTTATACATGTACTTTTAACACTTATATTTTATTAAGTATATAAAGTACTTCAAAAATCAAAATAAAAATATATTTTATATAAAAATATTTTATAAATTTATAAAATAATAAACAAAAATAAATAAATTAAATTCACAAAATAAAAATAAAATAATAAAATATATAGATATGTATACCTATAAAGGGTATAAATGGTAACTAGTAATTTTATACCTCTAAAAAATAATTAAAAATCACCATAAATTAATTTATAAAATAATAAACATTTTATTTAATAATAAAAAATTAAATAATTCATTTTCTATTTTTAAACAATTTTACAAGGATTTTTTCCAGAGAATTTTCTTGTTGGTCCACGTGGACCAACCAAAAGCAGGGATGAGCATCGGGCCAGGTCAGGCCGGGCCCTTCCTAGCCCAGCCCGAGCCCAATTTGATTATGCGGGCCTGCGGGCCGGGCCCAAGCTCGGGATTTTGCTGAAAACCCAGCCCAAGCCCGAGCCCAGCCCGCAAGTACATGGGCCGGGCTTGGGTCGGGCCGGCCCGCTTTATAAAAAAACTTGGTGCTGGAAATCTGAAAATACATGTCGTCTTATAAATCCTCACCTCCTGATCTTTTTTCTCCACAAAAATACACATCAGATTTTTTTTAGTTTAAGTATACAACCTAATATTGATTCAAGACAACCTTAAAAAACACTTTGATATCAGCTGATATGTCCTTTAAGCAATACAAAATAACTAATTGCTCAAAAAAGCGGGAATAAATTGCTTGCAGTAAATCCCAATAAGATTCAACAAACATGGCAAAGTTGGACCACGTAATCCAATCAATGGCCGGCGAGGAAATCCATGATATTTCAAAAGCGATTCCCAGGTGAATCATGAATTCCAGGAACAAAAATTATGCTCTCCCATTCGGATTAGAGAATCGTGTGCAAGTTGCTACGAAGAATGGATGTTCTCGTTTTTCCAGATGTGGTCAATCTGTTGTCCACGATTGTAGGATAGAAAAATTCTTATTGATTAGATTCTATTCTCGTTTTCTCTCTAAAAATAATAATTGTCGACAGTGCACGAGCGAGAAAGGGGCAGTGAAGGCTAGAAGGGTGAGGTCTGTGAGGAGGAGCCGAGGTGGTGCGATGGTAGGGCTACAACGGACTGGCAACTCGAAGGCTCGAAGGTAGGGTGGGTTAAGATTTTGGTTTGGAGGGGTCTTACTCGGGCCGGCCCACGGGCTTCGGGCTCGGGCCAGCTGCTGCCCGAACCCGGCCCGAAATGTGAATCGGGCTAAACTCTAAGCCCAAGCCCGCCCGTTTATAGTTCGGGCCCGGGCCTGGATCGGGCTTCTTCGGGCCGGGCACCAGGCTGGGCCAGGCCGGCCCGAACAAATGCTCATCCCTAACCAAAAGGCCCCTTTGGTTGACCTCGGTCAACTCTCTGACCGAGGTCTGTCTAGTGTCAGATCTGCATTTTTCTTGGTTTTCGCCTAATTTTCTAGGCCACTCCTTACACTGTTTCATGATGCGTCCTACACAATTTTTTCCCCTACTAATGGTCTTACACGCCCATATCTTATCTTGGGGATTGGATCGTTGTGGCGCCTCTGGCGTCTCGATCTTCACGCCCTCTCGACCACTCTTCAAATTAGCCCCCGTCACCTCCATTCCCTTGTTGAACACTCTTTGACATGCTTGAAGCCTCCCAAGACCTAGCTCCGAACTGGGTGTGGTGACAGCACACCCTCCAGCTCTTCGGGGAGGCCTTCGACGAGTCGAAGGTGTCGTTCCACCACCTCCGGTGGGTCGCCACCGTCGAGGTCTATCTCGGGTGTATACCCTCGAGGTTCGTTTTATCTTCTGTTTTTCTTGGCCGTTCTACTTCTCTATAGTATTAGGATTGTATCCCCGTATCCAGTTTACCTTTTTACCCACCTAATCATCGTCTCCTCGCCGGAGCTTGCTCCAGCGAGATTATTCTCACAGCCTCCCCAGCCCATTTCGCCTCTCTACGGGGTCGGGGCAATTTGCCCCCGACCCTATCATTTTTTTTTGTTGCAGGTCGGTGCGTGCCTGTGAGTTTCTGAAACAATCTTGAGAGTTCGCCGGAGCACCTGGGCGCGCTTCGCTCCTCCATCTCCTCCGACGCGCCCTAGTGCTTCTCGCGTCCTTTTGAAGACTCTAGCAGAAAGACCGCCTCACCGGGAGCATTTTGTGCCTCGTCGATCCACCTATCACCGTCGGGGTTGCGAGGGGGGCGTGACTGAAAGTCGCCGGACCCGGCGTGCTTCCCAGTTCCTCCTGCCTTGCTCCCCACCGTCCGATCGACGAGGTGTTCTTGGCGAGCTTCAGCCACCGTAGGATCTCTCCCATCATCAGCCGCTGGATCATCAACGAGCATCTAATCGTGTCCGCACGCAACGAAGGGGCATTGCGGGCCCAGGCTTCGACACGTGGCAAGTGAGGCGCGCTGCGCCGTCCGATCCGCTAAGGTGCGTGGGTATTTTGCCATTCTTCCCCCGCCAATTTTTGTATTACGTAATTCATATCGAAACTTTCATGTGCCGTTTTGAAGTTTTGTAAACTTTGTGCAAAGGCCCCTAGCTTTTTGTGATATTGCAGTGGTGTCCCTGCCAGGTGCACACGTGGTCCCTCACGTGGGCCTTGGCGATTTTGCATCACTACCCTTAGGCTTCTAAAAATTTGTATTTAGTCCACGAAGTTTTATTTCAGAATATATTGTTGTGTGGAAATTACATCTTTGCCCTCAGACTTTTGCTTATTTACAAAATTGCCCCTTGCATGTATGTAGTTTCTTATTGTTATCTCTAATTTTTGCATACATCTCTAAAGCTATAAAAAATCCACAAAAATTACAGTAGGTCTTTGTTGCATATTAGTTTAACGGCACATTTTTATTTTGCATATTTATTGCATTTTAATATTTATAAAAAATAAAAAACAACCATTTTCAGCACTGTTTGCATTATAAAATCCATAAAAATTATAAAAACACCCCAAAAAATTCCCCCCCAAAATATATATTGTCTATTTTAGTGTCTTTTAACTTCAGTCCAAAAATCATAAAAAATATAAAAGAAAACTCCTAAAAATTATAAAACTCTAAAAACCTTCAATATATATATATAATTCATAAAAAATCTGAAAATTGTGTTTTCTTTTCCTTAATTTTCTTTATGTTGTTATCTTTAATTTAAAATTAATTTGGAGAATTTTTGTTACTGTTTCTATTTTATTTCTCCATTTTAATTTCAGCTTTTTAATTTGTTCACTATTTTTAGTAATGTTGACTTTAAAAATACCAAAAAAATTAAGAAAAATCTAAAAAAATCACAAAAACATTATAAAAGTTTAAAAAGACCAAAAATATTTTATTTCCCTAATTTTGAGCAATTTTCCTTATTTTTATAAATACCTTATCCTCTCTTTTCTTATATTGTATATATATTCCTTTTATTAAAAAAGAAAATATAAAAAATATAAAATATAAAAAGAATATAAAATCAGAAAATTAAAATTCAAAATATAAAAAAATATAAAATCTAAAAATTAAATAAAAAAATATAAAAAAAAATAAAAAACCCACAAAAACATAGCACAGATAGACACTTGATCACATTCCCAGTTTTGAACATTTTGCCCCGTTCTACCTGTCTGCTCCCTGTGTTCGACCTCTACAATACTTGCACCTATACACATCTTGTTGTAGAGTTATCATAAATTTTAACTCCTCACATTTACTTCCATTGCTTGATTTATCTGTTGTGGGTTAATTGTTGTTTGAATAACGGATTTCGCTGGAGGTCAAATCAACGACTGTTGATTCGCCTTGTGAGTCAACACGACCTCTCGAAATTCATGTCCAACAGCAATATTTGTCTATATGTTCTTTTTTGTGGGTTTTGAATTTTTAATTTTTATTTTATTTTCGATTTTATATTTTTATATTTTGATTTTTAATTTTCTATTTTTATATTTTCTTTTTATACTTTTATAATTTTTATATTTCTTTTTCTTTTAATATATGTAGCTATATATAGGATATATATACAATATAAGATAGGGTGAATTGAAATATTAATAAAAATAATCAAAATAAAGAAAATAAATAATTTTTGGATTTTATATAATTTTTTAGTTTGTTATTTTTTCAGAAATGTTTGCTAATTTTTATATATTTTTAAGGTTAAATCCCCTAAATCAGGGTTTAATTAAATACCTGAAATTAAAATGGAGATATAAAATAACAAATAGAGTAAAAACTTCTCCAAATTAACTTCAATATAAAGATAATATTACAAAGAAAAATTCAATGATAGAAAATATTTTTTAGGATTTTTTTATATTTTTATAAGTATTTTTAATGTTTTTCTATTTTTTTTCAATTTTCTTTTATGATTTCTAGTGGTTTTGGTGTGGAGTTGTAAAATAAGTACATAAATATAAACTACATTTTTCGGAATTTTTCAAAATGTTTTTATATTTTTTATGTATTTTAAAGTGCAAACATGGACAAAAAGGGACGTTTTTATTTTTAATAAATACTAAAAATCCTAACATTACAAATTAAAAATATATGCGTGAATATGTGTGCAATCAGGAAGCTACATCTATTTTTTGGGATTTTTTAGAGCAATGTAGCTACATGAAATAAATACAAGAAATAAAGAGAAACTACATTACTAGCAGGGGTGCTTTTGCAATTATCATAAAGTTTAAGGGCCTATACAGATTTTTCACAAAAATATAGAACTAAATAAAATAGTTTCTGGACTAAATGGAAATACACTAAGATGTAGGGATCCCCTTGCAAAATTACCAGCACCTCATGCATGCAAGCTCGTGAGGTGACGTAGTCAGGGACATAGATGCAAATATAAAAAATATGAGGGTCTTAAGTGAAATTATTACAAAAATAAATAAATGGAGGAAAGTTTAAGGGCTAAAAGATAAAGTATAAAAATCGGCTGGGCTAGGTTGCAAAATACCCAACTAACGATGCCATCGAACAGTCCCTAAAGATTCACTTATCCATGTGTCGTACCGGAATGATCGATGACACTTCGAGTCAGATGGCCAAGATTAGATCTCCAAGAGAAGATTCTATGGTGAAGGCATGGCGTGATCCAACGGCTATGGTGGAAGATGGGCCCTGCTCTCGATCCGACGGTCAAGAATGATAATGGAAGAACTAGGAAGAAGCACTGGCGGAGCGAGCTTCCTCCGCCAAGGTCACCCTCCTCCATCATTGGTAGAAGCTCTACAGGTGCCCCATATGCTCCCGACAGGTTTCTCTATCTATTGGGGCCTTCAAAATGCCCGGAGATGCGCTGGGGCACACCCACGAGGGCGGCGGAGAACATGTGCCCTAGGTACCTCCAATGAAGGGGAATAAATCGCTCCAGCAGCTCTTCGATTTTAGTTCTTGCACAAGAACCAACCCCGAGTTGAGGGTAAACTACCTCAACCTAGTTAGAGGGAAATAGAAGCGGTGGCTGGCATCGGGAGAGAGTGGAAGCATTTGCCGGAGCGGGGCTTCCGTGAACATCAAAGAAGGGCTTAAGGCTACTGGAACATGAAATAAAAAGGCACAACAGATATATTAAGCTACGGTTAAGCTAAGAGAAATTATAAAATAGAGGTTTACCTCATCGGGGAACCGATAAGAAGAACCTCAACGGTGGCGTTCCACTGGAGGTGGCGGAACCGGCCCTCAAGGCCTCGCTGGACCATGCTCGAGGTTGCTAGAGCCTCCCCTGTCACGGGAGTCAATCCAGAGCGCAAGAGCAGGCCAAGGCTTCGTCAAGAAGGGGTTCAAAATGGGGAAGAAAGAAGAAGGAGTTTTTTTACAAGTGACGAACGGGTGGAAAGATCGAGGGATATTGAGCATATCAGTGATTCACAGCCTGAGGAGACACTAGGGCGTGTATCACCAATGATCAAGGAGAAAAAGTCGTCAAAGATTCGACTCGAAAGGGTGAAAGGAGAATGCTCCAAAAAGAATCAAGGCAAAAATGATGTTTGGCAGGGTACCTGAGGCGGGTCAAAGAGTTGGCACGCGGTCAACCCTCCAAGCAACTTGGTTGGTCTACGTGGACCAACTAGGAAAAATCCTCTGAAAAATAACTGAAAAATAAATTTAAAATAATAAATGAATTTATTAATTTTAGTTTTTAAAATAAAAAAAGTTTATTATTTTCTTAGTTATTTTATTAAGATTTTTATTTATTTTTTAGAGCTTTAGAATTACAAATTAGTTTTTAGGGGTTATTTATAGCTATATTTATCTATGTATTTTGGTCTTTTATTTTGTATTTTTGATTTTACTAATTTAATTTATTATTTTATACATTTATAACTTATTTTTAGATACTTAAATATATTTTTATTATATTTTTATGATATAATATATATACTTAATTAAATAGGTATATTAATTCTATCGGTATAGTTATAAGTATTTTACTTTGTATTTTCTATGAATATTTTTTTAATATTTTATTTATGATTTTATTCATTTTTCAATAATTACATTCATTATAAAAAATATTTACAAAATTATAAAAATATAAAATTATAAAAATAATGAATACAAAATAAAATGAATATTTTAATTAGGTAAATTATACAAAAGGGGTCCAAAACCTAACTTTCACATCTTAACTCCAAAAAATATGAAACCACCTTCATTAAATAGCTTATTAAAAGCTATATACAATTAAAGGTGATTTTCATATATTTTTAGTTTTTATTTTAGAGATATGGGTCTGGGAAGTTGGGATTTTGGATTCTAATTTAGACTGTATTTATTACCTTGTATATTATTTTTGTGTGAAATTAATTTCATATTTTTCTATTATTATTATCTACAAATTTCATGCTCAAAGTTTATTTATTTGAAGTATAAAAAGTGGAAATAAAAATAGATCCCAAAAATGAATAAAATAAATTAAATAAATGGGATTTTTATTGTATTTTGGCCTTATCTCCCCCTACTTTATTCCTTGTCAACCTAGTCATAGAGATGCCTAGGTCTTGGAATTTAGGCTCATAAAATATTTTAAATATTTTATTCTTTTATTTTCTTTATTATATAATTTTGGCATTAAAAATTGTATTTTATACACAATTTACACAAAAATGCATGAATGCTAAAATGCATGAATTAAGGGTATTTACACGTATTTAAGAGGGTTTTAAGGCCAAAATGTAGAATAAAGATGATGAAATGGAGATTCATCACATGCACACATGGAGTTTCAAGTTCGCCGAAGTATCTTGAGCTTCATTGCTCTGTGACGAGTCGCAAAATCGGCCCTTTAATAGTGCGGAATTAACACTTGGAATTGTCGTAGCAGTCGGGCCAATTCGGGTCATCAAAAGATCATCTCATTTAAATATATGCCAATGATAGATTAAAATGAGACGATCGTAATTTATTTTTTTTACTTGGCAAGAAACCAAGGTCGAACTCAGGGACACGAGCCTCTCTCGTATTAATCGGCTTTAAGTCTATTTAATTAAGTGCTGAGTTAAAGGCATATAGGTCAAAATCATGCAAGAGAAGACATCAATGCATTAAATAAACGTGCATTTTTTTATTAATTTTTATAATGCAAATAGATGCAATGAACATATGCCCTAGGTTAAAAGTATGATCCAAATGAATCACAAGTTAATTTCAGATTAAAATGAAGCACTAACTCGTTTGACATAATTTGCAAGGTTAATCAAAAAGGCATAAAAGACTCTAGAGTTAATAAAAAATACATTAAGATCATAGTGTCAAATCAAGAGAACAAATATGCCATTAAAATGTACGTCAAACAAGCGTGAAAATGAAATTGAAATCAACTTAATCGGAGCTACGAGGCTCAAGATATGCAACAAAGAAAACAAGGGCATAACTGAAAGAAAACATGAAAAGATAACTACAAAAAGGTCCCTGGAAAGGAATGAAATGCAATAAAAATAAAGTACGGGGCCTTCCCTGTAAATTATCCATATGCGCGGGGACCTTTTTGCAAATTTGAAGAAATCCGTGGGCTGCTCTGCAAATTTCCCAAAAATAGCACGTGCGCAGCACGTGCTATCCAGGCTCGGATTCAGGCTTGGAGTCGGCAGAGGCTCAAGGTTGCTTCGACTTGGCTCGTATGTTGGATCGGACTCACTGCAGGCTCGGAGGTGGTTCGGACATCCAAGCCTGGAGGCTCGGAAGTGAGGCTCGGTGGCGCTCTGGTGATGACACGTGGCCGAAGATGAACCCTCTGATCACAAGGATCGAAGGGCTCTGAAGATCATATGCATGGTTGTTCCCTGGCCGTCAGATGCTCACCGGATGGAACCATCCGACGGCCACTGTGTCTCCTTCTTCAGGCGAAAGTGGCGGCGCGTTCGGGTATCCGGCGACGGTGGCTCTTCTCCGCCGCTCGTGATCAGCTGATGGCGACTTCCCCATAGCTCCTTAGATAGACGTCGGAGAAGCTGGGAGCTCAAGGGAGGTCCAGGAGTCTCTAGATCTGTGCATCTGAGCTCGAGCAGTTGATGCGGAAGTTACGAAGATGGCTCCGGCGTACGCTCCGACCATTGAAGGCTCGTGAAGACCTGCAGTGTTAGGCCAAATAGCCGAAGCAGATGATGTGCGTGCGTGCGACGTGGAGTGAAGTGGAAGCTCAACGGGGACGAAGAACAAGGGAAGCACGGAGCTCCTCCGCCGCGAGGGCAGAGGAGATGGGTCGGAGGAGATATAAGGTTTGGAGGAGGGAGAAGGTGATCGGAGGAGTACGCGAGAAAGGGGGAGGTGCGGCAGGGCTAACGGGATGGTCAACGGAAGGCAAAAGCGGCCGGAGAGGCCTAATTAAATTGAGTAAAGTAGAAAAAAAATCAGAGAAGAGATCGGAGACCTTACCTGAGGTTGGGCGGAGCGGGGCCTGTGCTCGAGGTCATCGGAGGACCTCGGGGTCATCGCTGAACTCCCCCGGCTACGGGGAGTAGCTTGGCGGAGACGGGGCTCCGCAGGCCTGGCCTACCATGGCCAGGGGTCGTCACCGGGGCATACCTTCGTCTTCGCGCTCCTCACTGCCCCCTCGCTGTCACCGGGGGGCGGGGACTCGCTGGGAGGTTTCCCTCGTACAGGTGGACGGGGGTGAACGGAGGAAGGTGCAGTGTATTTGAAGAAGTGAAGGCCGGTGATGGTGGTGGCGGTCGTGTGTTTCGAGGCGAAGATGAGGCGAGTGGAGAGGATATCGGAGTTAGTGGAGTGATGCGCGAGGTAGAGGGGAGATGGAGGACCGTCGTGGGGCAACTGGCGATGGGAGATGGAGGCTGGTGAGGGCGAGAAAAATGGAAGGGGGAGAGGGTTGCGGGAGGTGGATCGTGGGAGAGAGAAGAAGGCTGGAGGTTGACGACGACGCTCCGCTGTTGGATCTGGAGATCCAACGGTGGAGAATTCGGCGCGGAGCGACGACCATGATGAGATCGATGGCGACACGATCAAAGGGCCCAAGTGGCTGCCACGTGTTGGGCTCTGCGCTCAGAGCTGACGGACGGTTTGGATCAGATATTAGGGTTGATCGAGCGGCCGAGGAAAGAGGAGGAAACATCGGTTGAGATGGAGAGTCGAGGAAGCGATCGGGCGGTCTACGAACGGCCACGTGGCACGCTCTGCGCAAGGCGCTTACGTGCGGTGGTGATGAAGTTCTAAAGAGGATCTGATGGCTGGGGACATAAGCAGGCGTGGACAAGGCCTAGTCGTGGGATCTCAGGAGGAGATCCGACGGTTGGAAGAGGAGGCGGAAGAGACAAGGGAGGCGGGGCCACGTGGCTCCCCCAGAATGGGCCACGTGGCCCAATCAGATTATTCAGATGGAATTTTTGATTTTTGAAGGCTTAATTGGTCGAATTTAAGAAAACTCAAAACATGAAATTTGTAGACCTTGATGAGATCTACAAGTTTCATGTTGACCAAAACTGGAGATGAAATCAAACAAAAGCCCGAAATATTTTTGAGGGTATTTTTTAAGCTAAAAAATACCACGAATTTTTGTTTTGCCATTTTTTGTGGTTTTTAATTTATTTAGGACTCTGTTAATTACAAGACTTTAACCGGGATTTATTGACACTCAGCTTAAGCAAGGGGGTTAAAAATGAGAAATAAAGATGATGAAATCGAGTTTCATCACTCTGACGACCTTGCGCGTGCCCTCTGATCGATGTCGGAGATTTGTGGAGATTCAAATCCATAGAGGACCGCTGCAAGAGCACGTCTGGCTCTTTTGAAGCTTTAGGTAGCGCTGAAGGATCGTGATCTGAATGATCAAACTCGCCTCGGTGGAGTTCGTCCCTGTTCGTCCACTTGCCCTCTACGCTGTTGATTCCAGCCATGTTCTTGGCGATGCACAGTAGCCGTCGGATCCTAGCGCATCTACTCCGTTTGATCGCCTTGGGCGATCTAATCCAGACAGTTGGTGTGATGTGGCATTAGACTACCTTAGTACGCCACGTCTCAAGTGATTGCCTACCCACCGTTAGATGACTGCCTGTTGGGGTATTTTGCAGTTTCTACACTAACAAATTTTGTATTTAATTTTATTATAGAAACTTTCCTCTGATGTTTAATATTTTTGTACTATTTGCAAGATTGCCTCTAAGACTACTCAGATTTGCTTTTCAATCCTCGGCCACATCACCTCACATCCCTGGCGCGCGTGAGGTGCATGCTTTTTGTGAGGGGACCCTCGTAGCTTTTACTATTTTGATTTAGTCTAGAAAAGTTTTTATTATGTTATAAACTTTCGATAAAGTTGCATATGGGCCCTTAAACTATTTGATAATTACATTTTGACCCTCGCCGCCATGGCTCACGTTTGTTTACACGTGAGCTTGAGCATTTTGCAATAAGGCCCTCGTGGGTCTTGGATTTTGTGATAGGTCATGTAACTTTTTGTATGCATTATAAATTTTTGGGAAAATTGCAAGTTGTCCCCTGAGCTTTCTACTATTTACATTTATGCCCTTGTTAGTAGTGTAGTTCCTCTTCGTTGTTTATATTTATTTCATATATCTACATTGCTCTGAAAAATCTCAAAAAATATGTCTTTGCTCCTGATTGCATCTACGTTTATGCCATATTTTTATTTCCAATTTTAGATATTTTAAATTTTTATAAAAAATAAAAAAATGTCATTTTTCCCATATCTGCAAAATAAAATAAATAAAAATTAAAAAAACTTTTGAAAAATTCCCCCAAAAAATATAAAATAAAACTCAACAAAATTAAAAAACCCTTAAAACCTTTATAAAAATATAAAAAATTCTTAAAAATTCTAAAAATTATGTTTTCCATTTTATAATTTTCTCTATATTATTGTCTATATATTAAAATTAATTTGAAACAATTTTGATACTTTTTTGTATTTTCTCCTCCATTTTAATTTCGACTATTAATTTTTCCCCTATTTTAGGTTTTTTTAACTTTCAAAATTTATAAAAATTAGAAATCTTATCTAAAAAATCATAAAATCTGTAAAAAATTATTAAAAACCCAAAAGTATTTTATTTTCTTCATTTTAATTAAATTTTCTAATATTTATATATAGCCTAGCCTCTCTTATATATACTCTTTAGCTTTATATATTTTAAAAGAAAAAATATAAAAATATAAAAAGAAAAATAAAAAAACTGAAAATTAAAAACCAAAATATAAAATTTAAAAATTAAAATTTTAAATTTTAAAAACCCACAAAAATGAGCACTTATAGACAAATACATCACACTCATTTTTTAGCGTTGTTTGCCTGATCTATCCTGCTTATTCCCTGTGTTCGACACTCTACACATACTTGCACCTATACACATCTTTGTTGTAGAGTTATAATAAATTTTAACTCCATAAATCTTGCTTTTCATTGTTTGATCATTATTGTGGGTTAGTTGTTGTTTTAATCCGGATTTCGTGTGGTCACATCGATGACCGTGTCTCCGTCTTGTGTGAGACATATGAACGCTTGATTTTTGAGTTAAACAAATGGTGCCATTATCAGGGAGTTACAAGACATTTATCGATTTTTTGCTTCATTGTGATTATTTTTTTGTTTTTGTGCTCTATATATTTTCCTATTTATTTGATATAGTGTGAGCTGATGAACCCCTCTCTTTGTTTACTTTGTGTGAGCTACCATGGATCGAGGGAGGAGGTTTACTCAAGGTGCCTGCGCACCCACGTGAAGCCAGAATCTGACTCTTGACTTAGCACCAAAGAAGGCTGAGAGAAATTTTGAAGACAAGAGCTCCACTTGCATTTTCTTTATTATTATTTCATTTATTTGTATAATTCAAGTGAGAGAGAGAGAGAGAGACTTTAAATTGTAATAATACATGTACTATGGACTCTAGACATTCATGCCCAATTTACAAGTGTTTGTTCACTTGGGGGCTCACCATAATTTTTTGTGTTTTCTTCACATTTTTTTATTTGTTTCTTGGTTTTGTTTTTTTTCTCTTTTGTGTGATTGAGCCCTTAGCTTTAGGAGTTTCTTGACGATAGATTAAGGCCAAACACTTAATTACATTTTCATGTACCTATAGTAACGTTTGGAGTTAGTTAAATTTTGAATTGCTTCTTACTTAGTCTCGGAACCCCATACCGTGAGAGTCTTCCATACAACGCTTGCAAGACCCACTATTGTGGGCACCGAGGAGACTTCAATACCAGACTCTTAGGTTCCATTCTAAGTCATTAGCATTGATTTTTCACGCTAATAGCAATTTCTGAACTTATGGCAGTTTCATCTGCCTGCGTTTTGCATATAGTGTAGGTTCAATTTTGCTGAGCATCTTTGCATGTAGAGTGCTGGAGGCAAGGTGAGCATTTACGCTTTAGCATTCATCGTCATTTTTGCTGCTTGCATTGCTTTTCCACCTCTCTACCTCTGATTTTGATCACATATGTGCTAAGGAAAAATGACTCCTCGATAGGTTAGTGCATTTCTTATTAAAAATCCAAAAAAATGATAATAAATAAATTTGGGTCTACTGGTATTATTTGACTCTAAAATACACTAAAAAGAAAACATTTGTCTTGGGGCAAGTAATCCCCTCATTCTCTTTGTTTTACATTGCTCACGTACACATTACGGTTAGTGTCCAAATCCTATTCAATCAACCTAAGTGTTTATACAATTTTGTGATTCTCATCTAACTCTAAAACATACAAGATAAAAAGACTGACTTTCATGGTCTCTCCCGAGTTGAGTAGGTGAATTGAGGGGTTCGTTTTGTGTGAGTTTGCTTGTGATTGTTTGTGTGTATTCTAGATCATCTCTGCGCATTTGCACCTTTTTTCTCACTTCTCTTGATTTGACCTTCATGATCTCCTGATTATTTTCTCTTGTTTCGAGATGGTTGACTGGAGCATTTTTTTCCGAATTTCGTGGATCCTTCGTTCACTTTAGTCGGTCCACCTTTCTTTTTCTAGGAGGACTTTGCTCCTGATTTTTGTACATATCTGACCAACCCATTATTTCAGGATCCAGATTTTGACCTTTTCCCATCATTTCCACCACCATCACCCTCACATTTCGACAATCCCCTCTTCTTATAATATCCTGAACTTATAATATCCTGAACCAGAATGTGATTTTTCTCGCACCCACCACCCACACTCGACACACCCGATCCTGAGATTTTAGAGTCACCTTTCATGATGTCCATACTTGAGACCTTGAATCAGATGATGGAGCATATGAACTCGAGGCTGAATGATATAGGTAGCATAAATAAGATCCAGCATGACACTCCATTATTTGAGGATTTGGATTCATTTGAAGATTATCATGAGAGCTTGCAATCACCCAAAATACAAAAAATGAGCAAAATTAAAAAATACAAAAAGATTTAGGGAGACATGTGGTTTACTCGGAATGTGAGGAGTGTGCCCATCTGCCAGATCCTTTGACCACACATCCATTCACATCTTGTCCCACCTTTGACCCCAAGTATACCACTGTACAGACTACTCCAGGCTTTCCTCGTGTACATGATGATTCCGATCTCCTCCCTTATATGGAGGAGGTCCAAAAATTCAAAAAACATGTTCACTAAAACTGAAGTGGTGGCCGTTATTCATGAGATCATTGATGCCCCACTTCTCCAGGCCATGACCGAATTATCTACTCCTCATCATAAGAAGAGAAAGCAAAGGAGCAGATCTGAGCGTCATATCTCGACCATGGCCACTGTTCACGCCATCACACATAGTCCTATTCCTAGGAAGAGGAACACAACTACCCCATTCATTAGCTGCACCATCTCTGACCACACATGTGATCACACTCTCCTCGACGACGGTGCTTCGATTAGCATCATTCCCTCCTTGCTGGCATAGTCTCTTCACTTAGGGCCTCGCAAGAAAACCAGGATGATCATTTAGCCTGCTGATGGATCTATCAAGAGGTCGAAGGTATCCTTGAAGACGTCGTCATTTCGATTCAGGGCATGAGCTACAATGTTGATTTTGCAGTATTGCCCATGGAGACCTCCACTAGGGAGTACTCTCCAATTATTCTGGGACAACCATTCCTCGCCTCTGCAAGGGTTGTTATTGATTATGGATCAGGAGAGATTCGCTTCCGTCCTATTGATGAGAGTGATGTGATCATCACCACACCTACTACCGATAGAGACTTGCACCTGATGTGACTTCACCAATTCTAGCTGACCACGGGGACCGTGACCTTGATGAGACCATCAGAGACTTTTGCTGCTTATTGGATTCCACCGAGACCCAAGAATTCCTCTCCAAGGAGGAAGACTTGGAAAGCATGGACCTTGGCGTTCCTTCTTCTAGAATTTGGTGATGTGTTGATGACATCCGTGGGATTTACATGATTGACACCATTGAGCGGAGGGTAGATATAGATAAGACTAAGGACGAATTTGATTTGGTTGCTTTTATTCAGGAATTCGGACCTTTTGATATGAATGATGATCCGATTGAGACTGTAGAGGATGAACATGATTTGACTACTTCTACTGATGAGTTCGTTCCTTTTGGTTTTGACCTAGATGAGACCTTACAGGACGACATTGACTACACTTCTTCCGATGGTGAGTTCGTTCCTTTTGTGATGACATTTGTGAGACACCCAAGGTCGGACCTAGCCGTACTACTTTCATTGATCCGTCTATGCCTTCACACCCTAGGATCACTGAGGACCTTCACCGTGTCGACCCTGATCAGTTTGTGTCATATGAGGATCCTGATGTTGACTTGCACTTTGTCAGATCTATTCCTCAGCGGTCCCGCAAGAAGGTTCGCTTTCGACCTTCTTGACCCTTTATATATCCTCCTTGTTGTATATTCCTTTTCCTCCGTCCATCCTCTGTCTCGCTCTTCCACCCTATTCTCATGTGTGTGCCTTACTTAGGACATACTTTGTCCTAGGTATAAGGGGGGTGGATGAGTCGAATGTTTATTTGACGTTCCATTTCATCACTGTTGTTATTGCCTATACGTAGGGCTTCTTTTACCCTAAGTATAGGGGGAATGATGTGTACATTCTACTCGATCTCTTCTTCTATCTTCCGATCTCTTTTCTTCTTTTCCTTTTATATCTTCTTTTTCTACCAAAAAGGTGTCACCTCTTTTTGCCAGTCTTCTATACTTAGGATGTACTTTGTCCTATATATAGGGGGGTGTGCATCCTGATTTCTTTCATTCTTTGATCCTTACTATTGTCTCCTCTTATTGTCTATACTTAGGGATATCTTACCCTAAGTATAGGGAGACAATCTGAGTACGATCTGTTCATTCCCACCCTTGACCCTCCCTGCTTTGTGTATAGTCTGCTATACTTAGGATTATTTGATCCTATGTATAGGGGGAACGGTCAACTTTCTTTGTTCATTCATTTCTTTGTTCATTATTCTTTAAACTCTTCTATACTATGTATGAGTTCTGTCTTCTCATTTTCTCTCTGATGTATGAGGACATAGCTCAAGCTATGTATTGGGGGGTTGTATATACTTCGTATATACTTTAGCCATAACTCATACTTTCATATTTTTTCTTAATAATTATGGCTAACAATCCTATTAAATTAATTAAAACATAATTAATAAAAGATGTTGATTATTCTTCAAATTCTTTTTATATTTACTGATAAATAAATCAGGTGAAAATGTTGTGTTTGCAAAATGTTTGAAAAATAGTTAAAAATATTTTCAAAAAATTTTTTGGAAATTATTTGGAAAATTTTTTGTTAAATATTTTCAACCTTTGAATAATTGTTTTGTTTGCAAAAATTTATTTTCTTATATGAAATAAAAATGTTTGAAAAATGATTTGCAAATGATTTGGAAAATGGTTGCCAAAATATTTTGTTAAATCTATATATACTATTTGAAAAACATTTGTAAAATGATTTTCAAAATGTGTATAAATGTTTGTAAAAATTCTTTGTAAAGACTATTTTGGACTATAGTTTTCATAATTGTTTGAAAAATCTTTTTCAAATAAGTTTGAGGAATATATGCATAACCCTAAAATTATGTGTATATATATACCTATGGAATTGACCACTTACACCTTATAAATTCATAAACTCTAATTCTTGTAAATATAAGATGCATCCTTGTGTAAATATTTATACCTAGTTTTGATCCAAAATCTTTTGTTTTGAAAAATTCCAAAAACATTTGCAAAATTTAAAATACCAAAAACATTTACTAAAATCTTTCTGAAAATACAAAAAAAATGCTTAAGCATCATATTTTTCAAAAATCCATAAAACATTCAAAACTTTGAAAATTACATCACAAAAATATTTTGTGCATTCTGCATAGCATTTACGTAGCATTTACATTTTAAGGATTGAGTTTAATAATTCAACAAGTCTAAGTAAAATTCGAAGATTGGAGCTTGGTTGGACCTTAAAATCTACCTAATAACATGAACCTTATATGAGTTGGAATTGAGGTACTTCAGGTCTAGTTGACTTAATTCTTTGAGGATCACAAGACTTAGTTCAATGGATTCTTGACTGCCTAAGTAGAGTATTTTAGAGCACACACATGGCTCTTGTCGATAATTACCTAATTTGGATACCTGAACCTTTCACTTGGCTCAGCTCAGTTGGAGTGGCGAAGGGATTGGATTTGCCAGTATGAGATGCACACAAGTGGAAACATTTGTCCTACTTTAGGGACGGAAGTGCACCCCAACCCGTCCATTGATGATGAATTCCGAAGACAAGAGAGTATGGGTTGCAATAATGCTTCAAAAGAGGGATAGTCTACTGGCTCAAGAGGAAAAACTCCTTTCTAAATGCTGCTGTAAATAGTATTTAAAAAAACTCCAAAAAAGTGGACATGCTTGTTTAAAAATAAAATGCTTCCCGAAGTGTATATTTGTATAGTCAATAAGCAAGCTTGAGCTTCAAAGTCAAATCATGTGAGCCTGCAGGTGGATGACTTGACTACACTGGTCTTGCATCCTAGGATAGGTAGCTACACTGTCTACCGTGCATTCTTCTCTTCACCCCTTCTCTTGAGCTACTTGTTACTTGAACTTAGAAGGGAATACCCTATTCCTTGAGGAAGGAGTTACTAGATTGGGGAATCACTGGGTTGTCATATTGGATAAGTCAGTCTCTTTATCATTTTAGTTGGGAAGAGCCACTATCACATACATTGTATGAGTCAGATTCATAATCATAAGGGTTTACGTGTGAGTTAAAATCTTTTGACCAGGCTATTGAGGAGACTTGAGCAGAGTTTTGGGATTCTCGAAGGCTGTTCGATTTCAAATCTGATTCCCATTAAGGTTCCGTCTGCACTAAAATTCCAAGGGTTCGACTTATGCTCCAAACTTTTATTTTGTGAAGACAAGTTTGATAATTAAACTTAATCCAATTTCTTTCCTTTTCTTTTCTTTGTTTTTCTTTTATGCACTTATTGCGTAATTGTTTGCTAGGGACTAACAAAGGAAAGTATAGGGGGATAATGAATCTCCATTTCATCATATTTATTCTATCATTTTGTCTTTAAAACCCAAGTAAATTCATGTAAATAGACTTAATTCATGCATTTTAACATCCATGCATCATTGTGTAAATAGTGTATAAAATGTGATTTTTAATGATAAAATTATAGAATAAATAAAAGGAAAGAAAAAAATAAAATATTGAAAATATTTTATGATCATAAACCTCGAGACCTAAGCATTCAAAAACTAGGTAGATAAGGAATAAAGTAGGTGCAGATAAGGCCCAAAATACAATAAAAACATCTTTTATTTAATTCATTTTTATTTATTTTTAGGATCTATTTTTAGTTCCACTTTTTATACTACAAATAAAGAAATTTTGAACATGAAAGTTGTAGATAATAGAATATAGAAAAATACAAAATTGATTTCACACAAAAATAATGTACAATGTACAAAATACAGTCTAAATAAATTTCCAAAATCCCAACTTCCCAAACCCATATCTCTCAAATAAAAACACAAAATATATCAAAATCACTTTAATTGTATATAACTTTTAGTAATCTACTTAGTGAAGATGGTTTCATATTTTTTTGAGTTAAGGTATGGAAGTTAGGTTTTGGACCCTTATTGTATAGTTATACTGATTAAAATATTCAATTTATTTATTATCCATTATTTTTATAATTTTATATTTTTATAATTTTGCAAATATTATTTATAATATTTGCACCTTAAAACATGAATAAAAACATAAATAAAACATAAAAATAAAATACTTGTATAAATTTCATAGATGAAATACATATATCTATACCTATAGAATAAATACACCTAATTATTTAAGTGTATATATTATATCAGAAAAATATAATAAAAATATATTTAAGTCTATAAAAATAAGTTCTCCTCGTAGAGTGCTCTTACACACCCTTTGTTTGCCTTGAGGATTGCGTTACTGATTCACCAACTTTCCATAGATTCTTCCATCCACTCGATCAGATGTATAAAAACCCATTCGATATTCCATTCAAATTTTGAGTCCCTTTTGGCCCTTTTCTTGTCCTCTTTCATGCCTGAAGGCTAGAGGATAGTGACAACTCCCTAGTCGATCCCTTGGTTGGTCAGAGAATCGCTGAGAGATCCACTCTGCCACCTTCGTCGGTCACCGGCATTGAGGTCCCCCATCTCACGGTCTTTGGCCACTCGAGGTCCATTTTCCCTTTGCTTTAGATAGCTCTAGTCATTGGCATTTACTTTATGCTTGTACTTTATCTTTTAATAATTTTAGTCATGTAGATTTAGGTCCCAAACATCCTCGTCGGAGCTCCGCTTCGTCCACCTTCCTTTTCGCCAACCCCCGCTCCATTCCACCCTGCTGCGGGGTCGAGGAAGTTTTCCCTTAACCCTTTGATTCTTTTTTGCAGGTCCTGGAGCTAACGTGTCTGCTAGAGCTCGTTTTGGAGGTTTGTCGAAGTATATGGAGCTTCATTGCTCCAGCAACCTCGTGCGTGCCCTCCGGTCGATGCTGAAGATTTTTGGAGCTTCCAGTCCAAAGAGGACCCCTGCAAGAGCACGTCTGGCCATTTTGAAGCTTCAAGGAACGCTCGAGGACCGTGATCTGACTGATCGAACTCACCTCGACGGAGTTCGTCCCCGTTCGTCCACCTGCCTTCTGCGCCGTTGATTCCAGTCATGTTCTTGGCGAAGCATAGTAGCCGTCAGATCTAAGCTCATCTCCTCCATTCGATCACCTTGGGTGATCTAATCAAGATTGTTGGTGCTAAGCGGCTTCAGACTAACTTAGCACGCCACGTGGCAAGTGATTAACTACCCGTCGTTGGATGCCCACCTATTGGGGTATTTTGTAGTTTCTACCCTAACAAATTTTGTATATTATATTAGTACAGAAAATTTCCTCTAACATTTAATATTTTTGTAATATTTGCAAGATTGACCCCAACACTACTCATACTTGCTTTTCAGTCCCCGGTCACGTCACCTCGCGTGCCTGGTGCGTGTGAGGTGCTGGATTTTTGCGAGGGCACCCTCGTAGATTTTACTATTTCATCTAGAAAAGTTTTTACTACATAATAAACTTTCGGTAAAGTTGCGTGCGAGCCCTCAAACTATTTGATAATTACATTTTGACCCCCGTCAGCGTGGCTCACGTGTGTCTACACGTGAGCTTGGGCATTTTGCAGTAAGGCCCTCGTAGACCTTGGATTTTGTGATAAGTCCAATAACTTTTTGTCCGCGTTATAATTTTTTTGGAAAAATTGCAAGTTGGCCCCTGAGCTTTCTACTATTTACATTTATGTCATTGCTAGTAGTGTAGTTTCTCTTTGTTGTTTGTATTTATTTCATATATCAACATTGCTCTGAAAAATCTCAAAAAATAGATGTTTGCTCCTGATTGCATCTACTTTCACGCCATATTTTTAATTTGCAATTTTAGGAATTTTAAATATTTATGAAAAATAATAAACATCTCATTTTCCCTGTTTGCAATATAAAATACATAAAAATGCTAAAAACATTTTGAAAAATCACTCCCCAAAATATATTTTTTAAAATATTTTGCTACTCCAGATGAAAAATCACTAAAAAATATAAAAAAACTCAACAAAATTGAAAACCCTTAAAACCTTTATAAATATAAAAATTTCTTAAAAAATACAAAAATGTTCTTTCTGTTTTATAGTTTTCTCTATATTATTATCTATATATTAAAATTAATTTGGAACAATTTTGATACTTTTTGGTATTTTCCCCTCCATTTTAACTTCAGCTATTATATTTATCCTTGTTTTAGGGTATTTTTTAACTTTGAAAATATATACAAATTCGCAAAATTATCAAAAAAATCATAAAAATAGTAACAAGTTATTGAAAACCTAAAAATATTTTATTTCCTTCATTTGATTATTTTTTCTAATATTGATATATACCATAGTCTCTCTTGTATGTATACTCAATAGCTTTATATATATTTTTAAAAGAAAAAGGAAATAAAAATAAAAAATATAAAAAGAAAATTCAAAAACAGAAAATTAAAAATCAAAATTTAGAAATAAAAAATCAAAAATAAAAAAATAAAAATTTAAAAACCCATAAAAAGAGCATTTATGGACAAATACACCACTCTCATTTTTTAGCATTATTTGCCCGATCTATCCAGCTTATTCCCTGTGTTGGATACTCTACACATACTTGCACCTATACACATCTTTGTTGTAGAGTTATAATAAATTTTAACTCCACAAATCTCGATTTTTATTGTTTGATCATTATTATGGGTCAATTGTTGTTTTGATCTTGATTTCATGTGATCACATCTATGACTGTGTCTCCGCCTTGTGTAAGACATACGATGACTCGATTTTTGGGTTAAACATGTATAAGTATTTATGAACCTACTTTTGTAAAATGCTTTGAAAAATTTTCTAACTCTGTGACACTATTTTGAAAAATATTGAACATTGGTTTGAAAAATAAGGTTCGACTCGTTTTAAAAATCAGTTGAAAAATGTGTTGAATATATATATATATATATTATGTGACATGGTTTAGAAAATTTTTTAAAAAATCTTTTTAAAAATGATGGACAAACTATTTTGTTTTTTAACCCTATCCAAAAATCCCTTAAAAACTGAAAAATCAAATCTTTTCTTGAGCTACGATTCTGACTATTGAGCTTTAAAATGAGTATCCATTTCTCAATGAGGGAACCGCAATTTCCCTCAACAGAATGGGTGCTTAAAAGACAATGCGAATGGCAATGTCTTGTAGTAATACGGGTGGTCATCTAACAGTCTATACTTACACCATATTGGATGGAAATGGATGCAGTTTTTCATATGAGCTTGGGCCAGTCATTATTAATCTGAAGATTAAAAAAATCTCATAAAACCTACAATATTTAAAAAATAAAAAAATTCACAACTTCAAAGTTGGTGTATTCCTGACTCTTTCACTATCACTCAAGGATTGAGGATCTGAGGACATTTGGTTTTTAAGGTCTTAAGGGTCTGATTTAACCAACCTTAGTCATTAGGGTTTATGACGTAATAATCCACACTTTCCTAGTTTGACAGATTTGAATGCTAATGCACTCTTTATCTCTACCTTCTAAAGAATATGATCATTACATGACTTTCACGACTACATGATTGATGAGATGAGTTGACTTATCACGTGAGGAACTGGGGGTGATGATTTGAGTCTAGAGATGATTTAATGATGCTCGATGATGGGATAAAGTCAATGAAGACTTCGAGAAACCTGAGTGTCAATAAAGCCCTGCCCAGTATGTGAACTAGTTCACATGCTATCTTTGATATTAACCTAAGTGCTAGGGTGTGATGAATCTAAGTAATTGTTGTTCAATGTACGCCAAATCTTGGTAAGAATAGTGGAAGTAACCTACAAAAAATAGAAAAAATATTAAGAAAATCTCTCTCAATTCAAAGTCAAATATCAAAGAGCTTACACCAATGGCAAGCGCCCTCAACCATTTCGAAGTGTCCATTTAAACCAAAGCTAACTAGGACCAATGAGTCATGCTTGTACCTCAAAAAGGACTCTACGTCGTAAGCGATACAAGTCCGGGTGTAATTATATTAGATACTTAAAGAAGACACCCCCCGATGTACTCCTAAGAAAACAAGTACAAACGACTCAATCTCTTTTGATGGATACACTGGTCAACAACCAAAAATACATGTGTTAAGTAATAAGGCACTCAAGAGGATCCTTGTTCCAATGTGAGAAAGAAAAGAAAATACACAATCCTATGCCATCCATTATCTAGCCTTCCATCTACACATTCAAGTCTGTCAAACTAATGAGACAATGGATTGAAAATAAGAAAAGACTTATTCCCTAGCGTTGAGGATTAGGTCTAGAGGAGAGTCTCCTGGTAAGTCGACTCTCATAATTACGATGCACTAAATGTCATGTCCTTATATTATGTACAAACAGAGAGTCTGGTAACTAAAGAAGTTGAATTCCTTTTGACTGGAGCATGGTTGAACCCAGAATTTTAGGATCACTCAAAGTAATGGTCTTTGATGAATTGAGCCTTGCAAAATCATATACAATATCAAGAATTAGTATGACTCCTTCATTCTTTAGATGCTGGAGGAGAATCATAGTTTAAGTTAGGGGGATGATGAATTCTATGCTCCCTTATTATCATTGAAGCATAGTCACTTCATTGCAAATCTTCATTAATTATGCATCTTTATCAATAAATCATCTTCCTATAATTAACCCTAATTTATGTCTATAAATTAACCATTTCATTTTATTTATTTTACTTGCTTTATTCCCTACTAAAATCTCCCTCAAAATTAGATAAAATTTGTATATATTTATTTTGGCTTCTGAAATAAATTAAAAATACAAAAAATCAAAATAATTAAAAGAAGTATTTTTATCTATTAAAAATACTCTCAAAAATACTTCCTTGTCTATGTGATCTCATTTCACTTTTTATCCAACATGAAACTTGTAGATCTCCTCGAGATCTACAAATATGAAGTTTTACCTTTTTGATAATTTAGCATCCTTATATTTCTTTTATAACTTATTTTATTTTCTCATTTTTTCATATTCCTATTGGGCCATGTGGCGCTCTCTGGAGCTATCACACAGCTCGCTTCCCCTTGTGCCACGTGCTACTCCCTTCTGCCATTGATCCCCCTTCCTCGCCTTCATATCCACCATCCCTTCCTTCAAACTTCTCAGCCATTGATTCACTCCTTGAGATGACATCCATACCACTCCTTCTCATCATCACAACCATCAGATGAAGACGCATCCAACGGATGAGATTCCTCCACGTTGCTTCCTCTTTATTACCATTCGATCAACGACATTGACCTCATACAGACCATTCCTCTCCACTCATCCCTCAGCCGATGGATCAGATATGTTGATCAGAACCACACCACTGCCCTGTGCCTCCATCAGAGCCATTGAAATAAGAGATCCAACGATCTAGCATCATCCTCCTCCTCCAATGATCCCCTTTATCATCATGTGTTACACCTCTCAACCGTTCTGCACCCTTCCTATTCTACCAACCTCATCCAACCACCTCCTCACGATCCAACATCACCATTACGTAACCCCATCATTCGCCATATCTACAAGGAGAGAGAGAGAGAGAGAGCTGAGAGAGGATGGTGGTGACAACACTTCCATCGCCGATGACGGTTTCTCCTTGGCACGATCCACAGAGCCACCAGCTCTGTGCTGATACCCTCCACACAACCAAGTTTCAAGGATCTGTCATCGCTCCTCTAAGGAGAAGACCAGAGATCGCTTCACGTGACTCCAACCTCCCAGGTGAACCTAGCCTCATCCGAGCTTCTACCTCTCTCATCTTTACCACCTTCTCCCCTCACCAATCAACCGGGTCATGATCTCCTCCGCTCCTTGGCCCTCTCGACCTTTGCTCGACTGCATCTCCTCTGATCTCTAGCGGCCCCGGTTGAGCCCCACTATATCCTCCTCAACTTAGAAGATTCTAATAGTTGCTAAAATAAATAAACATGTCAAATAGCAACTTCTATCTGATTCTCAGAGAGGAGACAGTCCTTCTTCCTTCGCTCTCCCTGCTTTTCTAGAAGAAAGAGTCCCACTAGTGATGCAGCTCACCCCAATAGCCAAAAGCCCTCACCCCACTTATAGAAATATGTGCAACCTATTCGGATTCAATTGGCGGATGGGGATTCAAAGTCTTCTATCAAAGAACGAATAAGATCGCAGCGGAAAAGATATAATAGTTGTTGAGATCAAAGGTCTCGAGCGTGTCGATCAGGTCCGGAAATTTCTCCAAACTAGTTGGAAAAAAAGAGGGCCTCCTGGTTGTATAGGGGCTTGATAAGGGCGTATTGGGAGTCATAATGGTCCCCCATCACTCTAGCTTGCCACATGCTCAAGGGCCCTTGCCGTCGTGCGTGGAGTAGCTTCACCCCTCTTCTCTCACCACCACTTACCCTAAGTTGAGGTGCTACTCTTCCTCACCCTCGACGCTAACCACCGATCGAGCTCTGCTGCCACCACCTTGGTTTGTGGCCACCTCTGTTGACTGCCACAGCCATTGGATCGACAATAGCCCTTGATCCAACAACCCTCCAGGTGTCACATCTCCCCTGCCTCGAGCCTCCCACATTCCTAGAAGCTCGGGTTAGCTTGATCCTTTGCAGCTCGCCACGTGGAGGTTAAGAGAAGACAAACCTCAGATCCATTGGCCAGGGCTCCCCTGCATCTGACAAGCACTTGGGGCATGGGAAATTTACATCCATACCCCCATGGATTCATCCAATCGCTAGAGCCCCCCCTTCTTCCCCACCTCTGCTGACATCAGCATCACGTGCTCTGCACGTAACGCGTGGAAAAATTGTAGGAGATCCCCCGCACCTTCGGCTCATTGTAAAAAGATCTCCACCTGGAAAACTTGCAAAGGAGGCCCCACGGGTTTTGAAAAATACAGATAAGCCCTTCAGAGACCTTTTCGAAGAAGAAGCATTTATTTTATTGCATTTTAGTCCCTAGAATTTCATCTTTGCATAACTTTCTCATACAAACTCTGATTTTAGCGCACAATATGTCACTTAAAGCTTATTTAGTATTCTATTATATATTTTATGAACTGTCTAGCATTTTTTATGACAATTATTGGATGAAGATCTCTGTTGACATTTGCAGGCAGAATTCTAACCTTTTGTGCAATATTTTATCGAGAAAATTAATGATCTATTTTGCATGGCTTGGTTTATGAAAATTAAGTGATTAGTTATCTCGAGATTATTGATCATACTATTTGAGAAATTAATCTTGGTAGGGGGCAAGATCAAGGAATAATTATTATATTGCACTGATATTTTTGAGGAGATTTTCATTTAATCCTCTCATCATAATTGACCATATTAAATTGAGGATTTAATTTAGTAGGATATCATTTGAAAATCAATTCAATTTAATGATATTTTATACGATTAAGATTCAATTTATTTGATGCTTAAATTATAGGGGAAATCCAGGGCCGAAGTATCTTGAGAAAATTCTCGCAGAACAAATCTTGAATACATTGATCTTTTTGGTCCGCATCCGAGATATTGACTGCTAAATATTTATTGGATTTATTTGATTTATGATTCATTTTGAGTAATAATTGACTTATTTAAATAGAGGATTACAAATCAAAATCATAGATCATGTGCTCAATTATCTTATCTATTTTGCATCATGTTTTCATCATTTCATTTCTTTATTTTTTTCAATTTATTCACTGACTCAGAGATCAATATTGCAATTAATTAATTATTTAAATTAATTTAAACCATCAACTAAGAATCATTGTTCCCTATGTTCGACCTTGGTAGACTTATCAAGTAAAAATTCTTCACAACACTCAAAGATTGTGGTTTTTGATACATCATTTCTGCATTCCTATACTACAATATATCATTCTTAAGTGAGGTAGAAAGTAGATCATCAAATTACTTGGATCTACAAATTTGGTGTTGAAATTGAGGTGCATGTGATCTGGAGGTCCTTGCACTAGTTGACTTATTGAAAATTATGTAGAGAACCTTAAGTGCATCATGGAAGTGTGAAGATCACGTCAAATGTGATCGGGAGACACTAGTCTCACTAGTTGCTCAGTGCAACAATATTTTATAAATTTAAATGATGAAACCACATGATTAGAGAACATTTCTTGAATTGTTTCATCTAAACTACAACGTAGATATCGAAATACCTCTTGAATGGTGGTTGCGATCGTGCCTCTAAAGTAAGAAATCTCATGTCTTAAGTCTGATCCAAATGAGATTCTTTCCGAGCACGTTGATGAAATATGTGATCCTCGTAATCCAAATTGATAATCCAAGCAGTGAATCTCCTGATCTCATCACACAAGATCCAATGTCTTCTTCACGAGCGAGATGCACCGAAGGAGATGGAGATCTACGAATGGTCAAAGCGGTGGCACAATGGTCGTGGCAACGATGGTGATCTTTGTTGGACATATGCAATAAATGTTATTGCAAATATCATTCCTTGATCTGAAATAAAGAATAATTGATTTGCATAATAGGTCCCTTAGTAAAATTAGGGTTATGTACCATGACCATCTTAATGACCATACAACTATTGATTCAATTGTTGAATCATAGAGGATGGTGCTTGGATGAATATCTAAAGAGTTAGATTGAGGACTCATCGAGCACCGTTAAATGATTACTAAGAGATGATATACAGCCTGAGAAGGAGATACAATCTTTTCTCTATAGGATGATATCTAACCGACCTCTTGATGCAGGTCCTCTACATAGGAATAGAGATTCAGAGGTGTTAAATAAGTTAGGTCAAAGTGTTGACTTAACGAGATCGATATAACCAAAGTCCTATGTCGTATGTTGTCATGATATAGGCATGCATCCTCTGACCGGAGACAGATGTATTACTATATGACTAAGTATGTACATTTGGCAGACCAATAGGTTGATGACCTAACCAAGGTCTACACACCGACGCGCTAGTGTGCATGTAAGGGCATATGAGCAATACGATCTCTCAAAGGGATCATACATGTTCATTACTGAACCGGAAGACATGAGCTCACTCATGAGATATTAGGAAGAACCAAATTTTGTGTACGGTCGTCTCACTTTGGAAGCTTGACTGAATTTGTTGGTTTTATATACACTTTCGGAAAGTATATGATCAAGACCTAGGTATGATATATGATTTTGGAAAGTATATGATTGATACCGACTCCCTACGATCAAATAAGAAAAATAATGATAAAATTGTGAAGTAGGCAGTGTAAAATTGACCTTATACTTTTGGTTTATTCTGGGTCTTCCAGTATGTAGGATGCGTAAGTATTGGGAATACCTGAGGGTGATGTCATCATAAACGATTGTATAACCATGACGCTTCCATTCCTAGGGAGTGATGAAACGGGTCTGGATTTTAGTGACTCCTCTCAATAGAGAAGTAATCTGATACTGGTCCAAATGTTGGACATTGATCTGAATGTGATTCATATGCAATGAGAAGATTAGATTTGCGGTCTTTATTTAATCAAGCATCTATGGGAGGCCCGAGATATGGATTTAAGATGTGATCTCAATATCCAAGTCACTATACATGGAACAATACAATCACCCTTTCCTTATCTCTAAGTATCCGCGGAGAAAGTGGATTATCCTTGAAAGAGTTCAGGATAATTTCATTGTTTATATTATATATCTGAGCATTGAGAAGATTTGATAATTAAATGTGATTTGATTATCATGAATAATATGAATTTAATTCATATTATAAGGAGATATATCTAGGATAATTAAATGTGAGTTAATTATAAAAAATGTGAATGTGATTCATATTATTTGGGTACATGAGAATACAGATCCAAGATGATTAAATGTTATTTAATTATCATGGATAAGAATAATGTGGATAACATTGTCCATAGTAAACATATATATATATATTATAAATGTGATTTATAATATATAAGAGAGAGCAATTTGTAATTTACATTTGCTAAATGCTGATATGAATTGGATTCACATTGGACATTAAATTGAAAATGTAATTTCCATTTTATTTTGGGTTGTAAATATGATTCACATTCTTTCAATGGCATGACTGAAATTATCACAAAGTTAATTTAGAATTATTTTTTGTGATTAAATATGTAACAATTGTTATTTCATAATTTAATATTGAAAATCTCCAAGATTTCGTCCAATGTAAATAAGGAGAATCTCCCCCTTTCCATACATACGGCACATGGAGTGGGACTCCATGGCCGTCCACTCCATACATGGTATGGGGTGGATTTCCTTCTTTTATTTTCTCCACAATTGATTTATATAAAATCAAAATTATATAGCGTACATTTTGATTTATTTAAATTAATAGTTGTTGGTGGAAATATTGGAGCAACAGATCATGGCTATTTATTGAAAGAAACACAAATCAATCTCATCCATTGGATTTGTGTGCACACGGATCCATGGACTCCTAAAATATTATAAATAGAAGGGCACCCCCTACCTTTCTTATGCTTGCAACATATTCTCTCTCTCTCTCTCTCATTCTCTCTACACGCCAACTTCATCTTTCTCCCTCTCTCTTATGGCCGTCTACCATGGAGATCTAGAGAGAGTCACTCTCGCTGCAGCATCGTCGTTACGTTGCCGGATTATTTGCTCGTGGATCTTCGTCTCCTTCAGCGCGCGTCGCTTGTGAAGAAGATGTCGGATCTCATGTGATGAGATCAAGAGATTCGTTGCTTGGATCATCAACATGAATTGCAAGAAACACACATTTCATCAACGTGCTCGCATGTGTCTCCTCCATCGGATCAGACTTGAGATATGAGGTCTCTTCATTTAGAGAATCGATCACGACCATGCTTCAAGAGGTAACCCTAATACTTTGTTGTTTAGACGAAATGATCCGACAAGTGTTCTTGTATCATGTGATTTTCTCACATAAAAAATTTAATTTCTGCTGCCTCGAGCGATTAGTGCAACTAGTCGCTCCCAATCGCATACGATGAGATCCTCATGCTTCTATGATGCACTTAAGGATCTCACCATATCCTTCAAGTGGTATCAAAGTCAGGTTGAAGGTTTTGGATACGATCCATAAACCTAGGATGACTTGGGTTCGTTAGGGTTTTTGAAAGTTTTCTCGCATTTCATCTTCACATCTCTATTTTGTGAATATTTGTGGCCCTGTTTGAATTATTTAAACACTAAAATAAAAGCTGTAATTATGTTCTACATTAAATAAAGAAACCATCGGATCTGAGTTTGCGTGATTTTGAATCTGTTTGCTGAAGTTATGATCATTTTAGTGAACATGTATCCACTATTTCGGGGACTGCGAATCTTAACGTAATTAAGGAGTTAATTGCGGTTTTAAAACGTCTAGAAATGCATGAAATTACTTATGTTTCTGTTGTAAATCAAATTATCAAACTTTAGAAACTTATTTTGCTTGATTTGGATTTAAATTGATTGAGATATGCCAATTTTAGTAAGTGAGGGTCGCTGCTGAAAATTACTATCTTAATCAAGAACCTTGTGATTGTCAGTTAATCAATTAGTGAAATTAAATGGTTTAATTTCCTGTAATAATTATGGATACATATTTGTGAAATATTTGATGATAATTATTTCCTTGAATGACATTGCCTTATCAATAATTAATTAGATATGATCTAGATCACAAATTGGTTACATGATCTACATTCCAACAAACATTGTTGCTTGAATACGATTGGGAATTTGTTTAGCAAATTTCTCATAATATTAATCAAAATTGTTTTGATTATTATTATATGGTACAACTTCTGTTGAAAAATTGATTATCATCTCAAGTACACAATGATCAATTTGGCATTATCCTTTCCTGAGGTGAATATGGTGTCTAGTCGGGGAGCGTTGAGGTGGCAAGTTGCACCGTGTGCAGTCTGTCCCACTCTCATCTGTACTGGCAATGAGAGCGGGTAGGGACTCGATAATGCAGGAGAAATCATGGTGTATTTTTCTAATTATTAAAATTCGAATAATACGTACTTTAAGATAATACCATCCTTTCAAATAACAATAAAAGAATGTTTGTTGGATATTAATTTGATCAATGATTTAATATAATTAGATTAATTGGAATCCAATTAAAATTAAACACTCTATTACAAATAGAGATGTTATTTCACATGGAAGAATTAATTATATGAATATGATTCATAATAATTCATTAGAATTTGAATATGATATGGAGGATCACATAAGTGACATCCATGGTCTCCCGTCAAGATGAAGGGTTCCGTCACCAAAGATTGTATGTAGGAGATGCCTATCCTAAGTGAAAGCTCATATATGCAAGCGCATCTGGATCAGGCTCTTTTCTTCTCGAAAGAGTAAGGACGTATGCGTAGTGACCCCAATATCGAGTCCTCAAATTATTGGGGCGATATTGGATTGCGCATAGAGACTACTAGTTCTATTGACAGTTGGTTTAATTAACGTCGGGTCAACATCACCTCGGTGTTAAAGACATAATTGGGAAATGCAAGTTGGACTTGCAAGGCGGAATGTGTTCCCTCTTCTTTTTATCGGAGTTACAAGTTCTCGTATTATTAGGATGTGACAAAGATAAGGAAGGAGATCCCAAATCTTGCTTGAGATATAATGGTAAGTATATCTCATACATTGAAAGTGATTAAGGGAATGAACTTTCAGTATTGACAAGGCAAGACAACTTTGATATAAAAACTCCTAAATCAAAGTAAAATATCTACATTTATTTCAGATAATCCTTCATTAAACCCACTCAATACTAACTCAATAATAACCAGTAAAATATCGTGGATTGGATCCATGATCATAATACTGTACTTGCAGTTGAACACATAATGTATGTGGTTGCAATATGCAAGTTTCCCCATATGAATGAGGAATGACAATTTAATAGATAATAGGGTTTGTATGTCTCTATAATCTTGATCTTTCATCTAATGTACTTTGGTAGTGACATATCGATGGTGATCGTAATTGTCAAATAATCCTTACAAAACTCTAAGAAGATGTTCTGGCATACATATGTAATCTCAATATTTAATCATGAATGACATGTTCACTGCATTGTGCAGAATGGTGGATCTATAAGAGATGATGTACTCGAAATGTTTGAGTACCTACCAGAACCAAAGTCCTTTAGAGGAGTCTAGATGGATGTAGATACGATGAGTTTCATCAGTCTACTATCTATACTCTAGTCAATCATGAAGCTTCATAATATTCATATTGTATGAATCGAATGAAGCATGTATAAATGTTGAAATCACTTATATTGAAATCTTTTGAATTCAACATAAGAAATACTTTGTCTTACGTAATGGTTGCTTATAGATGAAAGGGACGCACTGGAAGCATGGGTCGGACCCAAGTTTAGAAGGAAAGTCAAAGAGTTTACTGTACTTATATAATTTCCATATGACATCCAAAGAGTTGGATGAATGCCAATAATGCAATAAACTGATGTGTTGATAGTTTGACTATCAAGTCTATCTCGAATCCTTAGAGAAGGACTCGGATAGTGCAACAGAATAATTTATATCTACGTTTAGTCATTGAAATTGACTTTTTTTATTTGATAAGATCAAATTCTAATAATTATATCTCATTCTTCTAATAGCATTTGCAATTGATTGCATATGTATTAGAAGATTGGAATTTGATCTTCACGTTTAATAGTCATCTACATGGATATTGATGCAATTGTTGCAACAATCTCTATTGGATAGATAGACTTCATATTTTCAATGGGAGAGCCCTTAGTCTTAGAGAATGTCTCTATGATCTAGATATTGGAATACACTTATTGTTTATTTCTAAATGTTGGAAATAAACATGTAATTCTGGAATAGACCTATCATAAAGAGTTATAATGGATCTATTTTAGATAGTAATCTGACATCTGGAGGACTCTGCTAAATTAGAAAATTAATGAATGGTTCATTAACTTTTCAATACTGAAAATTAAATCTTTTAAAAGAATAATAGGAGGATGAAGATAATTTGACAATGATCTGGCATCGAGCCTTGGACATTTGTCTATTGTTTTGATCAATAGACCAGTAAGAGATGAAACTTTAGAATGCCTAAAAGTTCAAAACTTACACACTTGTGAATATTGTATTCAAAATTAGAAGTTGTCCAATACATCCTTCCTTGGGAATGGTGTAAGATGTCAAGGTGTACAAGACCTCATACATATTGATGTATGTGGATCATCTATATCATAATAAACATTATGGATAGGTGATATCTATTTATGATTATTTGTGATGTGAGTTTTCTTCCCTTCACCTTAGAAAGCTTTGTATTGTTCAAAGATTTCATTTTTTGATTTAGAACCAAAGTTTGAAGGAAGATGAAATGAATTTGACCTAACTTATGTAGCTTGTACCTGTTAGACGAATTCAAGGAATGCCTTATGGAGATATGAATGTCATTTCTATCTCACTCCTCCTGATACACCTAAACTCAATGGAGTTGTAGGGAGATACAATTGATTATGATTTGATCAATGATGAATTTTAGCATAATTACATCTTATTTCTTAGATATATATGTAATAGAGACTACAATATATATCCTTAATTAGGTTCCATGCAAATAAGATGGAATCTAGCAGCAGAGAGTGCTACTTCATTAGGAAAATAAAGGATGGTATTGGATACCTACTTCATGACCTTGAGATTCTTAAAAGATCTCATCTCTGAGAATGTGATTCTTAGAGGATGAATCTCTTGAGAATCAAGATGAAAATGAAGTGAATGAGTCATTTAATCTTGAGAAGATAATGTGGTTCCTAAAATCAGAAACTAAAAAGACAATTAAAGATGAAACAATAATACCTCTTCAAATGAGTTTGAGGATGTATTCCATGTGTCAGTTAAGTCTAACAACGATCAAACTTCATGTAATGAAGCTCATAAAGATCATATCATGGAAAGATGATGAAAGTCTAAAGTAGACTTCATATACAAGTGTTGTATATGGACCCTCGAGGAGCCACCTATAAGGGTAAAACCTGTTAGGTATAAATGGATCTTCAAGAGAAAGAGGGAATTTGATGAGAAGGTAGAGACCTTTAAAGCATGACTCATAGCCATGTGCTACACATCGAAGAGAAGACATTGCTTGTAATGAGACTTGCTTTTCAGTAAGCATGCTTAAACCCATTAGAACATTGCTAACTATGGCTACACAATTTGACTTTGACATCTTCAAGATGGAAGTCAAGATTGCATTCCTCCATGAATACCTCTCTGAGGATATTCCCCATGGCTTCATGGATGAGGAAAGCAAGGTGTGCAAGCTAAAGAAATACATCTATGGACTCAAATAAGCTTCTTGTACTTGGAACATAAGATTTGATGAAAATTACAAATGTTATGATTTCAGATAGAATCTCGATGTACCATGTGAATCTTAGTGGGAGTGCCATTATGTTCATCATGCTAAATGTAGATGATATCTTAATCATTTGGAATGATACAAGGATAATAATAAGTGTTTTATAGACTTGTTGTTCCATGACTTGAGATATGATCTCAAGGATACCTCTTAGATCTTAGTTCTGAAGATGTTCAGAACTAAAGAGAAGATGGTATTGGGACAATCACATTGGTGATACACCTTGGACATGTTCCATTTTCTAGAAAATTCCAAGAAAGGATTCCATCCCTTAAGATATGGTACTGACCTATCTGAAAGGTTAACACCTCAAAGAGTTGAGTAAGTGAATGCTAGAACTGCTTGCCTTTGTGCATCAGCTACGAGAAGCCGAGTGTATACTAGATGTGTGCAAATGACATATGTCTGCCATGCAGTGGGAGTAGTAAATTACTACCAGTCCTACTATGGAGAAAAAACACTTGATTGTAGTAATGACAATATCTTCAATGAGGACAAGACTTTTGAGATAGTGATCTCTAAGTCTTATCTTCAAGAAATTAAGATTTTATATATTCTGATGTAAAAGGTCTTAACTGCGGATACCTTAGGAGATGGAGATCTCAGGAAATGAAGGTATTCTGATAAGGATTATGGAAATATTAGCAATAATAATTATTAAGTTGTAGTGTCGAGGACTCTATAATTAACAATGTTGAGTATTGGTTGCATATGGCGCATCATTCGCAATGGATGCGAGCACTATTACTGAGGGATATGTAAGTGTCGTAAAAAGACTTGGCATAGTCTCTTGGGAACAGAGTGATTGATCAGCTTACCTAGCTCTTTTCTAAATAGCCTATGATTGTCACATGAGTGTAGGTTTAATGATTATCCCATTAATGGATCTTTGAGCTTTTGGGAGATTGTTGGATATGCGAGCCCAAGGTGAGCCATTATGCAATAAATTTTATTGCAAATATCATCCTCTGATCTGAAATGAAGAATAATTAATTTGCGTAATAGATCCCTTAATACAATTAGGGTTATGTACCATTGCCATCTTAATGATCATAAAACTATTGATTCAATTGTTGAATTGTAGAGGTTGGTGCATGGATGAATATCTAAATAGTTAGATTGAGGACTCATTGAGCATCGTCACATGATTATTAAGAGATGATCTCCACCCTGAGAAGGAGATGGCAATATTTTCTCTATAGGCTGATATCTAACCGAGCTCTTGATGTATGTCCTCTGCATAGGAGTAGAGATTCGGAGGTGTTAGATAAGTTAGGTCAAAGTGTCGACTTAACGAGATCGAGATAACCAAAGTCCTATGTCGTACGTTGTAACGATATAGGCACACATCCTTTGACCGAAGACAGATGTGTTACTATATGTCTGAGTATGTACATGTGGCAGACCAATAGGTTGACGACCTAACCAAGGTATAAATACCGGCACACTGGTGTGCATGTAGGGGCATATGAGTAATATGATCACTTAAAGGGATCATACAAGTTGATTACTGAACCGGAAGACATGAGCTCACTCATGAGATATTGGGAAGAACCAAATTCTGTGCATGCTCGTCTCTCTTTAGAAGCATGACTGAATTTGTAGGTTTGATATATACTTTTGGAAATTATTTGATCAAGACCTAGGTATGATATATGCTTTTGTAAAGTATATGATCAATACTGACTCCCAATGATGAAATGAGAAACATAATGATAAAACCCTGAAGTAGGCAGTGCAAAATTGATCTTATACTTTTGGTTTATTCTGGGTCTTCCAGTATGCAGGATGCATAGGTATTGGGAATACCTGAGGGTGATGTGATCATAAATGACTGTATAACCATGATACTTGCATTCCTAGGGAATGATGAAATGGGTCTGGATTTTAGTGACTATTCTCAGTAGAGAAGTAATCTGATCTTGGTCCAAATGTTGGGCATTGATCTGAATGTGATTTAGATGCAATGAGAAGATTAGATTTGCAATCTTGATTTAATCAAGCATCTATGGGAGGCCCAGGATCTGGATTTGAGATGTGATATCAATACCCAAGTCACTATATGTAAAACAATACAATCACCATGTCCTTATCTCCAAGTATCCGCGGAGAAAGCACTTTATCCTTGAAAGAATTTAGGATAATTTCATTGTTGATATTATATATCTGAGCATTGAGAAAAATTGATAATTAAATGTGATTTGATTATAATGATTGGGCATTGATCTGAATGTGATTTAGATGAAATGAGAAGAATAGATTTGCGATCTTGATTTAATCAAGCATCTATGGGAGGCCCGGGATCTGGATTTGAGATGTGATATCAATACCCAAGTCACTATACGTAAAACAATACAATCACCATGTCCTTATCTCCATGTATCCGCGGAGAAAGCGCTTTATCCTTGAAAGAATTTAGGATAATTTCATTGTTGATATTATATATCCGAGCATTGAGAAAAATTGATAATTAAATGTGATTTGATTATCATGAATAATTTGAGTTTGATTCATATTATAAGAAGAGTTATCTAGGATAATTAAATGTGATTTAATTATGAAAGATGTGAATAATGTGAATGTGATTCATATTATTTGGGCACATGAGAATAGACATCCAAGATTATTAAATGTTATTTAATTATCTTGGATAAGAATAATGTGGATAACATTATCCATATTAATCATATATATATTATAAATGTGTATTATAATATATAAGAGAGAGCAATTTGTAATACATTTGTTAATTAAATGTTGATGTGAATTGGATTCACATTGGACATTACATTGAAAATGTAATTTACATTTTATTTTGGTTTGTGAATGTGATTCACATTGTTTCGATGGCATGATAGAAATTGTCACAAAATTAATTTAGAATTATTTTTTAAGGATCTCACCATCCTTTAATCTTCTCTAGGGCAAGAGGTGTATGATCACTCTTGATGAAGGGAAGGGGTGTGTATGAAATCTAAGAGAGAGGGGGATGCTATTCAATTGTTTTAAAAATGATGATCTAGGGTCCCCTCTTCTTTTATAATATTTGGGAGTCCATGGATCACAATCCATGGACAACACAAAATCAATGGTTGAGAATGATTTGTGTTTCTTTCAATTTCTAAGATTTTATCATAAAAATATAAAAACAATTAATTAAAATTTATTAAATATATATTTAATAATAATCAATATAAATTAATTTCAATTAAATCAATCAATCTTGGAGAAATAAGAAGGAGGCAAGACTCCTTCCATAGGAGGGGTGGATGGCCACTAATCCAATTAAGACTTGGTGGTTGTCTAGCCTCCCCATTTGGAAGGGAGCCTTCTTCTCCTTTTTCATGAAGTTCATTATTCCATGATTTTCTCCATAATGTTACAACAACATTTATTGTAAATTATTTCATAAATATAATTCCAAACTATTTTATGAAATATCAATCATGCCATTAGAAATTTGCTAATCGCATTCACAACCCAAAATAAAATGTAAATTACATTTTTTAATTAATGTGCAATGTGAATCTAATTCACATCAACATTGTAAATGTTATTTCTGAATATCTCTCTCTAATATATTATAAATCACATTTATAATATATGTTATTGGTATGGATAGTGTTGTCCACGTTATGCATTATTCATAATAATTAAATCACAATTAATTATATTTGATCATTATTCTCATGCATCTAAATAATATGAATCATATTCACATTATTTATGATAATTAAATCACATTTAATTATCCATTTCTCAATGCTTTGACACACATTTATCAATGGTATTATTCTCGAACTCTTTCAAGAATAATGTGCTTTTTCTGTGGATACATGGAGATAAGGATAGGGTGATTGTACTTCCATGTATAGTGACTTGGATATTGAGATCTCATCTCATATGCAGATCTCGAGGACCTCTCATAGGTGCTTGATTAAATCAAGGTTATAGATCTAATCTTCTCATTACATCACTCCTTCAAAATGGAAGCATCATGGTCATACAATCGTTTATGATCACATCACCCTCAGGTATTCCTAATACATGTAAATCCTACATACTGGAAAACCTAGAATAAAGTCGAATATATAGATCAATTTTACGCTGTCATCTTCAAGGTTTTATCACTAAGTTTCTCATTAGGTCATTGGGAGTTGGTATCGATCATATACTTTCCAAAAGCATATATCATACCTACAAATTCTCGTCATGCTTCCAAAGCAAGCCGACCATGCATGAAATTTGATCGATCCCAATACCTCATGAGTGAGCTCATGTCTTCTGATTCATAGGTGAACATGTATGAACCATTTGAGAGATCATATTACTCATATGCCCTTGTATGAACACTAGATCGTCGATGTATAGACCTTGATTAGGCCATCAACCTATTATTCTACCAAATGTACATACTAAGACATATAGAAATACATCTATCTCTGGTCAGAGGATGCATGCATATATCGTGACAGCATACGACATATGACTTTGTTATTTTGATCTCGTTAAGTCAACTCTTTGACCTAAATTATTTGACACCTCCGAGTCTCTATTCCTATGTAGAGGATCTGCCTCAAGAGGTCGGTCAAATATCAACCTTAGGATTTTCGTCTCCGTTTCAAGTTGGAGATTATTTCTTGAGAATCATTTGACGATGCTTGATGAGTCCTCAATCTAACTCCTTATAAATTCATCCAAGCACTAACATCTATGATTCAACAATTGAACCATTGATTGCATGATTATCAAGACGACCATGGTACATACCCTACTTGTACTAAGGGGCCTTATAGTGCATTCATTCATTTACTTTTCAGTCAGGGAGTGGAATAAATCAATAAGTTTTATTGATATATTAAACATTACAATAAAATTTATTGTAGAAATGGTTCACCTCAGGATAACATTATACTCTTAAGAAGGGACGTAAGAAATGGATGAAGTCAACTTAGTTGTACTTAAAGCTCAGCACGAGAAGGCTATGCTCAAAGTTAAATGTTGTTCCTTTATTAAATAGTGGGTCATTTGTGGACTTGAACTTGGTGTCAAACTCCATCCGAAGCACGAGAAGGCTATGGTGCATCTTATGCTAGCGATCATGTAAACAATGAGGACAATGTTTTGGTTGTCTCCGTTGAAGATGTCGAAGATGACATTGGGGGAGAGAGATAAACTCGATGTCATGATTGTGGAGTGAAGGGAGGTTTTGACCTCACACATCACTGAATCATAAATGTCAAATCATATTTGGTAAAATATAGATTCGTTGTATGGACTGCATATCATTTATATAATAAAATTGCTAAGCGAAATAGCTACAAAATCACATGGTTCTGAAACTATTTCCACACCATTTCACTAATCACATGAGATTAGGAATCATACCCTTGAAACATAATCATGATCACGGTTCTCAAAGCAGAAGACCTCTCAGTTTGAGTCTCTTTCGATGAGCTTGCATCCGTAGGCACAAAGATGACCCATATATCTCTTGCGAACTTCCCACCAATAGGCAAATTCCTCTTGCAAGATCCGATATACCACCGAGGAGGAGGAGAGAGAGGACAAGAGAGAGGTGGAAATCCACTCTAGAGGTAAAAGAAGCAATAATTCCTCTTCTTCTCCACTTGAGAAAGATTATAAAATATGAAGACTTGAGTTGTGTTCTAAAAGGTGCCCAATGTACACCTTTTATAGGCTAGTGGATGGTTAGGATGTAGCCTTCATCTCTTGGATCATTGGTTAGAATTAAATTATGTTTCAAATGGAAGAGAATAATGGGGAATGTGCTTTTCATGCAATGATTATATTCTGTTATTAAGGAAATCTTGGAGACTTCATTCTCCACAAGACAGAGAGAGATGGGTGGGGACGTCCATATGCAAGCATTTACCACAAAGTGGCGGAAAAACTCTCTTTCTCCTTCCTTTTCTTTTTATTTGAATTAGAATCAATATCTAAATTTATCCACAATAAAATTGTGAATTATCCAATCATCCTCCGAGAAAATGAATCATATTCATTGGTCAAAATTGAAGGTAAATTCAATTTATGTTTATGTTGAGTGTGGATTCAATTCACATTAATAATTCATAACATTGTCCTTGATTAAAAATAAGATACATTTATAAATGAACTCTCATTATATATTTAGTGTAATCTGATTATGGTATTAATTCACTTAATTCATCTGATTGCTTATCCTAAGACATAAATACCATATATGTCTATATTTACTAGAGTTGGATACCTCACATCATTGTAGTTATACCACTCCACTCTATCATTGCAAATCTAGACAAGTAGCACTCTCTCTTCCCCTTCCACATACTCCCCCCCACCGCACTCACCACCCCACCACACCTATCCCTAATAATTACACACAAACTCTCACTATATACATACATACATACAGGCATATATATCATACATTTCAAATGAGATTGGGCTCAACATCCCCATGGTGAGCCACCACTGAGATCTACCAGATCTCGATCCAATGGATGCTTCCACAACAATATCCAAAACGATATTTTTGTCATCTCATATTATTAACTTTGAATTTTGTTTAATAGCTTTAATTTACCAAATTAAGCTTTTTTGGATTTGATATTTTTTTCATAGATTTATTAATAAATTTCTAATTTCCAACTGATCAACGAATTGGGTTTAAACATAAATTTGTAAACTCCGACAAGTTTTTGTAAAATAATTTTCATATTTGTAGTTTTTATAAATAATTTTTACATTTGTAATAAATTATTTTCAATAAATATCTATTCCTATGCAATGTTATTTGATTCTTTGTAAAATTTATGATCATTTTTGTAAGTTTTTATGTATAACATGTCACTAATACATTATTCACGCACCATTTGAGAAAAGTCGTTCTCTCTTTATAAAATTTGTATGGTTACCTATAGAAACAGAAAGGGAGTTGGTAATTTATCAATTGATTTTGCTAAAAGGGAAATGTGTAAAAATAGATGGAACTTGGTAATCTATCATCTGTCTTTGTAAATTATGTCATGTACTTTATAAGAAAATAAGAATTAAGAAAATACAACCAAAAATTTAAATTATGCATGACTTGTCTCCATCTCCTGGAGAAGCATCATCACTCTTATATTTGTAAAAAATAATATGAATATTGTAAAAAAATAATCAGTGGTACTAAAATAATCAATTTGAAATTTGTAAAATAATGTGACGTTCATAAAAAACAATATGACATGTGTCCTTCAATTCTCGCACCCCCTTCTCTACCATGTACTGCTCCTCCTGGCTATGCCTAGGAACACGAGTTGCGAGCGGTGCTCCTCCTCAAGATCCCTAAGTACCATGCACCACCATGACACACTTCACTTCCACCACATGTTGCCTACTCTATTCGACGTTCGAACATGTCGCTCACATCACACCTCTGCCATGAGCACAAGTTGGGGACTAAGCCTCCGCCACACATGTAGAGACACCTACTCGTGTGTCACTATGCTTCTGCATCCATGTGGATTAAACCGCCACCATTTGGAGAGAGACAGAAGAAGGAGATGGAAAAAGAGAGATATATTTAAAGCAATCATACATGTTTTCTACCATTTAGGGAGATGTATGGTTGTCGCATTCTATTTTTAGAATCCAATAAATAACTAAAATAGGTTTTTATCATTAAATTAATACAATTAACGTGTCATTATCGCAACTACGTGATTTGAAATCAAGGGATGAGATCGTGGGCTCACCATGGTGATTGTGAACCCAAGTCTCATTTGAAGTTATACATATAGTATATATAGTTTCTACCATTTCTAATTGTCATCCACCTATTACACAAAATAATTCTCTCTATGTACCCTTGCATGGTCAAATGTAACTCGCACGATCCCCATGCTTATTCATATAATTAGAAGGAATACTTCACAAATAACCCTATACAGTTCCATAATTACGTGTTTAGCCCTCCGTAATTCTGAATTGCACATACAACCGAGGATAATTGCTCCGTTCACATGTAGAACTTTTCATTATTTTACTTTACTAACTCAACTATGTCTCTGAGTTAATCCAACCTTTGTGGAATCCTACAGTTTCTATTATTTTATTTTTAGAACCCATACATCCCTTCCCCGTCCTCCTCCCATCACCTCCCAAAACCTCTACTACGACCATGCATGCCCACTTCCCCTATCCCCATGACAACCTCGCCCAACTTCGATTACTTTATGTTGGTAATGGACATCAAGACCTTCCTTCTTGGCTCTACAAAGATGGTGTTGAAGAAGTCAAGGCATTTGTGATTTGGAAGTCCTTGCACTTGTTAATGTGCCCTCTTAGGGACGTAAGAAGGGGATGAAGTCAACATAGTTGTAGTTGAAGCTCTGTGCAAGGCGGTTATGCTCAAAGTTGAAGAATGTGTCCTCCCTAAATAGTGGGTCATTCATGGACTCGAGCATGGTGTCAAACATCATCCGGAGCATGATGTTTTAGAGCATGAACTAGAGACAATGACCAAAGAGAAGGCTCTTGATGAGGAAGTGTTGCATGCATGGCTTGTCCTAGTCACTACCAGTGAAGATGTCGAATATGACATTGCCAAGGCATGAGCCAAACTCGACATCTTGAATGTGGAGTGAAGGGATGTTAGACAACCTCAGACATCACAAAAATGGAAATGTCAAATCATATTCGATGTAATATAGGTTCATTGTATAAACCGCATAACAATTATATACTAAAATTGCAGAGTAAAAATAATTGTAAAATCACATGGTTGTGAAAACTACTTCCACAACATTTCGATAATCATACGATATTAGGAATTATACCCTTTAAGCATGATTACGACTCGGGTAGAGCATTGGGTCAGGCCATCTAGTCCCTAACTTGAATTGCGAAAACCCAGACCCGATTTGAACCCCATGTATGTGTGGGTTGGGTTGGGACCTTGATTTTGTCAAATTTTAAGCTCAAGCCTGCCTGATCCAAACCTGAATGGCCCTAAAAAGGCTGATCAGGCCTACAATATCTAGATGTGATTCAACGGCACCCTAATTTTGAACTGTGAAGGAGTCCCCTCCCACTCTTTCAATCTCTCCAATGCCCGCATCCCGTGATCATGTCCCCAATCTCCTGTATGCACCACCACCAGTCCATATACTCCCTCACAACACTCATCGATGACGGCGACCACTATTCACAACCCTCCCCAAAGAATGACAGGGTAAAAACCTTGGAACTAACATTTCAGATTAAACTAAGTATAGTGTTGTGGTATAAGACTACTGTCAATGAGCTCGTGCACATTGCTTGAGAATGCCAAGATAAGTTTATGTCAATGAGGGTTTGTCTCTTACTAGTGGGAACATAACCTATGCTTTGGCCAAACCTCAAAATATGTTGTGATGAGTGCTAACCACATCCACCTCCAAATGTGATCCTTCCTTCAATATTTGGAGACCACAAATTTAATACTCCTTATATACAATAATCTAACTACGTCATGGATAGTATGGGTTTAGTTTAGGATTCTCTAATTGCATTTAGGAAGTATTAGATTAGTTGATGTATCACCCTTCCAGTTTTAGGTGCAGTAACTGAGTACATCAATACTTTTGTAAGTATTGTAGTATTATGAAGCTAACATAATCCTTTAACACTATAAAACTAACCCATGGTGAGAAACTACATGTATTTGCAGTCATGTGGACCATTGTATGGCTTATAATGAGGTTTAGATATTTTTTTATTAGGATATCGTTTAGAAGAATCGCTATAAAAAGGGATGAAAGCTCTTATTTTGTGTGGGCGCAATATGCACGAGTTCCAAGTCTCCAAATCATGTGGCCTTTTAATCTTGGAATTGGGGAGGGGCTGAGCCTAAGCTCACATTTGGCAAAACAAATTCAGACCTCGATTCAACCCAAAGCCTAGGGGAAAATGATGGGTCTAGGTCGGGTTTTCACAAGTTGCGTCAATGATGAATTTGCACTTCATCATCTTTATTCATTTATTTTGGTTTAAAATCCCTTATAAAAACACATGTAAATATCAATAAATCTCTTCTTTTATAAATCTTCTTTCTTATGTATATATTGTATATTTATCATTATTTTTAACCTAAAATAAATAAATCAATAATGGAAAAACATAAAACAAGAAGTCTGTATATATGAAATAAATACAAACTGACTCAGACCCCAAGATTAGGCCAAGACGTGACCTGATCGGTAAGGAATAAAGTAGATGAGATAAGGCTTTCATCAAAAAAATCAAGAAAAATATTCTTCACTTTATATATTTATCACTTGTACATTAATGTATATAGTACATATTTCTTCTACCATTTTATTTAACACTAAATTCATCACAAATAAAAATGTGTTCTTCTTGGAACTTGTATATAAAAATAAGTTGTAAATATTGAAAATAATTACAAGAATATAACTTATACAGTTTGAAAATAACATCATTTTAAAAAAGTTGCAAAACCAAACTTGTCAAATCAATATCTTCTCCCTAAAAACTCAAAATAAACCAGACTCATTTTCATTGTATTCAAAATTAAATAATCTTTAAAGTTAAAGTGGTTTCATTAAATTAAGAGTTAAGATGTAAAAAGTTGCTTTTGGAGTGTTATTGTATACTATGCCTATATTCTACACTATATAATTTTATTTGTGTATTTATCTTCTTTTATTTTTGTACATATTGTATTTTTAAATATTTCTAAATATTTTATTTGATGTAAATACTAAAAAATTTACAAAATAAAAGATACACAAAAATAAATCATGTACTTATTGTATAGGTATCACATGCATATATTATAGATATCTCGATTTATTTAACTTAATAAATAATTTCGTAAAAATAGAATAAAAATATTCTTGAAATTCTTAAAAAATGTTGTAAATTAATAAATAATAAATTATATATTTATTTGTAAAAATAACTTTTTGAAAATTCAGATGTTTATATACTTATGGATAAACGGTAATATTTATTTTCACCTAAATATTTAACTTATTTAAATTCATTAAAATAATCTAAATTAATCTTATTTAATTACTAACAATATTTTCTTTGTAAAACTATTCTATTTAAATTTGTCTTCTAATTTATTTTAATTTATTTTACATTTTTACAATGTTTTATCTTTTAGCGAGTTTATCCTGTAGCGGATCCACGTCTGATTGGTCGGACCTGAGTCTATTAACCTAGGTCAACTCCTCATTCCAGTCTAAATACATGAATAAATGATCGACCTTCTTAGATTTTTCCTTATCATTCCTTAGATCCATCCCACATGATTAACCTTTTGATTGTGTCGCTCGAATAAAGATCCTACTCTCCCGAATAATATTTTGATCCATCGAGCCTCAGTTAGCCCATAACACCTTTTTAAAATTTCATCGTCATCTGCACCTATACCCCTTTCTAGATTCCTTCTGATCTGAATCTGTTTCCAATGGTTTCTTCACCCGAGGTTGATTATGGAAGAGAGAGCTATGACAGGGCTTGAATTCTCCACAATCGAGACAGTGAGAATCGCTTTGAGGCACGATCCAACATTGTCGTCGGAGATCCGTTGGTAGTGTTTCATCTTCTTCGTCTAAGTTGTGAATCTAGGTCGTGATCACCATATCGTCATCGTAGGTTCATTTTAGATCACTTCTAGTTTAGTTTCATTTTTTAATCCCATGACTTCCTTCAAATTTAGTCTAATTTTGATCACCATTATTTTGGATTCAATCTGTTCGATCGTAGCCCATCTGTGGTTTGTTATCATCACCGTCCTTTCCATCACCATTGCTCATCCATTCTTTGTCTTCTTGACACATCTGATCAACCAGATCTAATCGGATCTGGAAACTCGACTCCATTCCAACCACTATCGTAAGAGTTGATCCATTCACCCCCCATTTTATTAGGTTTTATCCTAATAAGGTTCTTCGGAGCTACGTCTCAAAGAAAGGCACTTAATTTTAGGGTCCATAACTCTTTTGGGAATGTGAATGCCTACATAGAGTGTGACTTCCAATTGCATACTACCTGGGCTTCTAGACCGAGGATCAGCCATCTTCCAGCTTCATTGACACATCAAGATGATGCGAAGGAATAACATGAACCTATAGCCACTAGCACGAGGTGACTTGGACCTAGATCGTCCGAGATCTGGCCGATCGAAGTTCATCTGTACCCCTGTTCACCAGAGTTCATCCATCACCTTTGTATGCTCTGGGATCAAGATACACGATATCAGATTACATCAAAACCATAGATCTAACTCCAATTGCTAGTCATCAATCCAGAACTGAACTGGTGATTCACAGCCTTAGTTACGTCATGCGTGTCCCTTCTACTTGGTGAAAACTTGCTCTTACGTCGTGTTTATTTCTTATTTTGTAAATAAATCCTCTCCCAGACACATGGCATGTTACTGTTCTGTGAATAATTATAGTTAAACCCTTTTAGTTTTTCTTATTTGCTTTTCTGGTCCAACTTACACTACATCATGTGCTTTATGCGTGCTTATTTGGTAAATATTGCAATAAATGCATTATGATTTTGTGTTACTTATTGTACCTTTGAAAGAAAATTATTCCATTTGAGTCTTTACCAGCACATCTCAGATTATGCCTTTAGTTTCTTATTTTGTTATTTTGTTAGTCCTTTAAATAACTTTCCATTACATTTCAGTCCTTGTGCATCGACTTTATTAATAGATTGATTATTGATCTTAATAAATAGTTAATCATCTTTAAAGTTTCCATAAAATTTGCTTAAGCTTTTGTTAAGTTAATCTATCCTCTCTAATTTTCATTTGTAAAATATTAGTTTTATTATTTTGTAAAATTTTAAAACCACATAAAACATCATGTTTACAATATAAAATTAACAAAAAATTCAAAAAGTGTTTGAAAAAATCTATATAAATTTGTATGTTAGTTTTTAGTTGTTTTACTTACTATATAAATTTTGTTTTAAAATTCTTCATAAAAACTAAAAAATAGCAAAATAAAAAAACAATTAAAAGTCGATATAAAATCATTGAAAAAATAAAAAATACATAATATATCTTGAATTAAAGCTCATAAATTTATCTACTTGTTAGTGCATATTTTCATTATTTTTGTTTTTATTTTCTATTTTTAAAATTGTAAAATTATGTCTTTTCTGTTTTGTTTGTTTCCTATTTTAATTTTTTGAAAATCCAAAAAAAAGAAAATCTTTAAAAATAAAAAAAATAGTAAAAAATTATCAAAAATATAAATATTTTTATTTGAAATTTTTGGATATTTTTACTATATTTGAAAAATATAAAAATAATGTTTTTTTATTTTCATTATCTTTTAGTTATTTTTAAAAAAATAAAATATAAAAATTTGTAAAAATAAAAATCACTAAAAAATCAACATTAGAAAACATAAAAAAATATAAAAATTGAATATTTATAAAAAAATAATTCAAAAAGTTAAAAACCATAAAAATACTTAAAGTTGAAAAATAAAAAGAAGTTTCTAATTCTTTGATTTTCATTGATTAATAACCTTTGGGAATTGTAGCCTTCCTAAGTAGGTTTGATTCGGGACATTTTGCGTTACGACGACACATTGTTCATTTTATTTTCTAATTAAATTAGAAGTCGTGTCGAGCCCAATGATCCACCCTAATCATGACTATATCTTTAAAGTAGAAGACCTTCTGGCTTGAGTCTGATTCAATGGAGCTTGTGCCCATAGGCACGACGATGATCTGTGTATCTCTTGCAATCTTGAGAGACGATCCATCCTTCCTACAAAAAGGTAACTCTTCTTGCGAGATCCTATAGATGATCGACGAGGAGAGAGGGAGAGAGAGTTGGACGTCCCTCTAGAGGTGAAGAACAAAATAATTCCTGTTCTTCATTGTTTAACCAGGAAAACGGTGATCTTAAGTTCCACACAAGGCGGGAACTCAGTCGCTGAATCGACCACGTGAAATTCGGATTAAAACAACAATTAACCCACAACAATGATGAAACAATGTAAAGCAATATGTGGAGTTAAAATTTATTATAACTCTACAACAAGATGTGTATAGGTGCAAGTATGTAGAGGTCGAACACAGGGAGCAAATAGGTAGAACGAGGCTATTAAGCTCAAAATGCGAATGTGATTATTTGTTTACTTATGCTATTTTTTCTGGGTTTTTAATTTTATGTATTTTTTTATTTATTTTTAATTTTATAATTTTATATTTTTTGTCTTAATTTATGATTTTGTATTTTATTTTAATATTTTATATTTTTTTATATTTTTTTCTTGATTTATAAAATAGAATATAAACAAAGTAAGAAAAGAGAGGAATAAAGTATTTATAAAAATAGGTAAAATAGGGAAATATCAGGAAATGAAAATTTTTTGGTCTTTTTATATTTTATAATGTTTTTATGATTTTTCTATATTTTTCCTAATTTTTTTGGTATTTTTAAAGGTAAAAATACTAGAAAACAGTGAACTAGGTTGCGGGATGAAATTCAAATGAGGATGAAAAATATCAAAAAGTATCAAAAATTCCTCAAATTAATTTTAGTTGAAAGATAATAAATCAGGGAAAGTACGAAAACTGAAATTGCATTTTTAGGATTTTGTAGAATTTTTAACATTTTTCTAAATATTATAGGGGTTTTGTAATTTTTAGGAGTTTTATTTTATATGTTTTAGTGATTTTTGGTCTGGAGTTCAAATACATGAAAATAGGCAATCTATATTTTTTTGGGAATTTTCTGAGATGATTTTATAATTTTTATGTATTTTCTAATGCAAACAGTGCTGAAAATGCGTGTTTTTGAATTTTTATAAATAATAAGATGCAGAAAATGTGAAATAAAAATATGGCGTTAATCTACCGAGCAACAGGAGGTTATTATGATTTTTGAGGATTTTTTAGCAATTTATAGATGGATTCAATAAATAGAAACAGCAACAAGAAACTCCACTACTAACAAGGGCTAAAATGTAATTACGTGAAAGTGCGAGGGCAAAACTGTAATTTTCCCACAAAGTTTATAACTAATTAAACATGTTTGCGGACTAAATGCAAATATCCCAAAACGCAAGGGTTATAGCTGCAAAAACGCCAGGGCCACGTGCGTACGCACGCGCCTAGCTGGGACGATTTAGCAATTAACAAAAATTCCAGGGACTACAATGCAATTTGGTAAAAACTATTACACTTAATTAAAGCGTTCGGTGACTTAATATAAATACCAAATGCAAGAGGGCCTGCCCCGCAAAAATGCCACGTTACGTGCGCATAGCACGTGACCTGACAGGGTCTAACAAGTAAATCTTACAAAACAAGGGGGGCATGGTGCAAATATTACAAAACTAAGTTAATGGTTGAAAATTTTCAAAAGCTAGTAATTAAATAACAAAAATGGCTGGGCGAAATTTGCAAAATACCGAACCTAAAGGATCGAACGGTGATGATGTATCCACTAATCCACGTGACACGATCCTAAGGGACCGATGACGGTTCAGATGGATGCCCACAACCAGAAGGCCCAGGGCGATCGGACGGTGAAGAGGCCTATGTCATCCAACGACTCGAAGATGATCTGGGAAGGGGGGCCGATCCAACGGACGTGGAGAGGCCCGCAAGAACACGCCAAGAACACGAGCCTGGCGAGTTTCAATCGGCCAGAGCTCGGTCCTCCTCGCGCCCGTGACCCCCCAACACCGCCGGCAGACTCCAAAAAGTACCCCCCCCCCCCCGGTGAAAGGTGGCTTCAGCTAGTGCGGCAGAGCAGCGGCGACGACCGACGAGCACGGAGCAGAGCCAAGCTCCAGGTGCTTCCGGTTGGGACGAAACTCGACCCCTTCCGGGGTCTACGGCCACCAGGATCTGCAGAAATGTTAGAACAATCAGAATCAAAGGGACCTGGGGCTGATTTGTGAAGGTGGGTATGGATAAGGGGCGTTGGGCGGAAGGTTTGCCGGAGCGGCGCTCCGACGAGCTTAGATGAATGAAAGTGAGCCAAAACACGGGGTAAATCGACAAGAAAATATCAAAAACCAAAGTAGGAACTACGATTAACGGGAAATGGAGCAAAAACACCTCGAGTTGGCCGGCATACCAACGAGATTAAAACCTCAACACCGGAGAATGGCGGAGGTGGTGGAAGCTCCTCCCTGGCCGCCTAACCTCGCCACTCGATGGTCGGAGAGATTGTTGTCACCTCTCTCAATCCTGGGCCAGCAGGAGCGAAGCTAGAACGGTCAAAGAAGGGGTTCGAGTCGCAATGGAGGTGGTGGGAAGTTTATGTACAAACAGCTGGGAACGCCCCAAAGATCGAGGTACAGCAGGCGGCACAGCCATCCATTCCCCAAGAATGACCCTAGGCGTGTAAGACCATCCTACGAGGAGAAAAAGTCATGAAGACATCGACATGAAATGGTGAAAGACGCAACCTAGAAAAAAGGACGAAAACAGCCAAAAACTCAACTCTGACACAGCAGCAGGGGGCAGGTCAGAGAGTGGCCGAGACGGCATGAAGATCGAGGTGTATCGAGCGAATCGTCGATCCAAAGACCAATGCAAGAACTGGGCGTGTATGGTGGATATATGGGGTGAAAACGTGAAGAAGGGCCCGAGGTCAAATTGTGAACGATGCGAGCTCTAAAATTCTGAGAAATCGGGCCAAAACGCATTCTGACAGGGCACAAGGGGTGGCAGTGCAGTTGACCGAGGTCAACTGGCACTGCGCTCTAGTTGGTCCACGTGGACCAACCAGGAAAAACCTCCTGGAAAATGTTTTGTAAAATCATTTTAAATTAATAAATGATTTTATTATTTTTAGGTTATTAAATAAAAAAATATTTATTATTTTAATAATTATTTTATGGTGATTTTTATTTATTTTTTCGAGATTAATAATTACAAGTTACCATTTATACCCTTAGGTATCTATATCTATATATTTTAATATTTTATTTTTATTTTACAAATTTAATTTATTTATTTTTGTTTTTATTTTATAAATTTATAATATTTTTATACACTTAGATATATTTTTATTTTATTTTTCTGATGTATTTTTATACACTTAAGAAAATATAAGTATTAATAATATAGGTATATGTACATGTATTATACCTATGTAAGTTATATATAAGTATTTTATTTTATATTTTCTTTAGGTTTTTATTCAGATTTTAATGTACACATTTTTTATAAATAACATTTACAAAATTATAAAAATAGAAAATGGTAAAAATAATGAATAAATAATAAAATGAATATTTTAATATGTACAAGTATATAATAGGGGTCCAAAACTCAACTTTAAACCGTAGCTCTGCAAAATGCGAAACCACCGCCATTAAACAACTTATTTTAAATTATATACAATTAAAGGTGAGTTTGATGCATTTCAAGTTTTTATTTGCGAGATACAAGTCTGGAAAGTTGGGATTCTGGAATCTTATTTAGATCATATCTTTTTATCTGTACATTATTTTTGTATGAAATCAATTTTGTATTTTTCTATATTTAATTATCTACAACTTTCATGTTAAAAGTTTATTTATTTGAGGTATAAAAAGTGGAATAAAAAATAGGTCCTAAAATGAATAAAGAATGAATTAAATAAAAGGGATTTTTATTGTATTTTAGCCCTTATCTCCCCCTACTTTATTCCATGTCGACCTAGTCATTGAGATGCATGGTAACAACTTACCACTCCCACTGCATGGCCGATATCTGGCCTAGTACACATCATGGCATACATTAAGCGTCCTACAGCTGATGCATAAGGACATCCAGCCATGGCCTTCTTTTCCTCAACAGTTTGAGGAGCCATTCCTTTAGACAGGTGGATACCATGTCTTTAGGGTACGAATCCTTTCTTAGAACTATCCATACGGAATCGTTCAAGAATCTTCTTAATGTATCCATGTTGTGACAATCCCAAAATCCTCTTTTCTCGGTTTCTGAATAGCTTCAGGCCTAAGATGTAAGAGGCTTCTCCAAGATCTTTCATCTCAAAGGTATGGGACAGCCAAATCTTTACACTGGTCATCATCCATGTATCATTCCCAATGATAAGGATGTCATCTACATAAAGCACGATGAACACAATGACGCTCCCACTAAGCTTCTTGTACACACAAGGTTCATCAGGATTTTGCACAAAATCATAACTCTTTATGGTTTCGTCAAATCTGATGTTCCAGCTACGAGAAGCTTGTTTGAGCCCATAGATGGATTTCTTCAGCTTGCATACTTTGCCATCCTCAGTCATGAAGCCCTGGGGCTGCTCCATGTAGATATCCTCCTCGAGGTATCCATTGAGAAAAGCTGTCTTGACGTCCATCTGCCAGATGTCGTAGTCAAGATATGCAGCTATAGCTAGTAGTGTCCTAATGGATTTAAGCATAGCCACAGGAGAGAATGTCTCATCGTAATCGATGCCTTCTCTCTATGTGTAGCCCTTGGCCACTAGCCGTGCCTTGAAAGTCTCTACTTTCCCATCAGGTCCCCTCTTTCTCTTGAAGATCCATTTACACCCAATGGGTTTTACCCCTTTAGGTGGATCCTCTAGGGTCCATACACCATTCTTATGCATGGAGTCAATTTCTGACTTCATTGCTAGCATCCATCTATCCATGTCTTGATCTGCGAGTGCTTCATCAAATGAAGTAGGATCAATGTCAGTCTCACTTGACACATAGAATCCATACCTTTCAGGTGGTGCAACCACCCTCGAACTCCTTCGAAGAGGTATGTGTGTTTCATCTTTATTTACTTCTTCAGTTTCTGGTCTGGGAAGCTCAAAATCCTCTAGGGATTCAATGAGTTCCTCTACTTCATTTTTATCTTGACCTTTAAGGAAATCATTCTCTAGAAATTTCACATCTCTAGAGACAAAAACCTTTTGGGTCTCAGGGTCATAAAGCTGGTATCCAATACCATCTTTAACATACCCAATGAAGTAACACTCACGAGTGCGAGATTCTAGATTACTTGCGTCCACGTTCTTCGCATGGACCAAGCAACCCCAAACCCTCAAGTGATTAACACTAGGTTTGGATCCATACCAGAGCTCATGAGGAGTCTTAGGTACATATTTGCTAGGAATCTTATTCAGGATATATATTGCAGTCTCTACTGCATATCCCTAGAAACTAAGAGGTAAATGTGCTTTACACATCATTGAACAAACAATGTCCATGATGGTCCTATTGCGTCTTTCAGCAACACCATTAAGTTGGGGAGTTCCAGGAGGAGTGAGATTGGAAACAAATCCATTCTCTTTAAGGTGTTCCTTGAATTCATCTGATAGGTACTCGCCACCTCGATCAGATCGAATCCGTTTAATCTTCTTATCGGTTTGGTTCTCAACCAAAGCCTTGAATTCTTTGAACTTTTCAAAGGTTTCAGACTTATGACGTAGTAGGAAGATAAACCAGTATCATGAATGGTCATCAATAAACGTCAAATAATATCGATGTCCGTTTCGAGTCGTGGTACTGAAGGGACCACATACATCGGTATGTATTAGGTCATAATACCTTCGCATCTTGTAACCTTGTTACGGAAAGGCATCCTAGTCATTTTACCTCGAATACAATGTTCACAAGTAGGCAAAGATTGAACCTGTAGGAAATCTAAAGGTCCATCCTTTATCAATATGTTGATCCTATCAATTGATAAATGACCAAGCCTTTGATGCCAAATCATATTTGAATGATTTTTATTCTCCCTGGATCTCTTAGGGTTTTTATTAGTGGTTGTAACATTCATGACATTCTCATTAATGCACAATTCATATAGTCCTCCAAAAGTTAAAATACCCTCTACAATATATTTATCATATTTATGACTAATTTATTACAGGACAGGAATGAATATCCCCTCTAACTAGCTTAGATACATATATCAAATTCCTTCTAACTTCATGTACATAAAGACACTCTTTAAGTACTAGGACTCTACCACTAGATAATGATAGTCGACATGTCCCGACGGCGACTGCTGCAACACTTGCATCAGATCCCATCTGGATGACTATCTCCCCTTCCTCAAGACCTAGTTTCCTGAAACAAATGCAACAAATTGCATACATGAACTGAAGCACCAGAATCTACACCCCAACTTCCTTCTCGTACGACGAGAAAGCTAGTTTCAATGATGAAAGTAGATTTCATACCTACAGGGGCTTTACCTTTGCTTGAGGACTTCAGGTATTCTGGGCAATTACGCCTCCAGTGCCCCAGCTTTTTGCAGTGGTGACAGACGTCGATTTTCTTCGACGCCAATAGAGTGGATGCATTGGAAGAAGAGCCAACACATTGTCCCTTCTTCTTTCTCTTCTGGGTCGGGCCCTTCCGAGAACCTTGCTTCCGACCGCGCTTTCCTCTAACCTGTGCAACCATTGCACTGCCATAGGGACCATCCTTCTTCATTACGTCTTCTGCAGACTTTAATGCAGCAAGGAGAGCAGCGCTTGTCAATTCTAGCTTGTTCATGTGGAATGACACTACAAAGTTATTGAAAGACTTGGGAAACGACAGCAGAATGAAGTCAGCTTGCATATCTGCATCCATGGTTGCCCCAAGGGTCTCCAGCTCCGACAAGTACCCAAACATTTTGAGTACATGTTCACGGACCGAAGTCCCTTCCTGCATCCTGCAACGAATGAGGTCTTTCATAACATTGTACCGCTGGCTGCGGTTACTGTCACCAAACATATCGTTAAGATTCTACATTATGTCCTAGCAAGTACTCATCTCCACATGTTGCTTCTGCAGAACATTGGAGAGTGAACCCAGGATATAGCATCTAGCCAAGACATGATCTTCATCATACTTGTCATTGAATGCTTTTTCTTCCTTAGATTTAGGGTTCTCATGCTTGTCCTCGGAGAGCACCTAACTTATGCGCTCAGCAGAGAGAACAAGCTCCAAATTACGGATCCAATCCGAGTAATATGGGCCGGTCAATTGGTTGACCTCAAGAAGCCTACTAAGTGGGTTCAAAGACTTCATTTTCTGAAATTAAGAATGCACTATATTAGAATATATAATCATATATTCTTATTTATGATATTTGATTAAGGCATTTTAAATCAAATTGTTCTTGCTCTGTCAACCTTGAAAGTTTATTCCCTTAATCGCTTTCAAAGTAAGAGATATACTTACCAATATATCTCAAGCAAGAACTGGGATCTCCTCCTTATCTTTGTCATATCCCAATAATATGAGAATCTATGACTCCAATAAAGAGAAGCGGGAACACATTACGCCTTGCAAGTCCAACTTGCATCTCCCAATTCGGTCTTTAATGCCCGGGCCTACCACCCCTAAGGTGATGTTGACCCATCATTAATTGAACCAACTGTCAACGTGAATACAACTCGCTATGCGCAATCCAATATCGCCCCAATAATATGAGGACCCGATATTGGGGTCACTACGCATACGTCCTTACTCTTTCGAGAAGCGACGAGCTCATTCCAGATGCGCTTGCATACAGGAGCTGTCACTTCGGACAGGCATCTCCCACATGCAATCCCTGGCGACGGAACCCTTCGCCTTGACGGGAGACCATGGATGTCACTTATGTGATCCTCCATCTCATATTCAAATTTTAATTAATTATCATGAATCACATTCATATAATTAATTCTTCCAAGGGAAATAATAACTATATTCATAATAGAGTGTCTCAATTGGACATAAGCAATTTAATCATATTAAATTAATTATCAATCCAATTCAATCAACAAACTTGATTATTTTACTTGAATATATATATATGGTAATATCTCAAAATACGTGTTAATTCGAATTTTAATAATTAGAAAATACACCTTGATTTTCTCCGGCATTATACAGTCCCTACCCGCTGTCATGGCCAGTACCGACGAGAGTAGGACGGACCACATACGTTGCAACCCGCTACCCCAATGCTCTCCGACTAGTCACCATATCCGCCTCGGGAAAGCATAATGCCAGATATATCAATTTGTACTTGATATGATCATCGGTTTTTCAACCGAAATTATACCATATAGTAATAATCAAAACATTTTTTATTATAAGGAAATTTGCTACACAAATTCCCAATCCTATTCAAGCATCAAGTTTGAAGATTGTGTTTCCAATTATGATTTAGATCACATCCAATCAATTAATTGGTTGAGGCCAAGTCAATTAGGTAAATAATCATCTTCCAATATTTCACAAATATTTTTCAAGATTATTTCATGAAATTAACAATTAATTTCAGTAATTGACAATCACTTGGTTCTAGATTAGGACTGCAATTTTAGTAGTGACCCCTACTCATTAAAATTAACATATCTCAATCAATTTAAATCCAAATTAGACAAACTCAATTTTCAAAGATTGCTAACTTGATTTAGTACAGAATCCAAGTGATGTTTCACGCATTTCAAGGCAGATTATAACAGTAATTAACTCTTTAATCATGTTAAAATCTACTGTCCCCGCAACAGTGCATACATGCTCATTAAAACAACCATATCTAGAGCATACGAAATCCGATTTACGTAAACTCAGATCCTATGATTTCCTTATTTAATGGGTAACAAAATACAAGTAAATAATTCGTGCTTAAACATTTTAAACATGGCCGAAATTATTTACTAAACAGATTTGAGAAATCAAAAGCGATAAAAACTTTCGCGACCTTAACGAACCCAAGTCGTCCTCGGTTTTCGAATCATATTCGAAACCGTTAACCTGGATCTGATACCACTTGAAGGATATGGAATTATACTCAAGCGCATCACGGAAGCATGATCGTCATATCGGATACAACGAAGAACGACTAGTCGTACTAGTTGTTCTGAGCAGCGGAATTTAAAAATTTTTCATGTGATGAAACCACATGATCCAAGAACGATTCTCGGATCGTTTCATCTATAACCACAATAAGTATAATGCAATACCTCTTGAAGCATGGTTGATCAAGTCTCTAAAGAAAGAGACCTCCTGTCTCAAGTCCGATCGTCGGTGAGACCGCTTGCGAGCGCGGGGATGAACCGCGTTGTCCTCGCAATCCAAAAAGTTGATCCAAGCGTGGTTGCTCCTGATCTCGTCGCACGAGATCGAACGTCTCCTTCATGAGCGTAGCACACCCAGAAGATGGAGAACCGAAGAACGTTGAAGCGGCGGTGCGGTGGCGAGAGCATCGACGAATCTCTCCTCTAGGGTATGGTGGACGGTCACCAAAATTAGAGGGAGAGAGGGTTGTCGTGTATGAAGAAAGAGAGAGAGGGAGAGAGAGAGAGAGAGAGCTCCAAAATTACATGTAAATAGAGAGCATGGTATGTCTCTCTATTTATAGGGTTTTGGGATCCATGGATCTCAATCCATGGGACATATAAAATCAATGAGTGAGATTGATTTATGTCAATCCAATGGTCAAGATTGTTGTTGTCAAAAACAACAAATTTGGATTAAAATATATTTGACAAAATCAAATATAAATCAATCCTAAATTAAACCAATAAATAAGGAGAGAATATATACATGGAGATTTCATCTCAATGTATAACATGATGGACAACCACCCATTCCAAATAGGACATGGGTGTCGCCCACCTCTTTCCTAATGGAGGGCAATCTCATGATAATTCATGAGATTGCATATCTCCATGGAAATCTCTCTTTATTTATTTGCAACAAATTTTGTTAGGTTTTATTCTTCAAAAATAATTCACAATTATATTTGAGAATATTGCAATCTTGCCATGAAAAAATTGTGAATCATATTCACAACCCAAAACAACATATAATTTACATTGTCAATTAATTACACAATGTGTATCCAATATACATAATAATTAATCAACACATATAAATTATAATTAGCTCTCTCTAGTACATTATAAATGACATTTATAATAGATTATGAATAATTGGATATTTCTATCGACATTATTCTTATCCATAATAATTAAATCACATTTAATTATATTGGATAATTTCTTCACACGTCAAGATGATTAAATCACATTTAATCATTATTTCTTCATTGCTTAGATCTTATGGAATTATTCTCGAACCCTTCAAGAATAATGCGATCTCTCTTTAGATACTTGGAGATAAGCACAGGGCGATTGCATTGTTCCACGTATAGTGACTTGGATGTTGAGATCACATCTCAAATCCAGATCCCATGGACCTCCCACTGATGCTTGATCAAATCAAGACCGTAGACCTAATCTTCTCATTGCATCCTGTTTCATCACTCCCTCGGAATGGAAGCTCATGGTTATACAATCGTATATGATCACATCACCCTCAGGTATTCCCAATACCTGTACATCCTGCATACTGGAAGACCTATGATCATCCTGAAGATAAAGATCATTTTTACACTGTCATCTTCAGGGTTAGATCATTAAGTTTCTCAATCTTGGTCATTGGGATTTGGTATAGATCATATGCTTTCCCAAAGCATATATCTTACCTTCAAATTCATGTCATGCTTCCAAAGCATGACGACCATGCATGGAATTTGTTCAGTACCAATTAGGGATGAGCATTGGGTTGGGCCGGCCCAGCTCAGCCCGAAGCCCAGCCCAAAAAACCCGGCCCGGCCCAAGCCCAAACGAACATTGGGCTAGGCTTGGGCCCAACATTCAGGCCCAAAATATTTTTGGGCCGGGCTCGGGCTTGGCTTGGCCCAATCCGACGCGGCCCACGGGCCCGGCCCGAATAGGGCCCGAACCCTTCCTATATCATATACGCTTGCAAACTCTCACATGTTGCATGCACACTCTGTTCATGTATCATGTCTTCATACAATGTTTATAAATCAAGAATGTTAGGTGTGAGACATATGAGCCGATGATCATTATATTTCAATTCAGGATTAGTTTTACTTAATTAGTTTATGGTTTAGATTCTGCTGGTTATTCTTGAATTTGTTATTGTTTATTTTTTTATCAGAATATTTTCTATCATTGAATCTTTACCCAATATGAGCATTATGCCCTTTTTTAAAATGAAGAGCATGGTGCACCTGTTGTTAACTGTGTAAGTTCGATTCATTCTTTCAATTTCTATAATGAGAGACGTTTATGATATCTAACGTTGAGTGTACTTGTATTAAATGAGAAATCATCTCCGGTAGAATCGAGTTTTAGTTGTTTCACGAGTATTACGATAAATTTTAAACAATTTTGGCTCGTCTAACTTGAATTGAGATTGACTTTAAACAAAAACTCAAAGTTAATAATATATAATAGGCGGAAATGGGTTGGCCCAACCTAATCCCAGCCCATAGGAATTGGGCCGGGCCTGGGCTTGGGCCGAATCAAAAAAAATTACGGGCCTAGGCCCGGCCCAAGGCCGGAAGTTTTTAAATGGGCTTGGTCCTGGGCCCTTCAGGGCCCGGCCCAGCCCGGTCCATGCTCATCCCTAGTCCCAAAACCTCATGAGTGAGCTCATGTCTCCTGGTTCACGAGTGAACCTGTATGATCCCTTTGAGAGATCGTATTACTCATATGTCCTTACATGCACACCAGCTCGCGGGTGTATAGACCTTGGTTAGGTCATCAACCTATTGGTCTGCCAAATGTACACACTCAGACATATAGCAACACATCTGTCTCTGGTCAGAGGATGCATGCCTATGTTGTGACAGTATTCAACGTAGGTCTTTGATTATCTCAATCTCATCAAGTCAACCCATTGACTCAACTAACCTGACACCTCTGATCACTATTCCCATGCAGAGGACCTACATCAAGAGCTCAGTCAGATATCAGCCATATGAGATAGAATTGCCATCTCCTACTCAGGCTGGAGATCATCACTTAATAATCATTTGATGATGCTTGATGAGTCCACTATCTAACTCCTTAGAGATTCATCCAAGCATCAGCCTCTATGATTCATCCAATGAATCAACAGCTGTATGATCATCAAGTTGTCCATGGTACATAACCCTTATTGTACAGAGGGACCCTATAGTGCATTCATTCATTAATCTCAGAAAGGGAGTGAAAAATAATCAATAACTTTCATTGATAATTTATTCATTACAATAACATTTATTGTAGAAATGGTTCGCCCGGCGCTCACATTGCTAACAGTGAAGACTACACTGGTCCATTCCCATTTCTCTTCACATTCTTCTAACTCCATATCCCATTCGATTATAAAGACCAAGAGCACCTGACCTTACAAGGGAATATCTGTCTCCATGAGGGTGAGATATCAGAAGAGCAAACGCCTTGGTAGTTAAATGGTTTTGCTTGGGGAGAGCTAAACAAGTTCACACACATGGTTCTATCATTTCAAGGTAGCAAGAGTATGAAACTGAGAGGATGGTTTTGACCTAGCTGTGAATTGGAGTGAATAATAGGAGTATGGAACCTAAAGGTTGTTATGTCACACTTCCTAACTTCTTTGTGGTTCTGAACACACCATTAATACAAAGGTCTTCTATGAACTCCAAACTTTGACATTATTAAGACAAGTTTAAAAGTCAAGAATTATTCCAAGTTATTTATTTTTATTTTCTTTATTTTCTTGTCAACACTTATAGGCATAAGTGTTTTCTTGGGACTAGCAAACGCAAGTATAGGGGCTTGATGAATATCAATTTTATCACCGTTATTCTTTCATTTTGGTCTTTAAACCCAAGCTGAATGCATAAATATATCGGTAATTTGTCAAAATAAGTATTGATTAATTTGTATAAAATAATGTATAAAATACGATCCATTAATTGCATTTATTGTCAAAATAAAAGAATAAAGGAAACTAAAGAAAAAGAGCGAAGTGTCAAGGACACTGAAGTGACCCTCGCCCTCGAGACTCAGTCATCATGATGACTTAGTCGAAAGGAATAAAGTAGGGGGAGATATGGTGACTAATTGTACAGAAACCACAGTCGGTTCACTCTATAGGCCAATAATTACCTTTTGAGACCTATTTTATTTTTTAATATTTACACTCAAATGAGGGAACTTTGTAAACGAAAATTGTACATAAAAATGTATAGAAAAATACAAAATTTATTTCATACAAAATAATATACAGTGTACATTTTATACACAGAATAAAATCCTAAAACCCTACCTTCATAGACCCATATCTCCCAAATGAAAACTCAAAATATATCAAAATCAGCGTTAATTGTATATAACTTTTAATGAGATATTTAATGAAGGTGGTTTCATATGTTTTTGGAGTTAAGGCGTGAAAGTTAGGTTTTGGACCCCTGTTGTATAATATACCCGAATAAAATATTCATTTTATTTATTCCTTATTATTTTTATAATCTTATATTTTTATAATTTTGTAATTATTATTTATAATATATGTACATATTAAAAATAAAATTAAAACATAAAGAAATCATTAAAATAAATTATGTATACTAAGTACATAGATGAATATACAATATATAGACCTATGTGATAAATATACCCATTTATTTAAGCATAAATATTTTATCAGAAAAATATGATAAAAATATATTTATGAATATTAAGTCACAAATATATAAATTATCAAAATACAATAATAAAATAGAAATTACAAAATAAAAATAAAATGTAAAAAATATAGATAAAAATACATATATGTATACTTGCAAAAAGCAACCTCTAATAAAATACATCAAAAAATAAATAATAATAATAAGTATAAATTCTTATAGAAGATTAGAAACACATTTCATTTTATAACCTAAAAATGATAAAATCAATTTCTATTTATTCTCTACTTTCCAAAGAAATTTTTACCTGGGAATTCCCTGGTTGGTCCACATGGACCAACCAGGAGGGAGCTCGTGTTAACCAAGCGGTAAACTATACCTCACCCCCTCTGACTCCTGTCAGAACATCATGAGGGCACCACTCCTCTCCATTTCTACGCCTCCTCGTTGCATCGTCTCGTCTCTAGACTTCCACCATCATGTAGCCTCTCCGTCCTAGACTCACACCCATCTTCAAATCTCCACCAACCTCCATTCCCAAGCACGTAATTGATCATCAAAATTGCCAAAAACTCAACTATAAATAGACTCCCCAGATCTTCTTTTGTTTTTTGATCGATCTTCAACATGTTTTATCTCCTCAGATCATTTTAGACGCCTCCAGCTTCGTGACAAGAATCTCCCAGTGTTGGTCTGTAGCGATGAGGATGGTCGTCAGGCTGCATCCACCACCTCCAGTGGAGCGCCGTCGTGAGGTTTTGCTCATGAGATTCAAGCTCAGTAGAGCTTGTTTCCTAGCTATTACAAGTATTATTCATGGCCTAGATCTCATTTTAGTAGTTAGTTTAAAGTTTAATTTAGTGGAATTAGCATATTAGCTCAATCTATGACTTTCTGGAGCTTGATCTCTAGGTCTGATTCATCGTGTTATCCCCACCATTCTGACACATACATTGCCCCTTTCACATCCTCGACCTATTCTCTGCCCGACACCCTCTATTTTCCTTATATTAAGTCTGAATCAAAGCATCCTGAATCTCATTCATCATCCCTGCTTCGAGCTTCATCGCCCTATTCATCTGTGTAACCTCTTGCAGTCTTTTGGGTCGAGAGTGTTGCTCTCAAGCCGAGCAATCATTTCATGCAGGTGTGCAGCTGCGAGGGTCCTATTTTCCTATTTTGGATAACTGGAGCACCTCCAAGTGGACGGGAGTCGCTATATCTCGTCACACCATTTTACTAACATCTGAAGCCACCTGCTGACACAGAGGGACATCAGGAAGTAAACACCCCACTTAGCGAGGAGCTTGGACCACTGAGCTACACATATTTGACGATCAAACTTCACCTTTTGAGTTGCTTTGGTGTTCTTGAAGAACCTCCAGTTGTCATCTGATTAAAGCCCACCTCCAGATCTAATCGGGATCGCACATTCACGGCAATATAGTGTGACTGCTTTGCAGCACGTTCAAACACGTGGCGGTTCCAAAGCGGTGGGATCATGGAGCATTAGTGGGTAATTATCATAAAATCCCTTTTGTTAGTTTGTAATTTTTAAATATTCTTGTAAATACTATAAGTAGTTTTAAAGGTAGTGGACAAATTGCATGTGCCCCTAGGAATTTTTCAAACATTACAATTGAGTCCTTATCAGAGTTACGTGTGTGTGCATGTTTTACGTCATAAATATTGCATGAACACCCTCACAGGTTGTTTTAATTATCATTTAATATATAAAGTTTGAATATCAGTATTAAATATGGGTTGTATTGCACTGTGACCCTCACATTTAATTTTAATGCAAAATAGCCCTGCTAGTTTAATCATTTTTATGTGTGAATTGCTATTTATTAAAAACATCAACCATGCTCCAAAAATCACCAAAAAAATGGATTAGGTACCTGGATGCATGCTTATTCACGCTAAATAATTATATTTGTGTTTTATGCTTTTTTCCTATTTTATAAAATCATTTAGAGATCAAATATTCCCTGTTTGCAGTTTAAAACACCAAGAAATAGAAAATCATTCTGAAAAATTTCCAAAATATATATTATGTTTATTTAAGTATTTTTATCCTTCAGACTATAAAACACTAAAAAGAGAAAAAGAGAACTCTTAAAAATAAAAATCCCCAAAATCATTTATAAAAATCTAAAACATTATCAAAAATCTAAAAAAATATTTATTTGAAAAAGTGATATGTTAGGAAAAATAAGTGAGATCCCCTCTCTTCATTCTTAGGAACCTATTTTTTTATAGTCCTATTAAAATTGATTTGACAAATTTTGAACTTAATTTTCTATTTTTAATCTTCATTTCAATTTCGACCTATTATTAAATACTTGATTTGGGATATTTGTGACATCAAAATACACAAAAATTAGAAAAATTATCTAAAAATTACAAAAATAGTAAAATATTATTTTAAACCTAAGAAGATTTTATTTCCTGTATTTTAAGTACTTCTATTGGTCTTGTAATTATATTAGCTTATATTATATTTATTTATTTATTTATTTATATTTTTTATATTATATATTTAAAAAGAAAAGGAAATTTGAAAATTTGAAAATAATATAACAAGAAAATAAAAATTAGAAACTAAAACCATAAACAACTATAAAAACATATATATAATATAAATATAAAATTAAAAACCCATATTCTTGGATTAATATTGTGCATAGTTATATATATACATACCTATAATATTAATTCATTATTTATAAATAATATTATGTGCTACATCGTGTGTTCCCTGTGTTCAACACCCTACTCTGCTTATAACTTTACACTCATTTATTTGTAAGGTTTACAATAAATTTTGATTCACACATGCTTCTTCATTGATTGATTTATATTATATGGGTTGATTGTTGTTTTGATCGCCTAGGGCCTTGTGAGGGTTAATTCAGCGACATTGCTCCCGCCTTGTGTGGAGCATACGACTCTCTCATCTATGTTCGGTGGCTAAACAAGTCTCCAAGACCGGTTAATTACAATCCATTTTTAAGTGATTAGCATTTGGTTCTTCACGTTAATAAAAATTCTAGTTTAGGGTGCTTTCTCACTTTGCATATAATTCATGTAGTGTAGATATTTAAAATTCCTATTTTTCGTCCCGCATGGAGAGAGTTGGGAAGCACTATAAGTCTCCTTACTCTGTATGCATCATTTTATACAAGAGTGAGATTTCCACTATGGTATCCAGTTGCACGGCTTTTCCGCTATCTCCCTCTGTTTTTGCGCATATTGGGACTAAAAGATAATATAAAAAATCATTAGGCACTTTGTTTTAAAAATTACTCAAAAAATTGGAAATCCAAAAAATAAGGGGTCTGCTAATAAAATTTTGACCTTAATTAACATTCGTAATGGAAATCCTTGTTTTGGGTTCATAAATCCCTCATTGTTTTCAGGTACTATTCAAACCGAGTGAGATGCGTCCCCTAAGGATTAGACACCAAAATCTGATATATTGTAGTCTTGATTATCACTTGGGACAATGAAGTATTGGCACTTATATGTATGTGGAAAAGTAGAGCCTCGTTGACGATGGTGTTCCTGCCTTGTGTGGAGCAACCTACTTGGTCTGAAGTATTAAGCATAGGTCATGCCTTCATGGGGGTGTCTATCTTATTGTCATGTGTGAAGGATATGGAAATTATCCTTAAGCGCATCACGGAAGTGTGATCATCGTATCGGATGCGACGAAGAACGACTAGTCGTACTAGTTGTTCGGTGCAGCGGAATTTAAAAATTTTATTCGATAAAAACCACATGATCCGAGAACCATTTTCAGATCGTTTCATCTATAACCACAACAAGTATAATGCAATACCTCTTGAAGCGTGGTTGATCGAGTCTCTAAAGGAAAAGACCTCCTGTCTCAAGTCCGACCGTCGGTGAGACCGCTTGCGAGCGCGGGGATGAACCGCGTTATCCTCGCAATCCAAGAAGATGATCCAAGCGTGGTTGCTCCTGATCTCGTCGCATGAGATCAAACGTCTCCTTCGTGAGAGGAACTCTCCAAGAAGACGGAGAATCGAAGAACGTCGAAGCGGCGGCGCGGTGGCGAAGGCGACGACGGTTCCCTCCTCTAGGGTATGGTGGACGGCCACCAATATTAGAGGGAGAGAGGGTTGTCGTGTATGAAGAGAGAGGATGAGAGAGAGCTCCAATAATCATATGTAAATAGAGAGCATGGTATGCCTCTCTATTTATAGGGTTTTCGGATCCATGGATCTCAATCCATGTGACATATAAAATCAATGGATGAGATTGATTTATGTCAATCCAATGGTCAAGATTGTTGTTGGTAAAACCAACAAATTTAGGTTAAAATATATTTGACAAAATCAAATATAAATTAGTCCTAAATCAAACCAATAAATAAGGAGAGAATACATACATGGAGATAACAATTCCATGTATAACATGGTGGACGGCCACCCATTCCAAATAGGACATGGGTGCCGCCCACCCCTTTCCTAATGGAGGGCAATCTCATGATAATTCATGATATTGCATATCTCCATGGAAATTCTCTCTTTATTTATTTCCAACAACTTTTGTTGGGTTTTATTCTTAAAAAATAATTCACAATTATATTTGAGAATATTACAATCTTGCCATGGAAAAATTGTGAATCATATTCACAACCCAAAACAACATATAATTTACATTGTCAATTAATTACACAATGTGTATCCAATACACATAATAATTAATCAACACATATAAATTATAATTAGCTCTCTCTAATACATTATAAATCACATTTATAATATATTATGAATAATTGGATATTTCTATCCACATTATTCTTATCCATAATAATTAAATCACATTTAATTACATTGGATAATTTCTTCATACATCAATATGATTAAATCATATTTAATCATCATTTCTTCATTGATTAGATTTTATGGAATTATTCTTGAACCCTTCAAGAATAATGCAATCTCTCCACAGATACTTGGAGATAAGGACAGGGCGATTGTATTGTTCCACGTATAGTGACATGGATATTGAGGTCATATCTCAAATCCAGATCGCGGGCCTCCCATAGATGCTTGATTAAATCAAGACCGTAAATCTAATATTCTCATTGTATCTGAATCACATTCAGATCAATGTCCAACATTTGGACCAAGATCAGATCACTTCTCTACTGAGAGGAGTCACTAAAATCCAGACCCGTTTGATTACTCCCTTGGAATGGAAGCGTCATGGTTATACAATCGTTTATGATCAAATCACCCTCAGGTATTCCCAATACCTGTACATCCTGCATACTGGAAGACTCAGACTAAACCCGAAGTATTGGATCAACTTTATATTGTCTACTTCATGGTTTTATCAGTAAGTTTCTCATTCGATCATTGGGAGTTGGTATCAATCATACACTTTCCAAAAGCGTATATTATACCTAGGTCTTGATCATATACTAAAAGTATATATCAAACCTACAAATTCAGTCAAGCTTCCAAAGCGAGACGACCATGCGCATGGAATTTGATTCTTCCCAATATCTCATGAGTGAGCTCATGTCTTCCGGTTCAGTAACTGAACATGTATGATCCCTTTGAGAGATTGTATTACTCATATGCCCTTATGTGCACACTAGTGCGCCGGTGTATAGACCTTGATTAGGTCATCAACCTATTGGTCTGCCAAATGTACACACTCAGACATATAGTAACACATCTGTCTCCGGTCAGAGGATGCGTGCATATATCATGACAGCATACGATATAGGACTTTGGTTATCTCGATCTCGTTAAGTCAACTCTTTGACCTAACTAATCTGACACCTACAAATCTCTATTCCTATGCAGAGGATCTGCATCAAGAGGTCGGTCAGATATCAGCCTTAAGAGATAGGATTGCCATCTCCTACTCAGGCTAGAGATCATCTCTTAATAATCATTTGACGGTGCTTGATGAGTCCTCAATCTAACCCTTTAGATATTCATCCAAGCACCAGCCTCCATGATTCAATAGTTGAATCAACAGCTGTATGATAATTAAGATGGCCATGGTACATAACCCTAATTGTACTAAGGGATCTATTATGCAAATTATTCATTCTTCATTTCAGATCAGGGAATGATATATGCAATAATATTTATTGCATAATGGCTCGCCATGGGCTCGCATTTCCAACAATCTCCCACTAGCCCAAAGAGCCATTAATGGGCTAATCATTTAAACCCGCACTCATGTGACAATCATATGCTATTTAGAAAATAGATAGGTAAGCAGATCAGTCACTCTGTTCCCATGAGACTACGCCAAGTCCTTTTACGGCACTTGCATATCCCCAGTAACAGTGCTCGCATCCAATGCGAATGTTGCATCTTATGCAACTAATACTCAATCTTGTTAGTTATAGTGTCCTTGACACTACAGCTTAACAATTATCATAAGCAATATTTCCATAATCCTTATCAGAATGCATTTATTCTTGGAGATCACTATCTCTTAAGGTATCCACAGTTAAGACCTTTTAGATCTCTATAAAGTCTTAAGCTTTTGAAGATAAGACTTTGAGATCACTACTCAAAAATCTTGTCATCTATGAAGATTTTATTATTACTGCAACTAAGTGTTTTATTTCCATAGTAGGATTAGTAACAGTTTACTACTCCCACTGCATGGCAGCCATCTGGCTTTTGTACACATCTAGCACACACTTGGCTTCTCAGAACTGATGCCCAAGGGCAAGTAGTTCTAGCATTCACTTCCTCAACTCTTGAGGTGTTATCCCATTAGATAGGTCAGTACCATATCTTAAGGGATAGAAGCCTTTCTTGGAATTTCTATGAATAGAATATGTCCAAGGTGTACTACAAATGTGGCAGTCCAATTATCCTCTTCTCTTGGCTTCTGAACAACTTCAGAACTAAGATCTAAGAGGTATCTTTGAAATCATATTTCAAGATATGGAATAGCCAGTCTATAAAACACTTATTATCATCCTTATATCATTCTAAATGATTAGGATATCATCTACACTTAGCATGATGAACACAAAGGCACTCCCACTAAGCTTCGTATGGCTCATCAAGATTCTATCTGAAATCATAACACTTATAATTTCATCAAATCTTATGGTCCAACTTCAAGAAGCTTATTTGAGTCCTTAGATGGATTCCTTAGCTTGCACACCTTGCTTTCCTCAACCATGAAGCCCTGGGGCTACTTCATGTGAATATCCTCAAAGAGGTATTCGTAGAGGAATGCAATATTGACTTACATCTTGAAGATGCAATAGTCAAGTTATGTAGCTAGGGTTAGCAATATTCTGATGGTTTTAAGCATGGTCACCGAAGAGCAAGTCTCATCGCAAGCAATGTCTTCTCTTCTGGTGTGTAGCTCGTGGCTACGAACCGTGCTTTGAAGGTCTCTACCTTCTCATTAGGTTCCCTTTCTCTTGAGGATCCACTTACACCTCTACAGATATTACCCATATAGGTGGATCCTCGAGGGTCCATATACAACACTTGCATATGAAGTCTACATTAGACTTTTATTGCTAACATCCATCTATCCATGATATGATCTTCAGAAGCTTCATCACATGAAGTTCAATCATTGTCAGATTTCTCTGACACATGGAATACATCCTCAAACTCATTTGAAGAGGTATTAATGTTTCATCATTAATTGTCCTTTTTAGTTTCCAATTTCAGGAGCCTCATTATCTTCTCAAGATTAAATGAGTTCCTACACTTCATTTTCATCTTGATTCTCAAGAGTCTCAACCTCTAAGAATCATATTCTCAGAGATGAGATACTTAGAATCTCAAGGTCATAAAGTAGGTATCCAATACCATCCTTTATTTTCCTAATGAAGCAGCACTTTCAAGTGCTAGATTCCAACATACATGGAACCTTATTAAGGATATACATTGTAGTCTCTACTACACATATATACCTGGAAACTAAGGGATAATTATGCTAAAATTCAACATTGATAAGATCATGTCACACATGATCCAATTGTATCTACCTATAACTCTATTGAGTTAAGGTGTGTTAGGAGGATAGAGATAGAAATGATATTCATATCTCTATAAGGTATTTTTTGAATTTATCTAGCAGGTACTTGCTACCTAGATTAGATCAAATTCATTTTATCTTCCTTCAAACTTTGGTTGTAAACCAAAATAATGAAATCTTTGAACATTTCAAAGGTTTCTTTAGATGAAGAGAAGAAATCTCATATCATTCATAATCATTAATAGATATCACATATCCATAATGTTTACTATGATATAGATGATTCGCATACATCAATATGTATGAGATCCTGAGTACCTTGACATCTTACACCTTTCCCAAGGAAGGGTGTATTAGACATTTTTACTTTGAATACAATATTCAAAAGTATGTAAGATTTGAACTTTTAGACAATCTAAAATTTCATATCTTACTAGTCCATTGATCTCATCAACAGACATAAGTCCAAAACTTGATGCTAGATCATTGTCAAATGATCTTCATCCTCCTATTGATCTTTAAGGTTTAATTTCAATATTTAGAAATGTTGATGAACCATTCATCAATTTTCTAATTTAGTGGAGTCCACTAGATTTTAGACTACTATCTGAAATATGTCCATCATAACTCTTTATGATAGTTCTATCTCAGAATTCATGCTTATTTCCAACATCTAGAAACAAGAAATGAGTGTAGTCTTATATCTAGGTCATAGAGACATTATCTAAGACTAAGGGCTCTCCCACTGAAATTAACAAGTCTATCAATCCAGCAGAGATTGTTGCAACAATTGCATCAATATCCATGTGGATAACTATAAACCTTTAAGATCAAATTTTCCAGTCCTCTAAAACATATGCAACCTATTGCAAATGTCATCAGAAGATTGAGATACAATTATTTGACTTTATCTTATTTAATAAGCAAGTCAATATCAATGATTTATCTATATTAATCCGATGCTCCATCCGAGTCCTTCTCTAAGGATTCTAGACAGGCTTGATAGTCATACTATCAACACATCAACTTATTGCAGTATTGGCATTCATCCAACTCTTCGGATGACATATGGAAGTCATAGATGTACAGTCAACTCTTTGACCATACTTCTTACTTGGGTCCAACCCATGCTTCCACTGCGCTCCCTTTATCTATAAGCAACCATTGCTTAAGACTAAGGATCTCTTATGTTAAATTCAAAAGAATTTAATGTAAGAGCATTTCAACATTTATACATGCTTCATTAAATTCATAGAATATGAATATTATGAAGCTTCATGCATGACTAGAGTATAGATAGTAGAATGATGACACTCATTATCTACATCCATCTAAACTCTTAAAACATAGGTTCAGGCAGGTACTCAAAAATTGAATACATCATCTCTTGAAGAGCTACCATTCTACATGATGTAGAGAACCATGTCACTCATGATTAAATGTGAAAGAGCACATATGTATGCCAGAATATCTTCATTGATTTTATAAGGATTATATGACAATTATGATCATCATCAACATGTCACTTCCAAAGTACATTTGATGATACCAAGACTATAGAGACATACAAACCCTAGGGTTGTAATCCTATCATCTATTTAATTGTCATTCCTCATTATTATGAGGAAACTTGCACATTGCAACCACATACATTATGTGTTCAACTGCAAGTACAATATCTGGATCATTGAGTCCAATCCAAGATATTTCACTGGTTATTATTGAGTATATCATTGAGTGGGTTTTAATGAAGGATTATCTGAAATAAGAAATTTGCATAAATATATAAATATATATTTTACTTTGATTTAGGATTTTTATATCAAAGTTGTCTTGCCTTGTCAACACTGAAAGTTCATTCCCTTAATCACTTTCAATGTAAGAGATATACTTACCATTATATCTCAACAAGATCTGGGATCTCCTTCCTTATCTTTGTTACATCCCAATAATACGAGAATCTGCAACTCGGATAAAAAGAAGCAGGAACACATTCTGCTTTGCAAGTCCAACTTGCATTTCCCAATTCGGTCTTTAACACCCGGGCCCACCACCCCTGAGGCGATGTTGACCCGTCGTTGATTGAACCAACCGTCAACAGGAATAGTACTCGCTATACGCAATCCAATATCACCCCAATAATATGAGGATCCGATATCAGGGTCACTACGTATACGGCCTTACTCTTTCGAGAAGCAAAGAGCTCGATCCAGATGCGCTTGCATACAGGAGCTGTCACTTCGGACAGGCGTCTCCTACATACAATCCCTGGTGACGGAACCTTTCGCCTTGACGGGAGACCATGGATGTCACTTATGTGATCCTCCATATCATATTCAAATTCTAATTAATCATTATGAATCATATTCATTATGATTAATTCTTCCAAGGGAAATAACATCTCTATTTATAATAGAGTGTTCCAATTTTAATTGGATTCCAATTAATCTAATCACATTAAATTAATGATCCAATTAATATCCAACAAACATTTTTAATAGTTACTTGAATTATGGTATTATCTCAAATACGTATTATTTCAAATTTTAATAATTAGAAATACATCATGATTTCTTAAGCATTATACTAACCCTATCCGTTGTCATGGTCAGTACCGACGAGAGTGGGACGGACCACATACGTTGCAACCCGCAACCCCAATGCTCTCCGACTAGACACCATATCCACCTCGGGAAAGGATAATGCAAAATAAATCATTTTGTACTTGAGATGATCATCGGTTCTTCAACCGAAATTATACCATATAATAATAATCAAAACAATTTTGATTAACATTATAATGAGATTTGCTAAACAAATCCCAAGTCCTATTCAAGCAACATGTTTGTTGGAATGTTGATCATGTAGATCATGTAACCAATTACTGATCTAGATCACATCTAATCAATTATTGGTTGAGGCAATGTCATTTAAGGGAATAATTATCATCAAATATTTCACAAATATTTATGCACAATTATTCTAGGAAATTGAACAATTTAATTTCACTAATTTATTAAATGACAGTCACTATACAAGCATCAAGTTTGATGATTGTGTTTCCAATTAAGATTTAGATCAAATCTAATCAATTAATAGGTTGAGGCCAAGTCAATTAGGCAAATAATCATATTCCAATATTTCACAAATATTTTTCAAGATTATTTCACGAAAATTAACAATTAATTTCACTAATTGACAATCACTTGGTTCTAGATTAGACTGTAATTTCAGCAGTGACCCCTACTTACTAAAATTAGCATATCTCAATCATATTAAATCCAAATTAGACAAAATTAATTCTCATAGATTGCTAATTTGATTTAGGATAGAACCCAAGTGATGTTACACGCATTTCGAGGCGAATCTAAACAGTAATTAACATTTTAATCACGTTCAGATCTACAGTTCTCGCAACAGTGCATACATGTTCATTAAAACAACCATATCTAGAGCATACGAAATCCGATTTACGTAAACTCAGATCCAATGGTTTCCTTATTTAATGAAGAACAAAATCCAAGTATTAAATTCGTGTTTAAACAATTTAAACAGTGCCGAATTTATTTACAAAACAGATCTGCGAAATCAAATGCGATAATAACTTTCGCGACCTTAACGAACCCAAGTCGTTATCGGTTTTTCGAATCATATTCGAAACCGTCGACCTAAGGCTCTGATACCACTTGAAGGATATGTAAATTATCCTTAAGCGTATCGGATGCGACGAAGAACAACTAGTCGTACTAGTTGTTCGGTGCAGCGGAATTTAAAAATTTTATTCGATGAAACCACATGATCCGAGAAACATTTTCAGATCGTTTCATCTATAACCACAACAAGTATAATGCAATACCTCTAGAAGCGTGGTTGATCGAGTCTCTAAAGGAAGAGACCTCCTGTCTCAAGTCCGACCGTCGGCGAGACCGCTTGCGAGAGCGGGGATGAACCGCATTGTCCTCGCAATCCAAGAAGATGATCCAAGCGTGGTTGCTCCTGATCTCGTCGCACGAGATCAAACGTCTCCTTCGTGAGAGGAACTCTCCAAGAAGACGGAGAATCGAAGAACGTCGAAGCGGCGGCGCGGTGGCGAAGGCGACGACGGTTCCCTCCTCTAGGGTATGGTGGACGGCCACCAATATTAGAGGGAGAGAGGGTTGTCGTGTATGAAGAGAGAGGATGAGAGAGAGCTCCAATAATCACATGTAAATAGAGAGCATGGTATGCCTCTCTATTTATAGGGTTTTCGGATCCATGGATCTCAATCCATGTGACATATAAAATCAATGGATGAGATTGATTTATGTCAATCCAATGGTCAAGATTGTTGTTGGTAAAACCAACAAATTTAGGTTAAAATATATTTGATAAAATCAAATATAAATTAGTCCTAAATCAAACCAATAAATAAGGAGAGAATACATACATGGAGATTACAATTCCATGTATAACATGGTGGACGGCCACCCATTCCAAATAGGACATGGGTGCCGCCCACCCCTTTCCTAATGGAGGGCAATCTCATGATAATTCATGAGATTGCATATCTCCATGGAAATTATCTCTTTATTTATTTCCAACAATTTTTGTTGGGTTTTATTCTTCAAAAATAATTCACAATTATATTTGAGAATATTACAATCTTGCCATGGAAAAATTGTGAATCATATTCACAACCCAAAACAACATATAATTTACATTGTCAATTAATTACACAATGTGTATCCAATACACATAATAATTAATCAACACATATAAATTATAATTAGCTCTCTCTAATACATTATAAATCACATTTATAATATATTATGAATAATTGGATATTTCTATCCACATTATTCTTATCCATAATAATTAAATCACATTTAATTACATTGGATAATTTCTTCATACATCAATATGATTAAATCACATTTAATCATCATTTCTTCATTGCTTAGATCTTATGGAATTATTTTTGAACCCTTCAAGAATAATGCAATCTCTCCACAGATACTTGGAGATAAGGACAGGGCGATTGTATTGTTCCACGTATAGTGACATGGATATTGAGGTCATATCTCAAATCCAGATCGCGGGCCTCCCATAGATGCTTGATTAAATCAAGACCGTAAATCTAATCTTCTCATTGTATCTGAATCTCATTGTATCTGAATCACATTCAGATCAATGTCCAACACTTGGACCAAGATCAGATCACTTCTCTACTGAGAGGAGTCACTAAAATCCAGACCCGTTTCATCACTCCCTAGGAATGGAAGCGTCATGGTTATACAATCGTTTATGATCAAATCACCCTCAGGTATTCCCAATACCTGTACATCCTGCATACTGGAAGACTCAGACTAAACCCGAAGTATTGGATCAACTTTATACTGTCTACTTTATGGTTTTATCAGTAAGTTTCTCATTCGATCATTGAGAGTTGGTATCAATCATACACTTTCCAAAAGCGTATATTATACCTAGGTCTTGATCATATACTAAAAGTATATATCAAACCTACAAATTCAGTCAAGCTTCCAAAGAGAGACGACCATGCGCATGGAATTTGATTCTTCCCAATATCTCATGAGTGAGCTCATGTCTTCCGGTTCAGTAACTGAACATGTATGATCCCTTTGAGAGATTGTATTACTCATATGCCCTTATGTGAACACCAGCGCACCGGTGTATAGACCTTGATTAGGTCATCAACCTATTGGTCTGCCAAATGTACACACTCATACATATAGTAACACATCTGTCTCCGGTCAGAGGATGGGTGCCTATATCATGACAGCATACGATATAGGACTTTGGTTATCTCGATCTCGTTAAGTCAACTCTTTGACCTAACTAATCTGACACCTCCGAATCTCTATTCCTATGCAGAGGACCTGCATCAAGAGGTCGGTCAGATATCAGCCTTCAGAGATAGGATTGCCATCTCCTACTCAGGATAGAGATCATCTCTTAATAATCATTTGACGGTGCTTGATGAGTCCTCAATCTAACCCTTTAGATATTCATCCAAGCACCAGCCTCCATGATTCAATAGTTGAATCAACAGCTGTATGATTATTAAGATGGCCATGGTACATAACCCTAATTGTACTAAGGGACCTATTATGCAAATTATTCATTCTTCATTTCAGATCAGGGAATGATATAAGCACCCAAAATAAAAAGGCAAAAAATCAAAAATTCAAAAAGACCAAAAGATTACAGTAGCCGAAGCGACATCGTGCTAGCTATGGAGAGGACTGCACTTGCAGCCAACCCTATGCTAGTTGATGGATCCCCACCTACATTTTTGGGATGTCCTCACACTAGAGAAGAATGCACTCCTTCTTATCATCCATTTGTACCACATGATGTGGGCATTGATTTTGATGTAAATAAGACCATTTTTTTCTTTTTGTTATGTCAATATTCCAATTCCAGATGTTTTGAGAAAATAAAAATTTTAAAATTGCCTTGTCAGACACTAATGTGGTCGAAATCTTTCAGATTTTTGTTCTTGATATGCTTTTTCTTAAGGCCATCAAATACATGCCAAACATCAAGAAAGGATTAAAGGAGGCATGTACTTCGAAGAGACAGTCGTGTCAAGCTAGAGAAAGAATCGTGAAACATATTCTAACCGCAACTACTGTGAATGAAATCATCAATCTTCCAAGTAAAAAGAAAAACATGGGAGCACCAGGAGTTCTATTAAACACGTCTTTACAACGAATCCTCAATCAACCTAATGCCAACTTCACTGCTCAAACAATTTGGGCTGGGACTGCTCAAGCCTCTACAGTTCACAAATACATCCATTAAGTGGCCCCGGGGAACTCTGGAGGATGTTGTTGTCATGATTCAAGGGATGAAATTCCATGTGGACTTCGTTGTTCTTGACATGGATACCTAAGATCTTTGCTTCATACCCCGATAATTCTTGGACGGTCATTCCTTCGAACAATTGAAGCAATCATGGACTACGACACCAGGCAGATCACCTTTTGTTTTAGCAATGACAAGGTGCCTATTGAGATGATCCAAGTGCCAAAACTATTACTGTCAGCATCAGATGAGAGCGATCCTACAAAGCAACGAACATAAGACTGTAACTTTCTTTGTAGATCAATGATGTATGTCTATTCATGGATGATATTGAGACCCACAAATTGATCTCTACAGAGGAAGGACTAAACAACATAGTCAAGTTCCTAGATATCTTTGAAGATGAGATTTTTGCTAATTTGATAAAAGAATACATTGTTGGCCACCTATCCTTAGCAGATAAGGAGGAGATTATTGAATTTTCTGTGAATAAGATTCCGTCATCGAAGAATTTTATGCAGTACTAAGTTCAGAGCTTGAACTATCAATGGTGGACACTTTACATTTGAAAGATCTGATATCATCTCCATGCATAATAGTTGAAGTCACTACATAAATGATTTAGACCCCACCTGAGCTCAAACCACTTCCAACAAAAATGAAGTATGCATTTCTTGCGAGTACACAAAACATGTTCCCTGTAATCATCAATTCACAACTGATCTCGGAACAAGAATCTCGTTTGCTCGAGGTTCTAGAAAGAAATTGCAAGGCCATAGGTTGGAAAATTTTCGATCTTCGTGGGATCAATACATTATTGTGTTCCCATCACACCTACTTAGAAGAAGACAACAATCCTTCCCTCGAGTTTCAACGAATATCTAGAAGAAAACAACAAGCCTTCCCACAAGTTTTAGTAAAGATTGAATCCAAAACTCCGAGAGGTTGTGATGAATGAAATTACTAAATAGTGTGATGTGGGCTTCATATATCCCATCTCCAACTCAAAATAGGTGAGTTCCCTGCATGTTGTGCCTAAGAAGTCAGATATAAACCTCGTGAAGAATGACAAAGGAGAGGAGATCACAACCAAAGTTCCAACTTCTTGGTGCGTCGGTGTGGATTATATGCGTCTAAATTTAGTGACGAAGAAGGATCATTTTCCACTCCCCTTCGTTGACCAAATAGTCAAAAGACTAGACGTGAAGGAATATTTTTATTTCTTGGACAGTACTCTAGTTACAACCAAGTTGCAATTTCTCATGAGATCAAGAGAAAACCACCTTCATATGTCCATTTGGAAAGTATGCCTTCTACAGAATGACATTTGGTTAATGCAGCGCTTCAGCGACATTCCATTGATGCATGTTTGCAGTATTTGTAGATATAGTTGGTAGTTTTATTGAGGTTTTCTTGGACAATTTCTCGGTCTACGCAAACAGTTTTGATCAACGCCTAACTTACCTAGACCGAATGTCAAAAAGATGTGAAGTGAACCTTGTGCTTTCATGGGAGAAGTAACATTTCATGGTGATCGAAGGGATTGTGTTTGGCCATGTCAAATCCAAACAAGGCATGGAGTTAGACCATGCAAAGTTGGAGGTCATTTCAAAACTTTAGCCACCTACAAACTTGATGCAAGTCTGGTCATTCCTTGGGCATGTTGGATTTTATCAAAGATTCATCCAAGACTTCAGCAAAATTGCCCGACCATTGATTAAGCTTTTCAACAAGGAGGCAGATTTCATTGTCGATGCCAGAGTCCTCCAAGCCTTAATCAGCTAAAAGAATTAATCACCCATGCCCTTGTCCTCCAACTGCCTGATTGCTCTCTACCATTTGAGATCATGATAAATGCTTCTGACAATGCCAATGGAGCAGTTCTAGGACATAGGAGAGATAATATTCCATTTGAGATTCACTATTCTAGTAGAACATTTGATGAAGCTCAGAAAAACTACACTATCATTGAAAAAAGTTGCTAGCAATCATCTTTGCCCTGGAAGAATTCAGGTCTCATATCCTTGGATCCAAAGTTATTGTGTATATAGACAACTATGCCATCAAATACTTGCTAGCCAAGAAGGATGCCAAACTAGGACTCATCAGATGGATCCTTCTACTTCAGGAATATGATCTTAAATCTGTGATAAACGTGGAGTTAAAATGTGGTGGTAGATCATTTATCAAGATTACCAGAGATAGACACTCTTAAGTAGAGATTGATGTTGATTACATAGATGTTTCCAGGTGAAGCCATTCTGGTAGTCACCTCGCTTCCCTGGTCCATCGATATTGTGAATTATATTGTTTCCAAGAGAACTCCGCAAGATTGGTGGAAGGTTGACAAATTTTTGTTAGATATTCATTTTACCAGTGGGAGGATGCATATCTCTTTCGTGAGGAGGCAAATTGCATCTAGAGGATATGTAATCCTCAAGAGGAATTCTACAGTATCCTCAAACATTGCCATGCCCGAGAATCAAGAGGACACTACTCTAGGAGATGAACGATAGTGAAAGTGCTACAGTGCGACCTTTGGTGGCCGACTTTATTCAAAGATGTAGAAGATTCTGTAGAATGATGCACTGATTGTCAGAAGATGGGCGATATTATTGGAATGAGAGATATAATGTCCCTGAAATATATTGAGATTTCAGACGTGTTCGACGTATGGGGAATTAACTTCATGGGTCCATTTCCTAATAATTAAGGTTTTGAGTATATTATGCTTAATGTTAAATGTGTAAGTCGATGGGTGGAGGCTATTCCGACCCTAACCGCTGACAGTCGCATCGTCTGCCAATTTCAGAAAGACAACATCATTGCAAGGTTCAGAATTCCTAATATTCTGATATCAGATGGTGATAGCCATTTCATAAAGAGAGAAGTGAAGAAGTTGACTCAGGTATATTGCATTGAACATCGAGTCACTTCTCCGTACCACCCACAATCCAATGGCTTGGGAGAACGTTCAAACATGGAAAGTAAAACAATTCTTCAGAAGCTTGTACATCCCAATAGGAAAAACTGGTCTCAGATGCTCGACTTAGTTCTTTGGGTCTATTGGACCACATACAAGTCACCTCTGGGAATGTCTCCCTACCGCTTGGTATACGGTAAGCCATGCCATTTGCCCATGAAACTTATTCACAAATCGTTATAAGTAATTAATGTCTGTAATTTGGATACCAAGAAGGAAAATAAGAAGGGAAAAGTGGTTCTGAACGTACTCTTTGAATTTAGAGACTATGCATATGACAACCACCTGATGTACAAGGAGAAGGTCAAGAAGTGGCATCACAAGCACATCCACCAAAGACTTTCGAATCATGTTAGGAGGTTTGGTTGTTCGATGCAAAGTTAAAATTATTCCTAAGGAAGTTGAAGAGCAAACGGATCAGACCTTTTATAGTGAAGCATGCACGCGACAATGGAAGCATTGTGATATCCGATTTGTCAGCTGATGCACAACCATTCGTGATCAACATATGGTTACTGAAGCCATATCTCGAACATGATACATTTCTTCCCGTGGTTTATTCAATACAGGTGGTCTACCATGAAGAGCTTCAAGCGGCAACATCAGCATAATTAGACGAGGACTCAAAAACATTTTTATTGATTAATCTTTTTTTTCTTTTCTTCTTCAGTTTTTCATTCTTTCATTCTTCCGAAAAGTTGCACCCATCCCATTCATCATATTTATACTTAGGATTTGCTTCATCCTAAGTATAGGGGGATGAGTGTATTCGGGTGGTCATTCCTTGATCCCTTACTTTTCTCCACAGCTCTTGATAACATGTCTTTACTTAGGGATATTTTACCCTAAGTATAAAGGGAGACATGCTAAGCTGATGATTTATTCGTTCCCACCCTCGACCCTCCCTGCATGTTGAATACAGACTGCTATACTTAGGATTAATTAATCCTAAGTATAGGAGGAATGATCGACTTCTCATTCGTTATTCGGTCATTATAGTATATACTTTCCTATACTTAGTACGAGTTATGTACTCTCTTTTCTCTCTTATCTATGAGCACATAACTCAAGCTAAGTATAGGGGGTCGTATATACGATATACATACTTTAGTCATAACTGGTATTTTCATATTCTTAATTATATGGATAATTAATAAAGATTAAAATTTCAATCAAAGTCTTTATAATCATAGTTAATAAATCAATTAAAAATGTTTTGCAAAATGTTTGAAAAATAGTTGGAAAGTTCTTTGAAAAATCTTTGTAAAATTGTTTGAAAAATATTTTGTAAAATGTTTTTAAACCTTTGTAAAAATGTTTTTTTTGGAAAAAAATTATTTTCTTTACTTGAATAATTTTTTTTGAAAATCTATCTGCAAATGGTTTAGAAAATGGATGCAAAAAAACTTTGAAAAATATATACATACTGTTTGAAAAATCTTTGCAAAATGATTTTCAAAGTTTTGTAAATATTTGCAATAATTATTTATTATATTTTTTCAAAATAAAATTTTCAAAATGTTTGTAAAAATATTTTCGAATTATTTTGAGAACTCTATACATAAATCAAGCAAATATAAACTTTTTACAAACTCTGTATAAAGACATGTAAACAGCTAACTAAAAAATTAAATATCCGGTGTACATTCTCTAACCCTAATTCTTGAAAACATCAAGACACACTCCTGTGTAAATATCTGCACATAATTATTTGACTAACACTTTTGTTTTTCCAAAATCACTAAAAAAACTTGCAAAACCAAATCCACATAAAAATTTGCAAAACTTGTTTTCAAAAACTTCCATAAAAATTGCAAAACTTTTTCAAAAGCTCCATAAAAAGTTCAAAATTAGAAAAAAATACTTCAAAAAACATTTTATTGCACTATACATAGCACATTTTTCGGTATAGTTAAGACAATTAAACAAGTCAAAGTACAATCTGAAGATTGGAGCATAGAATAGACCTTAATACACTTAATTTCAGAGGAACCCAATGAGGACTAGAATTAGAGATATTTCAGGTCACCTTGACTTAATTCTTTTGGTTCCATGAGACTATGTTCACGAGTGAATTCAATGTGTTTAATAGAATCCTTTATATCATATGTAAGACTCTTGAGATAGTGCCTTGATTAGAAACCTCATGCTTATCACTTATCTAAACCCAGATGGATTTTTGAAAAATATTGGTCAAAGTCGGGACAATGCTAGGCCACTTCATCAAGGGTGGCTTAGGAAGCATTATTGGGGATTGCCGAAATCGGTACTCTAACCCACTTCTTTTTTGTAACAATGGCATCTAAAGACTTGAGATGGATTGAGATAATGCTTCGGATGAGGAATGGTTTGTCGACGTAACTTTTTCCATGACCCTAAAAAATGGGTGGACCAAAAAGATGCTATATCCACCGGGGCACAAACAAGAATGCAGAAGCTATGCAAAGTCAAAGAAAATGGCCAAAGAAGCGTATACCAAAAATTCCACGAAAAATTGAAGCTTCGGAAAAGCTTGCTTCTTGACGAAGACTCGATTACACTGACCGAGCTTCACAAGGTAATGAAGACTACGTTAGTCCATTCCCACTTTTTCCCCTTCTTCTTGCTTCTTACCCCATTATGTTGTAAAAACCAACGACACCTGACCTTAGAAGGAAATATATGTCTCCATGAGGACGAGTTACCATAACAACAGACTCCTTTTTGGTTCAATGGTTTGTCTGGGAAGAGCTAAACACTTCACACAAATGGTTCTATCACTTCAAGATAGCAAGAGCATGCAACTGAGAGGATGGTTCTGACCAGATTATGAATTGGACTGGATAATAGGATTATGGAACCTAAGGGTTGTTGTGTCGCAATTCATGGCCTAAATATTATTCCGAATGCACTAATAATCTAGAGGTCTTCTCCGAGCTCCAAACCTTGACTTTATATTGATGAGTTTAAAAGTCAAAAATTATTCCAAAATTCTTTCTTTTTTCTTTATCTTCTTTCTACACTTATAGGCATAAGTCGTTACTAGGGACCAGCAAAGTCAAGTATAGGGGGAGATGAATCTCCATTTCATCACCTTTATTTTTTCATTCTGGCCTCAAATCCCTATCTAATTGCATGTATATATCATGGATTTGTAAAAATAAATATTCTATATATTGTACAAAATAAAGTATAAAATATTGTACAATTACGTATTTATTTCTAAAATAAAAGAATAAAGGAAAGGAAAGAAAAACGAATAACATGTCAAAGACACTGAGTGACCCAATACCTTAAGACCCAATCATCATGATGACTTGGTCGACAAGAAATAAAGTTGGGGGAGATAGGTCAGAGAACTATACATAAACACACCGAAGATCACACAAGAAACCCTAATTTCTTTTTCCTAAATATTTCGTTTTGGGTCCTATTTTATTTTATTATTTTTACACCTCAAATGATAAACCCCACGACATGTAAATAGTAGAGAAAAATACAAAATTGATTTAAGGAAAAATAATATACAATATGCCTGAGACACACAAAATAAAAACTCGCAAAGAAAACTTGGCATACTTGTGTCTTCTCCATAGTTATCAAAATTGACCAAAATCACTTTAATTTTACATAACTTTTAATTATATATTTGATGAAGGTTGTTTCATCCAATTTGGAGTTAATATGCAAAAGTTAGGTTTTGGACCCCATTATGTAATATACTTGTATATTATATTTGATATATTTATTCTTTATATTTTTCAATTTCTTTTATTTTTATAAATTTGTAAATATTATTTGAAGTGCATATACATAATTAAAATGGAATAATACCATTAAAATAAAATTTAAATAAATCAATTACTTTTATACATAGATGAAATACACCTATTTATACATATAAAGAATATGTACATAATTATTTAAGTACATAAATAAACTCATAAATATAAAATAAAAATACCTAAATATGTAATTAAATAAATTAAAAATATATAAAATACATGTGAATATTAATAAAATATGGAACACTAAGTAAAATTAAAAGACACAAAATACATGTATTTTTACCTACACTTATATATGTAAATATAAAGTTGTAATAAATGTCCTTGAAAAATTAATAAAAATATGTATAAAATCCCACATGAATTTATAAATATTTTAATTTTATAACCAAAATGTAATTAATTCATTTTATATTTTTACTTGAACTTACAAACAATTTCTAGGCCCCTTTTTTTCGAGTTGGCCCACGTGGACCAACTAGGGAACAATGACCTGCCTCACCCAACCACCCTTGTTAGAATCACGGGCACCTTTTCTCCAAACATCTACACCATCTGCATGCTCACCTTCTCCCTCGATATTCGCTCTCTCTGATCCTCGCACGAACCTAACCCTCACCAACCATCCCCAGCCCACCAACTTTGTCTTCCTCACACGTAAACCGTTCTCAAAGTCGTCCCTCTACCCTTCTTTAAAACCTTCATCCTCTTCACGTCTTTGCAATTTGATCCCTCCCTTAGATCTTTTAGACCCTCATATATCCCTTCTAGCCTTACTGCTAGTGACATGAGCAGTGAGGCAGTGATCTACAGCAAGAGAAGACCCAAAGGAGCCAGATCCATCCATCGCCGGAGCCACCTCCAGCAGGTCCAGCTTCCTCAGTCTTCGGGCTAAGTCGAGGCCATTTTTCTCTACTTTCTAGGTTCCATCCAATTAACCCAAATCCATCGTGGATTTGGGATTAAAGCTCCATCCACCCCCCCCCCCCCCGTCAGAGCTTCATCCCCATTCCGTCCCACTTGCATTCCAGCTTCATGGAGTAGCTGAGGAGTAGCACTCAAGCTACTTAAAATTTCGGTGCAAGTCTTGGGTCCTGCAGACCCTTTTGGAGCCAAGCTCCAAGTACCTAGAGCTAACCGAACCTCCAAGTCCATCTTTGCTCCTCGTCACCCTCATCAGAGTGGCCTAGCACATGCGAAGGAGCCTCAGCGACATTTCCTAGATATTAGAGTGAAGAATAGACATCAGAGCAAAGAGATATCCCCAGTCAAAGCTCATCAGACGCAGAGCTCATCCGTGTTCTTGAAGATATCCTTCTAACTATCAGTAGAAGAATGCAGCCCATATCTATTGTGGGTTGTTCCTTCCATTCAAAGGGGAGTGTGACAACATCCGAAGGATCTTCCGCATGGCACAAGGAAAATGATTGGATCGAGCAGGCGTAAGTGGGTAAATAGCATATAAACACCCTTTGACTTTTTTGTATTTTGTAATTAGTCCTGTAATTATTACATGAAGACTTAATAGGAAAAACTACAAAGAAGCCTCCTTATTTATTTCAAATTGCAAGAACGACCAACGCTAGCTCAGCTCACCTGGTTTACCATGTTAGCTGAGAAAATTTCACTTGTAACCCCATAACTTGTGTAATTACAATTTGATATATAAAATATGAATTTTAGTTGAAAAGTTGCGGTGTTTTTGTACATGCACCCTCACCATTATTTTAAATTGCGTAGATCCCCCTACCAGCATAATTATTTTTGTGTAAGTTTATTTATTTTCCATAAATGCCTCACGTGCTCCACAAATCATAAAAAATAGGATTATGTGCTTGATAAATTTCCTATGTACACCATATAGTTAATTTTGCATTTCATATGCATTTTCCATTTATTAAAAATTGAAAGAGCTTGTTTTATTATTTGTTTGACTTGAAGGAATACAAAAAATTATAAAAACATAATTAAAATTTTGAAATAACGTCTACTGTTTATTAGAGTTTTTTATCACTATAGACCAAAAATCACAAAATAATAATAAAAGAAAACCTAAAAATTAAAAACCCTTGCTAACCCTAGAAAATTATAAAATATTTTAAAAAAACCCTAAAATAGGTATTATCATATATTTTTATTTATATATGCTACAATATATTAAAATTAGTTTTGAGAAGTTTTGAACCAATTTAGCATTTTTAAATCTCAAAACAAGTCAACCTATTTATTAAATCCTTGATTTTTTATATTTTGAACTTTAAAAATACCTAAAAAATTACATAAATATCCAAAAATAAAAAAATAGAAGAAAAACAAAAAAATTTATTAAGTTATTTTATATTATTTATAATTATATTTTTAATTATAATATCCCATATTGTATTACATACCTATATATAATTATATATAATTAATATTATTACTAATTATTACTATAAATAGCTTATAAATATTTTAAATACCTCAAAAAATAAAATTACTTATATTTTTTGGTATTTTATGATTTTTGTACGTTTATTATATATATTGTATCATATATCATCTATATTTCATATACTACATATTATATATATAGTGATATTTGTTTATTTATATATTAAAAAGAAAAGGAAATTATAAAATATAAAATATAATTATAAAATAAAAATTAAAGAATGTATAAATAATAATAATAATAAAAGAAAACATGTAAAAATATTAATAAAAATAATTGAGTAAGTATTGTGTATAGATACAATATTATTTATTATATTAATAATAATACTGCTACACCAACTTGTTCCATGAGTCGATACCCGACTCGACTTATCCACTATACACATTTTATTATAAGGTTATAATAAATTTTGATCCATATTTTCCACTTGCATTGCTATATTCCAGTTGTGGGTTGATTGCTGAATTTGTAACTTGAGCTACGCATTGGTCATAAATCTACATTTCATCATCTTTCTTCATTTATTTTAGCTCAAAATCCCTCATAAAACACATGTAAATATCAATAAATCTATTCTTTCACTAACCCTTATTCATGTGTAAATATTGTATATTTATCATTATTTTAACCTTAAATAAATAAAGAAATAAATAAAGGAAAAATAAGGGAAATCAAATATTTTATATATGTAATAGATATAGAGAGAAGGTCAAGACTTCACTTGATTGAGCAGGAATAAAGTTGAGGGAGATAAGGCCTAAAGTCAAGAAAATAAATATCCATATATGTATATTTCTCACTTGTATATTAATGTATATAATACACATTCTTTACACTATTATATTTAAAACCAAACTCACTCCTTCTTTAAAATTGCATATAATTTTTTTTAATAATAAAAATAATTGCAAGAACAATCAGTGTAGATGTGTAAATTACAATACTCTGAAAAATCAACAAAGCTCAACTTGTCATATCAATAACGTTTCCATCAAAACTCAAAATAATCAAACTCACTTTCGTTGTACTCAAAATTAAATAATCTTTAAAATGGAGTCAGTTTCATAAAAATTAGACTTAAGGTGGGAAATATAGTTTTTTTAGGTACTATTGTAATTGATATCTATGTATATTATTGATGAGCGACCTACCAACTAGGGTCAAGTATGAAAAATAAGCATGAGTCATTGTGGCCCCAATCAGTAGGTCTGAACTCAACAAGAAAAAGAGAAACCACTCATTCAACAGATAAATCAATCAAACCCAATGTTAGCAGTCTCCGCTATTTTATTTTAACATGATATAGCGACCAGGGTTGAACTCAAGTAGCGTGGAAATGTACGGAGTATTCGGTAATCATGCACTACAAAGCATATTTTTGTTGATTTTAAATTTTGCAAAATTTTTAGTGGTTTTTAATTAGAGAAGGCAAGCAAGAAAAACAAGGCAATATAGCAAACAAGTAAGCCTTTAAAAATTTTTTATCAAGGCTAAAAATACTAAAAAATCAGAAACAAAAATATTTTATATTTTTCAAATATTAAAATGTTTTTGGTAATTTTTTGGCATTTTTCCAATTTTTGTATGATTTTATAAAAATCAACAAGAGAATAACAATGAAACAGTACACAGCCGAGATAAAATTACAAATTAAAAATATTTGAATTTTCCTAATGTCCTAAATATGAATTTTATGAAGAATTACGAAGAAAATGTTACAAAGAGAAACTAAAATCCTATTTTTTCTAGAATTTTTAATGGCTTTTATAAGTTTTTGAGTCTTTTGTAATTTTTAGGGTTTTTTATAAGGGTTTTTATTCAAAACAAGTACTGGAGACAAAGCACACAAAGACAAACAATCATTATTTTTTTGAAACTTTTCACACAAAATTTATAATTTTTATGTATTTTATAAAATAAACAGAACAATTTTTATGTGTTTTTGATTTTTAGAAAATACCAAAACAATACTAAATTAGTTCACAAAAATTGTCAAAAATATTACATATTATTATGAGCTAACAATAATTTTTAATGGAAATTTGGAATTAATTATATATTTATTTGATCAGAGATAACACACAAATCTTGTTAGGAGCTAGTTGCAATTATGAAAAGTTCCAGGCCAACTGATAAAACATATAAAAAGCTCGAGGTGAATAATGCAAAAATCCTAGGGTATTCACGCGCATGCTCAAAAACTCACGTATAGGGGTATATATGCAATTATAAGAAAAGTTCTACTCAAATCATAACATTCATGAAGTTCAAGATAAAACATGCAAAAACACTAGATAAGCGCATGGGATGGCACATGAATTGATACAAACATGACTAAAATGCAAATACTAAAAATAACAAGGGTCCACTTGCAAAATAACCACAAGTTTATTTACAAAAATAAATAATAAAACGTAACAATGCTGGGATGAAAGATCCAAAATATCCTTGCAGAGGCACGTGGAGCAAGCTGGAGACATCGTGGTCGTATGACTCTAATCACTACCTTATATTTATCTAACAGCGTAGAGGTTGTCGCGGACGTACAACTGGATCTAATGGTACGGTACTGATCTAATGGTCGCAATAGCGTTATTGTCAGGCGACTGAGATGCAAACTAGCAGGAGGGCCTCCATCCAAAGGTGAGGAAGGAGGTAGCAAGAATAGGAGCCCGGCAAAGTTCATCTAAGCATTAGCGGAGATCCGATGCTCTGATGAAGGATCGGAGGGTCCAGTAGCTTCGTGAAAGTGCTCCGCGACTGATGGGGTGTTCCGATGGAGACGACAACAACTGGATGGTCGTGACGGTGATGTGTCACATGGAGTTGCTCCTCCTAAACAGCTAAGGGCTCAATGGTGGTCTACTGCACAAACCTGCAACTGCAATGGGTAGAGAAGACTTGGGGCATGGATCCGGTCTAAGATATTGATGCTGAAAGTTAAAGAAGCGAGGGTGGATGGAAGTCGATCTCCGACAGAGATGACAAAGAGAGATCTGGGCCTTAATCTCGATCTGAGGGTCGAGTCCAAGGATGAATAGGCTACGGTGCGTGATGGGGCATTTGTAGAGGTGTCGATCGATACTGGAGTGAGGGTGAGATGGTGCTCCGACCAGGATTGTCGGAGCATATGAAATACGATGGAGACTGAATGAAGGATGCGATAAAAAGGGGAAGTAGGGTCAAAAGATAGGTTCCCTGAGGATGTTGATGAACTCAGCAAGGACAGGCGGAGCAGAGAGGCAGGGTCGTGGCCTCGACCGTGCGGTGATAGGCAGGGAGGATAGATGCGGAGGACTCCGACCACGTAGCTGAGTTGTGTGATTACGCCACCAAACTTCAATCCAGAGATGTCCTCCGGCAGCTGTCACTCAACCGAAGATGTATAGGGGTAAAAGAAGGAACGAGGCACGAGCTACTTGGCTAAGGAGGTGGAGGTGAGACTTTATAGGATTCCCAAGGGGCTGGAATGGTCGAATGAGAGCGCACAACCTTAAGAAGATATGTGCCTTCCTAGGGATATGTGAAGGTCGTGGATCCTAAGAGGAGGCTCTAGCAAAGAATCGAGGCGAGAAGTGATAGGGTCCAGGCACGAAACTAGGGTGAAATGGCTCCGGCGAACACAATGCAGGTCCGACCTGGGAAGAGGAAGGCATTGACTGGATGTCAACATCCGATCTAGACCAATCAGAAAAATCGAATATACAAAATATTTATAAATTCAATAAAAAATAGTAATTGAATTCAAAACAAAAAGTGTATAAAATAAAAAATGTTTATTATTTTTCAAGGAATTTTGCTGTGATTTTTATTTGTTTTTATGAAAACTAAATTAGTGTATATATAGTATAGAGTTTTATATACACATATAATATACCTATGTGCTATGTAGAATTATTTTTATTTTTTTATTTTTACAAAAATACCCTAATTTTATATTTTATTTATTTAGAACATATTTTTAGGGGTATAAAAAATTTATTTTATTTTTACAAATTATTTACAAGTATAGAATAAATGGTGAATGTGGTGTTCATATATGAGTTTTGTACAATGAAAGAGGGATTTTATTTTTATTTAATTTTCATTTTTGTATTTTTATTTTATATTTAGACATGCATACAAGGAGGCAAAAATAATGATTTAATTTTGTTTTGGTCAAAAATAATTATTTACAAATATATTTCATATGTACAATACAAAGTAGGCCCTATCCCTCTCTACTTATTTTACTTGGTGATCAGGTCAAGGCTTGACCCTCTCTTGGAGTTCGGGTCACTCTGTATTTATTCTAAATACCTCCTTCCTTTTTCATTTCCTTTATTCTTTTATTTTTGCACCAATAAATGCTAATTTGCAATATTAACATATGCATGCAATTTGCTATGTTATTGTATTTACACCTATTTACATGCTGATTTGCTAAGATAAATAGTTAAAATAAAAGAATAAAGAGTGAGAATCAGGGATTCGTCACCGTTTACCTTTGCTAATCCCTTAGCAAACACTTATTTGAAAAAGAAGTGAAAAAAGGAAAGAAAAAGAAAGAGAATCAAGGTTGATTATTAAACTTATCTTCATTAAAAATTGAAGTATGAAGCTCACTCAGACCTTTGGATGTTTGTCAGAACCTTATTTAGATCTAGGTTTAAGACTCAACAGCATCTAAGTTCCACCATTCTATTGTCAGGACTCGTCAATAATCCAGATATGAACAAGTCTACATATGCAAACTCTAATAACCATATATATTTCCTTGCATTGTGTAAGTGATATGTAGCTCCCCATCTCAAAAATGACAAAGAAACAACCCCCTCAACAAGTTATCTCTAATTCTTTAGTCTAGCAGCTCTTTCCTCGAGGAGCGGGGTATTCCCTTCTAAGTTCAAGTTCAAGAGGCTCAAGAAGAGGTGAAGAGAAGAGAATGGACAGTGGCCAGTGTAGTCGCGTATCCGTGGGAGCCCAACCAGTGTAGCTAAGTCTCCCGCTGCAAGCTTCATGAGATGAAAAGGTGTAACATAAGCTTTGCTTTATTTGGCTATATACACTCCGGCAGGCATTTTATTTTCAATCAGGCCTGTCCACTTTTTTGGAGTTTTTCTTTTGCACACACGTTTTTTTATGTGCATATGCACAACAAATCTACATGGTGGAACATATACATAAATACTTTTTCTTCTTGATCCAGTAGACTATCCCTCCTTTGAAGTATTATTGCAACCCACAACTCCTTTCTTTAGACCTCAACACCGCCAAACCTAGTTGAGGTGCACATCCTTCTTAAAGAAAGATGAGAGGTTCTGCCTAGAAGTACTACCCTCGTATGCTACCCCAAGACAAAGGATTCTGCCTCCTCAACACCTCATCCGTAGAGAGCTATATGTAAGGTGCTGGTGCAAGTAAAGCCATTGTCTGTGAGAGTCATGCGTGCGTTGTTAAGTATTCTACTTAGGCTCATCAAGATGACATGTGAACATAGCCTAGTGGACTCACTAATGGACCTGAAAAGTGTTAACCCCAAATTGTATAAGATTCCTATGAGAATTAAGTGGATTAAGGTCTTAACCACGCTCCATTTTCCAATTTAATTCCAAACTAGTTTAAATGTCAATTATGATTAAGAAGAATATACAAATATATACAAAACTCTTTTTGTGCAAAATTTTTGAAATCATGCAAAAATTTTGAAAATGTTTGAATGCATGGATGCAGATGTTTTGCAAACTATTTACAAACATTTACACAAGGGTTTTTTGCAAACATTTATTTTTCAAACATTTTTCAAAAATTTTGTACTATATACATAATTTTGATACAAAAATATCTGCAAGCAGTTTACAATCAAAATATTTTTACAAACATTTGTAGAAAAATAGTTTTTACAAATAACTATGTATGTGTAAGAAAGAATTTTATGTACAAGAACAATTTTAAATTTTTATGATTTTTAAGATAATGGATTTTATCAACTTTATTTATTAATACATTCACACAAAGTACGAGTTATGGCTAAAGTATATGCGTAATATATACGATGCCCCATATACTTAGCTTGAATGATATCCTTAGAGTGATCAAAGAGCGATGAAGAAGACATAACTCATGCTTAGTATTGGAAAGTGAAAAGAAGGGATATATTACAACGACGAATAAAAGAATAGAATGAATAGAAGTTGGTGATCCCCCTATACTTAGGATTAAGTAATCCTAAGTATAGAAGACTGTACACAAGGGAAAAATCGAGGGTTCAACGTACAGGGTTTACCTCCACTATACTTAGGGTAAAATATTCCTAAATATAAGCAGTAAAACATAGGTAAAAAGAATCAAAAGAATAATCATAAATTTGACACCCCCTATACTTAGGATAAAGTACACCCTAAGTATACCATAATCATAAGATACAAATGGGGTGTCAGACAAAAGAATAATATGATATGGACATCTGGATCTATACAAAGCGGAAAACAGTGATAACCGGGCATGAGATGCGAATGATGTGTCGAAGACCACATCTCATGCAAAATGAATAGTGGGCTACATCAACGGATCATGATCTAGATATGGCTTCAGTAGCTAACCGTTAACACAAAAGGTGGACTCAGATGACATCTCAGATTTGTGCTACCATTGTCATGCACCTTTCTGACCAAGTATGGTCCCTTCCACTTACTCTGCAACTTCCCTGGAAATAATCTAAGCTTGGCATCGAATAACCATACTCTCTGATCTGGCTCAAACTGCTCATGGCTGATATGAGAATCATGTCATATCTTTACTTGCTCCTTATACTGTAGGCTACTCAAGAAGGTTGTATCTCTAAGCTCCTCCAGGGCTGCCAATTCTGCCTTCCATTGATCTCCTATACTCTATAGTTCTAATAATATCTCAGTGACATCCCATAGTGACTTATGCTTGATTTCCATAGGTAAATGACATGGCTTGCCATAAACGAGACGAAAGGGAGACGTGCCCAAAGGAGTTTTGAAGGAAGTTCGATATGCCCACAAGACCGAGTCCAAAAGCTGTGACCAATTCTTTCAGTCTAGGTGGACTACCTTCTGCAGTATCATCTTTATCTCCCTGTTCGATACTTTAGCAAGATCATTGGTATGTGGGTGATATGGAGTGACTACTTGATGGTCTATGCTGAACTCATTATCTAGGGCTTTTACCTTGTCGTTGTTAAAGTGAGGCCCCTCGTCAGATATCAAAACTCTAGGCACCCCGAACCATGAAATGATATTCTTCCTTAAAAATCTGCGAACAGTCCTAGCATCTACGGTTCGGGCAGGGATGGCCTCAACCCAATGACTCACATAGTCAATAGCCAACATAATGTACTCGAATCCTTGACTCTTAGGGATTGGACCCATGAAATCAATGCCCCATGCATCAAAGACCTCATAGAAGTGAATGCGATGCATCGACATCATATTACGCTATCCACACGTGCCCATCCTTTGACAGGCAGTACACTTCTTCACGAATTCATCAGAATCCTTGAAGAGGGTTGGCCAACATAGGCTTGATTAGAGAACTTTTTGTGCTATTCTCCTCCCAGGATGATGTCCTCCTGCCTCAAGCTTGTGGCAGTAAGTGAGGATGCTATTGTGCTCCTACTGAGGAATACACTGACGCTAGATGCTATCCCCTCCTTCATGATAATGGATGGGATACTTCCAATGGTACGACTTGGCCTTCGCGAGGAATGTCTCAAGTCGTTGTCTGGGCCAACCTTGTGGAACTTTCTTGGCAATAAGATAGTTCACAATGTCAGCATACCATGGGAGAGAGGCAATAGCAAGGACGCATAATATGGGAAGGTCTCTGTAATAGGATCAATCTACTTGGATGTTTAAAATATGTTCCAAACGGGAGAGATGATCTGCCACTACATTCTTGACTCTAGACTTATCCTTAATCTCAATGTCAAACTCTTGGAGTAGAAGGAACCATCTAGTCAGTCTGGCCTTAGCATCCTTCTTTGCCATGAGGTACCTAATGGTGGTATGTTCAGTAAAGATAGTCACCTTTGATCCGAGAATATATGATCTGAACTTTTCCGAGGAAAATACTACGGCTAGCATCTCTTTCTCTGTGACTGTATAGTTCTACTGAGTGACATCCAACGTACGATTAGCATAATGAATGGCAAATGGTGATCCATCCCTTCTCTGTCCCAGCATGGCCCCTACGGAAAAATCAGAGGCATCCGTCATGATCTCGAATGGGAGAGACCAATTAGGTGGCTGAAGGACAAGAGCCTCAATAACTGGGTTCTTCAGTCTCAAACGGCGTAAGGCACTTATCATCTACAATGAACTCGAAGTCTTTTGTCAGCATATCAGTCAACGGTCGAGCGATCCTGCTGAAGTCCTGTATAAAACATCAGTAGAAACCAACATGCCCTAGAAAAGATCGTAGTTACCGCAAATTGGACAATGGATTGAGTTTCTAGATGATATCCACCATGGTCGGATCAACCTCCATGCCATTGTTGGAGATGATATGACCAAGCACCGTCCTTGAGTCAACATGAAGTGACTCGTCTCCCAAGATAAGACAAGATGGACCTCTATGCAGCGCTGAAGAATACGGTCTAGGTAATCAAGATAAGCATCAAACCTGTCGTCGTAGACCAAAAAGTCATCCAGGAAGACCTCCAAGCAATCACCCACCATGTCTGAGAATATAGACAACATGCACCTTTGGAATGTCGCCGGGGTGACCAAAGGGCATCCTTCTGAAAGCATAAGTCCCAAACATACAGGTGAATGTCATTTTGTCCTTGTCTTCAGGTGCTATGACCACCTGATTGTATCTGGAGTATCCGTCAGGGAAGCAGTAATGACTCTTCCCGGCTAGCCTCCATATAATATGATCAATAAAAGGCAGCGGGAAATGATCCTTCTTGGTGGCCTGATTCAATCATCTGTAGTCCACACAGACCCTCCAAGAAGTGGGTACCTAGGTAGCTATCTCCTCTCCAGACTCACTACAACTATAGTGATGTCCGTCTTCTTGGGAACCACATGTAATGGACTAACCCACTTGGAGTTGGAGATGGAGTAGATAAAATCAGCACTCCACCATTTGGATATCTCTTTCATGACCATCTCTTGAAGATTCGGGTTCAGCCGTCGCTGGAACTCATGTGATGGATTAGTTCCTCTTCGAGATAGATATGGTGGGAGCATAGAGCCTCCTGTAGAGTCAACTAAATGTAAAATCTATCTATCATCTGCTGGCTGAACTCTATCTGTTGGTCTCTTTTTGGATTTTCTTTTTTATTCCCCTTTGCTAAGAGGAGTGCTTGAGGGAAGGGGATTGTTGGGCCCTCCTAATATAGAGGGCTAGGAATAGGTACCTGTTGTTGAGAGGTAATGGAATCCATACAAGTATCATCATGCATCATATATGGATTTGAAGAGAGATCTGCAAGTAGTCAATCCGGTGGCACAACGGTGTCGCGATGACCATGATTCTCTCTAGCACAATGTATGGATGGACACACTTAAGAGAGAAAGAGATGGGACTTGTGATGAGAATGAGAGATGGAGAACCTCGCAAGATATGTTGTCTAAAGAAGAGCTATGGTCGCCTCTTGTTTTATAGTACTCTGGGAGTCCATGGATTCCAATCCATGTGAAATATAAAATCAATGGTTGAGATTGATTTGTGTTTCCATTCAATGGCTATGATTTTGTGGTAAAAATACAACAACAATTAATTTAGATTAATTTAAGTATATTGAATAATCAACATAATTTATTTTGAATTAAACATATAATTTAATATAAAAGGATTAGAAGGGAAGCCACCCACCCTCCTAAAAAGGGGGGATGACCATCCTTGTGACCAAGTCAAAGGTTGGCCATCCACCATCCATTAATTGGAGGGTGTTGGCTCCTCCATTCCTTCATGCATATTTACAATAACTTTGTTGTAAATTAATTTGCAAAAAATAATTCCAAGTTAATTTTGTGAATATTACAATCATTCCATTAAATAATTATGAATCATATTCACAACCCAAAATAAAATGCAAATTGTATTTCTAATTAATTTCTAATGTGAATCCAATTCACATCAATAATTATTTTGAAGATACTATTTACAACAAGCTCTCCCTAATATATTATAAATCACATTTATAATATGCGTATTTATGGATAACACTATCCACATCATTCATATCCTTAACAATTAAATCACATTTAATTATCTTGGATCATCATCCTCATGTATTTAAGTATTATGAATTGTATTCATATTATTATGACAATTAAATCACATTTCATTATTAATATCTTAATGCTCAGATACATTATTCATCCATGGAATTATTCTTGAACTCTTTCAAGAACATTGCACTTTCTCCGCAGATACTTGGAGATAAGGACATGGCGATTGTACGTTCCATGTATAGTGACTTGGATATTGAGATCACATCTCGATTCCAGATCTCGAGGACCTCTCATAGATTCTTGATTAAACCAAGCCCGTAGATCTAATCTTATCACTGCATCTGGATCATATTTAGATTAATATTCAACATTTGGATCAAGATAAGATGACTTCTCTAATAAGAGGAGTCACTAAAATCCAGACTTGTTTCATCGCTCGCTCAGAATGGAAGCGTCGTGGTTATACAATCATTTATGATCACATTACCCTCAGGTATTCCTAATACTTATACATCATGCATGCTAGAAGATCTAGAATAAACCCAAAGATATAGATCAATTCACACTGCCATCTTTAGAGTTTTATCATTAAGTTTCTCATTCGGTCATTAAGAGTTGGTATTGATCATATGCTTTCCAAAAGCATACATCATACCTACAAATTCTTGCCATGCTTTCAAAGCAAGATGACCATGCACGGAATTGGATCGGGCCCAATACCTCATAAGTAAGCCCATGTCTTCCGGTTCACAAGTGAACCTCTATGATCTCTTCGAGGGATCGTATTACTCATATGCCCTTATATGCATACCAGCTCGTCGGTGTATAAACCTCGATTATACCATCAACCTATTGGTCTTCCAATATACATACTCAGACATATAGTAATACATATGTCTCCATTCAGTGGATGCATGCATATATCGTGACAACATACAACATAGGACTTAGTTATCTCGATCTCGTTATGTCAACTCTTTGACCTAACTAATATGATACCTCCGAATCTCTATTCCTATATAGAGGACCTGCATCTAGAGGTGGGCAGATTTCAACCAAATGAGAAAGGATTGCCATCTCCTACTCAGGTTGGAGACCATCTTTTAACAACAATTTGACGATGCTTGATGATTCCTCAATTTAGCTCTTTAGATATTCATCCAAGCACCGACATCTATGATTCAACGATTGAATCAACAGCTGTATGATCATCAAGATGGTCATGGTACATAATCATAATTTTACTAAGGGACCTTATAGTGCATTTATTCACTTAATCTCAAATAGGGAGTGAAAATAAACCAATAACTTTTTATTGATATATCAAACATTACAATAACATTTATTGTAGGAAAGGTTTGCCTCGTTCTCACATTGCTAATAGATAATGCACCTCAAGGGAGGACCACATACACCTACCTTGTCGAGTTTCTCATCCTCTATCACACACATGCCTTATACCCTCAAGATGTCAAGGTAGACCGGGCGAGGAAATGTACATCCACTTTGCAACCTCCATGACAGGGGCTCCTAAAAACCTTGAGATGCCAAGGTACCTACATGGAGGATCTTGTAAATCCACTTAGTCTAGTTGTTCAACCTTGATACATGCTTTATCACAATCCTGAAACACCAAGGCATCTCTAGGAGAGGATCGTGCATATCCACTCTATTAAGTTTGTTAATCTCAATCAAATGTGCTCCTATAATCTTAAGAAGCCAAGGCACCTCATGACGAACCATGTATGCTCTCACTCTTGAGTTGCTCAATCTTCAATAAAATGCTACATGTCTACAAGAGCGGGGGACTATTGCTACTACTTATAAACATGCTCCTAATAATTCTAAGATAGCCAGTCTCTTATGCTTGTAACACCCAACCCAAACACAGTCGCACATCGGAAACTCACAAAAGTGTGCGCAAGTCGTAACAGTGGGCGACTACTACTTAACAACTTCGATTTAATCATTTTAGGTGGTTATCAATGAATTCATTTGGTCCAAACCCAAAAAGTTGTTAGGGAAGTTTATTTCGATAACGGTTCGGAGATCTAAGCTCATGATGTTACAGTGCCCCCTTAAGTTGCTTAGTGTTTATATCCATGATTCCATCCTCCTTGTTTCTCACTTGATGATGGAGAAATCTCCTCCCAACAAGACCACAACTCATTGTCATGATCTTGTGTTTATGACTCCATCCCATTCACAATTCCTCTTGGTAACAAAGACGGATGTGATCCCGAATAGCTGCATTCTTTCAATCATTGATTAGCATCCAAAAAATCACCAACTCATATAGGCTACCGAGATAAAATCACCAGCATTGATCCTCTTAGCTATCTTTTGAAATCAGATTGATCTCTAAGCTATGTCATACGATCCATGTCACAAGGTCTAATTGTGACCTATCATTTACTCATAGCTCTAACATTGATCACATTACTTTTTAATAGGGATGAGCATGGGTCGGGTTGGGTCGGGCCCTACATGGCCTAGGCCCATGCCCATTTATGGTTATGGGCTTTGGGTTGGGCCTAGGCCCACTAAATTTTTTTGAAGACCCAAGCCCAACCCAATTGTTGTGGGTTGGGCTTGGGCCCGACCGGCCCATAATATCTCAAAAATCAATTTGGCTTGTACTGACCCAAAACTTATGACTCTAGACTTGGCAGGCCCATATACTTGGCGCACCCTCATCTGGTTATTTTTATTGTAATCTTCATTATGAAGTATTTTTTAGTTATTTAGGTTTTTATTATTTAGTTATCCTATTGTTTTGCATGGATTTGATCATATCTATGATTCTACAATATCTAATGGAAAGAGTTTCATAGAGATATTATATAAACATCATGTCCAAATAATAAAGTAGAACCAGTCAACAAGGTTGTTGGCATGCAGCAATAGTAAACAAAGATATTGAAAAATGTACCTCAAGGCTCAAGTGGATTAATATGTAGTCAACTCCCTCATTAAATATAGATGTATATATCAAAGTGAGAGATCAAAATCTAGACACCTATGTCGAATCCAATTTCTGCAATGAAGAAATAATCCTCCAATCAATATGTTTATTACCGAGATGGACTAATGTGAATATATCATAAGGATGACATGAAAAATAGATATCTTGAGAATTAAACATCTTGATCTTCCTGCTCCTTTCTGTCGGGTACCTACAAGTCTAATGCCTACAAATACTAACTCAATCTTTAAAAAAGGTGCACTTTGTCATTTGAAGATGCAAATAAATGATTCAACTATATCAAGACCAAAAAGATGGCATGCCCACGGTGACAGGGCCACAACAAACAAGCTCAATGATCCCCATAGTTCATCGTTTATAAAAACATTAATGAAAAAAACTTCCAAATTGCTCATTGTTTGTAAAAACTTCAAGAAAGAACAAAAAAGATGTTTCACAAAATCCTCTGGAAGATGAAGTGAGATTTTCACTCAATGATTCCACGATTTCCACCTGCAAAAATATTTTAATAAAGGTTAAAAAATAAATAGTGATACTACTAAAACTTGTAAATATTTATTAACATCAAACCAAATAGATTTTACCTGGCATAGTCAGACTTGCTTATCAAATATGTTGACAAACTAGTAAGAAGGTTCATTGCATCTTGGATCTAAAATAAAGATAAATATTTAGTAGATATAGTAATGGTAATAGAGACTATTGATTGAATGTTAAGTAGATATTAACCAAATGCATTCTCTTCTAGCTCCTCCTCGTCGTCTCCTTCTTCATAATCTGAATTCTCTAGCTCATCCGTACGGATCCAGACTCCTGCGCAAATCAATGCCTCTGTCGTTTTCGGATTAAGTCTACTACGATATGTATCAAGAACTCTACCGCCCGTACTGAAAGCACTCTCAGAAGCCACAGTGGATACATGTATTGCCAAAATGTCACGAGCCATAGCGGATAAGATGTGATACTTGCTCTTGTTCAATTCCCACCACCTCAGGACATCAAAGTTGTCACCCTGCTCATTATCTGCGGAATGATTGTCTAAATAGATGTCAACCTCTGATTTTCCTGTATCACAAGAACCGTTCGCTTTTCATGTTTAAAGAACTTGTCTAGCATTACCCTGCTTCTCATTGTTGGACAGAATACATCTTCCTGAATGGATTTTGATGTGGACATTTCGTTCGAAAGATTTGACATGTACTTAGCAGAGTAATCATCAAATAAGCCATATAAAGTTTGACTAACCCATTCAACATATTGTGCGGCTTCGTCATCGGGGTAAAGTTCTGAATAAGCAAATCTTATGAGGTTGAACTTGTAACGTGGATCCAAAATTGATGCCAATGCTAGAGGCAAAATAGATTCTCTCTCCCTCCAATATTTATCAAACTTCGCATACATCTTTGAAGCCATATTTTTGATAGTTACATTATCATGATTCAGGATAGTTTGGAGATGCTTTTCAATATCAAAAATCATACCAAAGAATAAATTCGCAGTTGAATATTTCTGTCCAGAGAATACCTTGGTGGCAACATAAAAGGTCTCTAAGATACCACTGACCAACTCAGCTTTTTTTCCAATCACTCACAGAAGGTGTGTCTGATAAATGGAAATCACACCCCAAACGATTGAAAACCTTTTGATATTTGGTAGCATAGTTGACGAACCGCTAAATACGATGTATAATTTGGTCACGTTGTAGCAGGTGTACTTAGTGATTCAGTCAGAACCGAGAGAAGAATCTTCGTGAAGAGTGTCTCGGTTTAATTTATATCCCGGGCAAGTCCGGGGTCGAACACAGGGAGGCAAAGGAACAACTTTGGGGATAATGTGAAAACTTAGGTCTAGATATCCAAGCGGTATTTTTTTAAGATTTTTTATGCAAAATGAAATGCCAATGCAAGATGCAGTTGAATTAAGATACTAAGAAAACACACAACTTAGCCAAATTAATTTTAATACAAAATCAATCCAATTTAGCCAAATTATATTTTTCCTATAATCCTAATCCAGTGATAAATGCAAGACATATTTTTTTTGGAATTTTATGGGTTAAAATGCAATAATGAAAAATGCACACTTTTATGGGTATTTTCGCAATTTTTCACACAAACAGTAAGCAAAAATGATGAAAAATTTACTGAAATGAAAACATGATGCAAGGATACTACAATACTATTTTTTGGAATTTTTTGACAAAATATGAATTTTTTATGTATTTTTTAGTGAAAACAGAGGGACAGTGAGTAATTAATTCTTAATAAATCCACAATGTCAAATTAATGAGAGTGCGAATTAATTATACCAAATAGATATTTATATAAACAATCCATGAGAGTTCAAATTTCACGAAAACAATGTAAGTGGATTTAATTAAAAATCAAATACTAAAGTCACTCTATAATTTATTTCAAGCACAAGACAAGTCCACTTTAGATGAAATTTGGGTAGTAATTAAAGCACACATTAAGGCATCATATCAAATTTTTGTAGAATTTTTTAAGCAACCTTGAGTTAGATATGAATTTAATAGCACAGAATGGGTAAAATATGCAGAGTTTCAGTTAAACATTTTTAAATAATTACCCATGACTTACAAAAATACAAATAAATTTAGAATGTAGACAATTAGTTTCTCATCACAATGGCATTTTTCATTGAACAAAATGATGCGTAAATGAGGTCCAAATTAAAATACGAATATAAGGTTGTCTTTGCAAAACCAGGAAACAAAACTTATAAACAAAACTTGTACAAGGATCTTGTTGTAAATACAGAAACTATAAATATAAAATTTACAATTTTTACAATAAAAAAAATAATTCACCTTCTTCTTCCTCCCTGTGTACACGATGGAACCCAAATGAGGAGGCGATGACGGCGGGCTGAGGCGGAGGAGGGGCGGCTCGCGCGCGACCGCGCGATGCCGCCTGGCGCGACAGAGGCGCGGGGGAGAGCTGGTGGCGATGCGGCGCAATGAGCGGCCTAGGGCTACCGCTCGTGGGTGCGGCGGAGCTCTGAGCTGGGGGTGGCGCGCCGCTCGATGCGGCGGAGCTGGTCGGTGCGGGTGGCGAGGACGGACCGCGGGCGCGGCTGGGGGGGGGGGCTTGTGGCGGCAAGCGGCGGTGCCAGCCGCTTGGTGGTGGAGAGTAAGGGGAGGGGCGGCGGGCCTTGGAATGCGACTCCTCCTCTTTCTTTTTTTTTCTTTTTTTTATTTTTTTTATGTTTTGATTTTTAAAAAAACCGATGTAATGAGATTTTTTGTTTAATTTTTTTATTTTTTTAATTTTCTTTAAACATGGAGTAAGTAATGTGGGGAAAAAAATGCTATGATGATGGTGGTGAAGATGATTATGTAAAACAAATGGAGGGTGGGAGGTGATATGATGTGCTAAAAAATGCAAAAATAACGACAATGCCTAATTATAAAAAGGGAACTTACCTACGATGAACGTGGGTGCCTATGATGTGTTCACGAGAGCACGGTCTTCGCTCGAATCGCCGACGAGCGATGAGCTCGAGCAACGCACGGATGTGGCTGCGGTGTTGGCCGAAAAGCCAACGGATCTCTGGGAACTAGGCTCTCCTCGCATAAAGATGGATTAAGTGAAAAATGAGGAGGATGGGATGTATATAAAGAAGAGGAAATGAGAGGTTATTAACATGGTGGGAGGTTATTTTATTAATGGAGTTGAATGGGAGGTTTAAAAAATGGTGGGGTTGAATGGAGGTTGGTGGTAGAATGAGTTGAATGGTGGTTATTGTAGAGAATGTAAAATAAATAAACAAATAAAATGAAATAAAGTAGGCTACTTTAAATACAATAAAATATATAAAGAAGGAAAAAGAGTGGAGAATTTACAAGGGAATACATACAACATGTACATTTTTTTTGCTTTTCTAATATGTATTTTTTTATCTTTTTAATAAGAGATATTTACGACGGAAAAATACAATAAAATACTACAATTAAAATACAACACAATCATGATATTTGTATTTTTAGTAATTAGAAAAGATAAAATAAAAAAGGAAGAAAGAATGAATATATAAAATGAACATCTAGGTCCTAAAATCCAACTTTTGCAAATGAGCTCCGATTTTAATGAAACCACTTCCGTTGGATAGATAATTTTCTAACTTGAACTTTAAAAGTGAGTTTGGTGAATTTGGAGTTCATACGGAGCGGAAATTTGGCTTTGAACTTGGATTTTACGGCTTTTTCTCTTTGGGATCTAGGAGCATTTATTTGAGGTAAAATTTATTTTGTATTTTTGTATTTTTATATACATTGTTATGAATAAGTTGGAGAAAGAATTAGTTAAAAAGGAGTTGAAATGAAATTATTAAAAATATGTGAAGTTTTGGTCTATTTACGTGTATAAAACTCCTTTATTTTTACAACTTTTTATGTGTAATTTATTTTGTACAATCTAATGCACAATAATTGATGTATTTTATTTACAAGAGTTATTTTGTTAATATATTTATTTTATATACATTTATTTGAGAAATTGCTTAGGGATTTTGCTAAGATCAAGATATTTAGATAATGAATCGCAGATTCATCACCCCCTATACTTAAACTTTGCTAGTCCTCGAGCAAACAAAGAATGAATAAGTTGGATTAACCCCTGACTATGCATGTGAATACAAGACTTGATCTGTTCAAGAACTCTAGGTTTTAGAGATCCTAAAATTCTAAGCTGAACCAAGCTTAAGTCAAAAGGTATCCAATTTCCCTAATCATCAAACTCTTTTTGTATACATATATAGTAGGGATATGACTTTAAGCGTTGACCGCGTTACAAGAATAGAGTCACAACGTCACCTAAGGTTCTAGTCCAAGAGACTCTCCTAAGGACCCAATCTTCAACAATAGGGAATAAACCATTTCTTGCATCCAATCCACCGTCTCTTTAGTTGTCAGACTTAAAAGTGTAGATGGAAGGCCATTTGATGGAGGGCATAGGATTGTGTCATTTCTTCTCTCCCTCTCATTGGAACAAGGATCCTCTCGAGTGCCTTATTACGCAACGCATATTTTTGGTGTTGATCAGTGCATCCGTCAAGAGAAGTTGGAGCCGTCTGCACTTGTTTTCCTGGGAGTACACCGGGGTGTGCCTTTTTTGAGTACCTATCGTACCTTCTACAACCAGACTTGTAGCATTTACGATGCAGAGCCCTTTTTTGGTGCAAGCCCAACTCCTGGTCCTAATAGCGGTGGTCCAAGTGGACACTTTGAAATGGTTGGGAGCGCTCGCCTTTGGTGGAAGCTCTTTTGATAATTGACTTTGTGGAATGAGAGCTTTTCTTTATCATTTCATTGCTTTGTAGTATTTTGGCTAGCTCTACTGCTTTTACCAAGAGTTGGCGTACACTGATCAATATTTTTTATTTTATCGCACCCTGGTACATAGGTAGATGTCAAGAGATAGTACAAGAATCATGTTCTCATACTGGCTAAAGATGCTGACACTCAGGTTTCATGAAGCCTTCATTGATTTTATCCCATCCTCGAGCATCATCAAATCAAGTCCAAACTCAAATCCCCCATTCCAGTACCTCAAGTGAAATTTCAACTCATCTCATCATAACTGCAGTCGTGTATGTGAGGTGTTGATCATATTCTTAAGGTAGAGACTAAGCATGCAATATAGCACACAAATCTTTCAAACTAGGGAAAGGTGAATAATTAAGTCAAGGACCCTAATGACTAAGGTTGGTTAACTCAAAATCTCAAGACCTCATAAACCAAGTGTTCTTGAACTTCCCTAGTCTTGTGTGAAAGTGAATTGTGTCAGGGATTAGACCAACTTATTAGTTAGTTTTTTTGTGATTTTCGTTTTTGTTATTTTTTTTGTTTTTTGAAAAACAAAGGAAAGAAGAGATTTTTTTCCTTAGAAAAAGTTCTGCTTTTTTTTCAAGAGTTTTTTTGAAAAACAAAGGAAAAGAAGAAAGTTTTTTTTGAAAAACAAAGGAAAAGAAGAAAGTTTTTTTTGAAAAACAAAGGAAAAGAAGAAAGTTTTTTTTTGAAAAAGTTTTGCTCTCTTTTTTATTTGAAAAAGATAAGTAAGTAAGAAAGGACTTCTTCTCTTTTTAAAAAAAAGTTTTTTAAGCAAATAAGGGAATTTTTTAAAATATATTTTTTAAAGTGTTTTTTACCCACCCCACAATTATTGTATAATATATACAAAAATACGTGAAAGTACGAGCTATGGGTAAAGTATATATGTAATATATACATGCCCCCCTATACTTAGCATGTGCTATGTCCTCATGGCACTGGGTGACAAAAAGCCATAGCTCGTACTAAGTATAAGTGGGTGAAAAGAATAGAAGAATGTGGGAAAATACACAGCGGGCATCGACCCCCCTATACTTAGGCTTTGGTCAGCTTAAGTATTGGATATAACACAAGATTGGGGAACCGATGAGAGTGAAAAGGAATATACAAGAAGAAATGGAGCAACTCGGTTCGCTCACCCCCCTATACTTAGGATCTAGTCATCCTAAGTATAGCCACAAAGTGAAAACGATACGGAACTGGGGCGAGTGATGCGAATCACGGGAGAGGGAGGGAAATAAAGGGAGGAAAATATATATAAGGAAGAGTGAGAATATGTTTGTAGACGAATAATAGTGAGGTGTAGGGAACGTCCAACGGGGGTCGACATACGGCTGCTTGCTCAAATATGGCTTCAAAAAAGCCGAACTGAGCTCACTCATATAGATCACCTCATCCGGACCTGACGAGGACTCCTCGGAAAGTTCCTTCTCTGGTAAGTCGAAGGCAACTTTCTTAGCCGGTTTTCTAGAAACTGAAGCATCAAGAGGAAGAGGAGAGTGACACGCCTTGAGGGGTTCGGGGGAACACCTCGAGGAATCAATACTCTTCTTCTTCTTACCATTTGACCGACTAGAGGATGGAGCAACCGATTTATCAAGATTGGTCAATTTGGTCCCAGTTGTCTCTTTTGATGTAGGTCATGGATGTAGTGAGGTGCTGACTAGAGGTTCATCATCAGATGAGTCACCATATGCATTGTAATACTCCTGCAGGGTCAGCACGCGTCTCTGGTAAGGTATAGTGTTCTCAGTTGGCTTGGCATTGATTGGCTCATGAGTCGGATTATCTAAAAAGTCAAGGAAATCAGAAATGATTGTGTTCGACTCAAGGACAACTTCTGGTGGTGAGTCCTCTCTAGAAGCCATCACAGTGGTTGTGATGCAAGCAGTAGGCGGTGTGGAGGTGTAGGGAGTCTCTGAACCAATGGTCGTCTGGACAATCGGTATCTCAAGTGTAGTAGAGAGACGGGACTCAACTGTCTCTTGAAGGTCAGGACCGTTTGCAACTTTATGGGTTACCTTGGAATATCGTGTGTCCTCAAAGATCGGGTGAGGTCGAAGTGCTCCCAATGCAGTGAAATCGATATCCCTGGTCTCGCAATCTATAGTTGCCTTAGCCAAAGCTAAGAACGGCTTTCCGAGAATGATCGGAGACTGGGTGAACTCTCCTCGGTGCTCAATGTCAATGATCGTGAAGTCCACCTGTAATAGAGCACCTTGGAAAGTAACGATGACTGAAATGGTTCCTCTCGACCGTTTAATAGACCGATCCGCCAACTGAATGATCTCTCTTGACTTCTTGGCAGATCCGAGTTTGAGCTTGGCAAACACGGAGGTCGAGAGGATATTAATCGGTAAGTCGTCATCGATTCTTGCATGGGTGAATGTGGTATCTTTGATTTCACACTCAAACCTAGGCGACCACTTTACTCTACGGCTCTTGGTTTTTCTCCCTATCATCAAAGACGTGACCATAGACACTATATGTATCTCAGTCCTTGTTCTCTTATTGTCCGACCTTTTAGGCATCAATTTACTTCTCACAAATCTTTTAAGGTCGGGAAAGTGTTCAATGGACATTATTAAGGGAAGCTCAAAAATCAACTTTCTATCCAGTGCTTCCCTAACTACAGGATTCAATGTTTTTAGATCTTTTCCTTTTTCAATTTTTATGGTATTTTTCCGGTTTCCCATTTTTTGGGTCTTTTTGATAGATGAAGGAGGAATAGGAGAATGTACAGACTCTGGTTTGGAGGGAAAGTGGCTTAGTAGAAGAGGGAGGTAGAAGGGACTCCATCTGTACATGATGTGTGGTCAATCCGGTGTCTTCCAAGTTTTCAAAATTTAATCCGCAAGATCCATGATCCGCATTCCTACGTGGACTCTTAATCAGTCTACCAATGTGATCCTCCAATAAGTTCTCATGACACATCATGAGAGAAGTTTGCTCAGTTGGAGGATACCGCTGAGAACTTGGGATCTTATACTCAACACATCTTGACTCAGGCGTGTAATGCTGGGTTGAGTATGACCCATCTGTATGGCAAATGTTGGTCGGAGCCTCATAAGGTGGAGTCACTAGACATGGGGTCTGTAAATCGGTCGCATGAATCCAATTCCCTGTATATGTCGGCTCTCCGAATGGGTGATATGAAGGTTGTGGTCAATGTGGTCTCTATCACTCAAGTCAATCAAGTCAAGAAGATCGTACAGTGCTAGCCTCTCCATTCGGTTTGTCTGATCGACCATGTTGTACCCTAAGATTAAGTCGGGATGTGTATATGGCAATTATTGTTCTGTCCCAACTCGAGGTGAATGTGAGGTATGTAGGGTCAACTGATTATGCCAATCATTCATCTCAGCAGTCGCTTGCTCTTCGATTTGTTCCTTGATTCCAGCAAGCGGATGAGAATATAGTGAGTCAATCCAGGGTGGTTGTGGGTCAGGGGTCTAAGAATGTGGGGTAGGTGAGAAGAACAAAGAAGTGGAGAAGTCAGTCGGAGTTCTGACTCTGCGGTCGGTGTATGGGTATGAGGAGGAATAAGTGGGTGGAGATGATCGGAATATAGTCGAAGAAGGGTGACTTGGATATGATGACCAAAATTCTGACATCTTGGAAGGGAGATGGGATAATGAAGCGGATCGAGGAAGAAAGCGTGCAAATGCACCGAATAATACACAAACAAACAAACACAAGAGCAAACCCTGAGTTCACCTACTCAACACAGTGATGGTCGCAGAAATCCGACCGTTTATCTTTTCAGTTTTAATTAGGTGATAAATCAAGATATAAGTCCAATTACGCAAGGCTTAAAAGTAGGTTTTGAGCACTATCCTAGGGATGCGTCCTCACCTCTTAATAATCACAATTAGCCAAGCATATAATGAGGGTTTTGTTCTCCCAAAACATGTGTTATTTTTAATCAGTTTTTTTAGTCAACTCTGATTAGAAGTCCCGATTTTAGGTTTGGTTATCACTTGATTAGTCCACCAAACAAAGCACGCCTAACGATCAGTCCCGATTTCCTTTTAACCTAAGTTTCAAAAACCAAGAGGGAAGGAGTCGAGAAAACCGATGCAAATAGTGAAATCAATGATGCATGCCCAGTTCAGGAGACTTACAGTGATCCTCGCTCTCTACATGCGGGATGCAAGGCAGAATTGAAATTTTATACTAAATGAATGCAAACGAGAAAACCGTTCCTAGATAGGCAGTTCTATTAGCGAGTGATGAACAAGTTAAATTTGACTAATAGCCATGTGGTCTAAGTGCGTCTCGTTAAATGTGATGAGTGGTCCTAAAATTTACGAGCACAAACAATAAAGATATTCTAATAAAATATGCTCTAAGAGCCGTGAGTGCAAGTCCTATTCTACGTCAATCAACCACACGACCACGAGCGGGTCCAATGTCCAGTCCAAATACAAGCGCGAGCTCTCAAACAAGAGTCGCTGGAAAGTGCGAATTACCTAAATTATTATAATAATTACAAAATTTCTCTCAAAAATAAAATAATTCTCCTATCTCTTCAGCAGTAGGCACGTGTCACGTCCGTCGACCTCCGATGCACTCCAAGTCCACCGGGCCCTCGCAAGGAAAATAAGATTTATGTTAGAGAGATAAAAACAAAATATATACAAAAATATTGAAGAGAAATAATGGAGAAGAAAATGGATTAATTACAAGTGGATTGGGGATCAGACTACCCGAGTAAATGAAAACTAAATCCAAATTTTTAAATTAATTCCTAAGCCGTTTGCCTCCCCGGCAACGGCGTCATCTGATGAGCCGCTAAATACGATGTATAATTTGGTCACGTTGTAGCAGGTGTACTTAGCGATTTAGTCAGAACCGAGAGAAGAATCTCCGTGAAGAGTGTCTCAGATTTAATTTATATCTCGGGCAAGTCCGGGGTCGAACACAGGGAGGCAAAGGAACAACTTTAGGGATAATTTGAAAACTTAGGTCTAGCTATCCAAGCGGTATTTTTTTAAGATTTCTTATGCAAAATGAAATGCCAATGCAAGATGCAGTTGAAATAAGACACTAAGAAAACACACAACTTAGCCAAATTAATTTTAATACAAAATCAATCCAATTTAGCCAAATTATATTTTTCCTATAATCCTAATCCAGTAATGAATGCAAGACATATTTTTTGGAATTTTATGGGTTAAAATGCAATAATGAAAAATGCACACTTTTTATGGGTATTTTCGTATTTTTTCACACAAACAGTAAGCAAAAATGATGAAAAATTTACCGAAATGAAAACATGATGCGAGGATACTACAATACTATTTTTGGAATTTTTGATAAAATATGAATTTTTTATGTATTTTTTAGTGAAAACAGAGGGACAATAAGTAATTAATTCTTAATAAATCCACAATGTCAAATTAATGAAAGTGCGAATTATACCAAATAGATATTTATATAAACAATCCAGGAGAGTTGAAATTTCGCGAAAACAATGTATGTGGATTTAATTAAAAATCAAATACTAAAATCACTCTACAATTTATTTCAAGCACAAGACAAGTCCACTTTAGATGAAATTTGGACAATAATTAAAGCACACATCAAGGCATCATATCAAATTTTTGTAGAATCTTTTAAGCAAGCTTGAGTTAGATATGAATTTAATAGCACAGAATGGGTAAAATATGCAGAGTTTTAGTTAAACATTTTTAATTAATTACGCATGACTTACAAAAATACAAATAAATAGTCAGAATGTAGACAATTAGTTGCTCATCACAATGGCATTTTTCATTGAACAAAATGATGCATAAATGAGATCCAAATTAAAATACGAATATAAGGTTGTCTTTACAAAACCAGGAAACAAAACTTATAAACAAAACATGTACAAGGTTCTTATTGAAAATATAGAAACTATAAATATAAAATTTACAATTTTTACAATAAAAAAATAACTCACCTTCTTCTTCCTCCCTGTGTACACGATGGAACCCAAATGAGGAGGCGGTGACGGCGGGCTGAGGCGGAGGAGGGGCGACTCGCGCGCGGCCGCGCGGTGTTGCCTGGCCGGCGGATGCGCGAGGGAGGGATGGTGGCAAGGCGGCGCGGCAAGCGGCCTAGGGCTGCTGCTCGTGGGTTCGGCGGAGCTCTGAGCTAGGGGCAGCGCGTCGCTCGATGCGGCAGAGCTGGTCGGTGCAGGTGGCGAGGACGGACCGCGGGCGCGGCTGGGGGGCTGGTGGCGGCAAGCGGCGGCGCCGGCCACTTGGTGGTGGAGAGTAAGGGGAAGGGCGACAGGCCTTGGCCTGCGGCTCCTCCTCTTTCTTTCTTTTTTATTTTTTTTATTTTTTTATGTTTTGATTTTTAAAAAAACCATTGTAATGAGATTTTTTTTGCTTAATTTTTTAATTTTCTTTAAACATGGAGTAAGTAATGTAGGGAAAAAATGATATGATGATGGTGGTGAAGATGATTATTTGTAAAACAAATGGAGGGCGGGTGGTGATATGATGTGCTAAAAAATGCAAAAATAAAGACAATGCCTAATTATAAAAAGGGAACTTACTTACGATGAACGCGAACGCCTATGATGTGCTCACGAGAGCACGGTCTCCGCTCGAATCGTCGGCGAGCGATGAGCTCGAGCAACGCACGGATGTGGCTGGGATGTTGGCCGAAAAGCCAACGGATCTCACCAGAGAGAGGGCCGTCGTCGCTCGACCGCGGTTGTGTCGCTGTCACCGATTCAACTCTGGGAACTAGGCTCTCCTCACATAAAGATGGATCAAGTGCAAATTGAGGAGGATGAGATGTATATAAAGAAGAGGAAATGAGAGGTTATTAACATGGTATGAGGTTATTTTATTAATGGAGTTGAATGTGAGGTTTAAAAAATGGTGGGGTTGAATGGAAGTTGGTGGTAGAATGAGTTGAATGGTGGTTATTATAGAGAATGTAAAATAAATAAATAAATAAAATGAAATAAAGTAGGCTACTTTAAATACAACAAAATATATAAAGAAGGAACAAGAGTGGAGAATTTACAAGGGAATACATACAACATGTACATTTTTTGTTTGCTTTTCTAATATGTATTTTTTTGTCTTTTTAATAAGAGATATTTACAACGAAAAAATATAATAAAATACTACAATTAAAATACAACACAATCATGATATTTGTATTTTTAGTAATTAGAAAAGATAAAATAAAAAAGGAAGAAAGAATGAATATATAAAATGTACATCTAGGTCCTAAAACCCAACTTTTGTAAATGAACTCCGATTTTAATGAAGCCACTTCCGTTGGATAGATAATTTTCTAACTTGAACTTTAAAAGTGAGTTTGGTGAATTTGGAGTTCATACGGAGCGGGAATTTGGCTTTGAAGTTGGATTTTACGGCCTTTTCTCTTTGGGATCTAGGAGCATTTATTTGAGGTAAAATTTATTTTGTATTTTTGTATTTTTATATACATTGTTATGAACAAGTTAGAGAAAGAATTAGTCAAAAAGGAGTTGAAATGAAATTGTTAAAAATACATGAAGTTTTGGGCTATTTACATGTATAAAACTCCTTTATTTTTGCGACTTTTTATGTGTAATTTATTTTGTACAATCTAATATACAATAATTGATGTATTTTATTTACAAGAGTTATTTTATTAATTTATTGATTTTTATATACATTTATTTGAGAAATTGCTTAGAGATGTTGCTAAGATCAAGATATTGAGATGATGAATCGCGGATTCATCAATACTCAAGCATTAAAAAGGTAGAGTTCCACCTAGTGCTGACGTCAAGCCTCAAACCTATTGTTATTTCAATCCGTTCTTGTTTGGCAATGTCTTTAAAATCCCGTAATCTTCTAGTTGAATACTTCACATATTTAACAAGATTACGGATTTTGGTGATTATTTCTTCGATCTCAGAAAGTCCATCTTGAACTACAAGATTCAAGACGTGTTCCCAACATCGCACGTGGAAAAAACGTCCACCCATGAGTAGTGTTTCCTTCTGAGATAACTGATCAACTAAATTCCAGACAACAACATCATTAGTTGATGCATTGTCAACTGTGATGGCAGACAGATTCGGCATATTCCAATCTCTCAGGCAATTCACAATCATATCCACAATATTATCCACTGTATGACGTGTGTAAATGACACAAAAGCACATAATCTTCTTTTGTAGCATCCAATCGTTGTCAATAAAATGTGCAGTAACAGCCATATAACCTAAGTTCTGAATTGATGTCCACATGTCAGTTGTGAGTGAAATTCTTCCAACCGATTTCAATATCATCTTCAATTTCAAAATTTCACTCTCATACAATTTTATGCAATCTCTTTGAAGAGTAAATGTGGACATAAACTTGTACTTGGGATGAAGATTGGATATAAAAGTTTGAAACTTTGGGTTATCAATAACCGTAAAGGGCAATTCACTAGGTATAATCCACCTCGTGAAATCATCCCTACTTCTATCTAGTTCAAACTTCCATGCAGAGATGGTGGCGCTTCCTTGATCAGAATTGGCAAAGTTCAAAAGAGCTTGGGACTTTAATTGTTTGTTATAATATGGACAAACATGGTTCAAATGACAATCGATGTGACTTGTCCCACCTTTTGCCTCGCAAGATAATTGTGCCTTACAATAATTACACTTGTACATCTCTCGTCCATTTACCATCCCGATTTTTTTGACATGCTTCCAAACCCACGATTTTAACTGTCTTCCACGTATCTTTTTAGTCACAACTTCATTAAAGTCTGAAGGTTCCCCCAAATGTGTCATTGGAGGAATCTCTTCCACTAGATCTTGCATCTCTTGATTAGTGTCCGACATCTAAGCTTAAATACCATGTTAGATTCTAATCTTCAAATTGATTTCTAAGATCATTTTTTCGCAATTGTCATCCATATTAAAAACTTAACATCAATGTCAGTATCCAATGTAAGTTACAACAAACGAATGTTAAATAACACATACTATTATGAACTTAAAGCTTGAGTTAAGAGTTCCTTACAGTGCAAATAGTGCAAATAGGGCGGCGAGGGCTGGGCAACGAGGAATGAGAGGCGCGGGAGGTGAGGAGGTGCTCTCGAGGGTTGAGCGGGCAACCGTAGGCCCGCTGGCAGGCAGCCACACGGGGGTGGGGGGGTGTTGAACCGAGAAATAGAGGGTCGTACGGTTTCACAAGGCGAAACCGCAGTCGATGCGGTGACCGCTCGAAATCCCGATTCAAACAACAATTAACCCACAACAGATAAATCAAGCAATGAAAGTAAATGTGCGGAGTTAAAATTTATTATAACTCTACAACAAAGATGTGTATAGTGCAAGTATTGTAGAGGTCGAACACAGGGAGCAGACAGGTAGAACGGGGCAAAATTGCACAAAAGTGTGTGTGTTGTGATTAAGTGCCTATGATGCTAATTTTTTTTTTGTGGGTTTTTAATTTTATAATTTTTTTATTTAATTTTTAATTTTATAATTTTGTATTTTGATTTTTAATTTACTGATTTTTATTTTCTTTTTATATTTTATATTTTTTTTATATTTTCTTTTTCAATATTGGAAAATAAAGCCAAGGTAATAAAAGACAAGCTAAGGTATTTATAAAAATAGATAAAAATACTCAAAAATAAGGAAATAAAGTCTTTTTGGTCTTTTTATACTTTTTTACTGTTTTTGTGATTTTTGGGTAATTTTTAGAATGTTTTTGGTATTTTTAATTATCAAAATAAAGAAAACAGTGAAGAAAATACAAAACTGAAACTAAAATGGAGAAATAAAATAGCAAACAGTAACAAAAATTCTCCAAATTAATTTTCACTTAAAGATAATAAAACAAAGAAAATTCAGGAAAAGAAAACACTATTTTTGGATTTTTTATGAATTTTATAAATTTTTATGAAGGTTTTTAGAGTTTTGCAATTTTTAGGAGTTTGGTTTTGTATTTTTTAATGATTTTTGGTCTGGAGCTAAGTCAAACTAAAAGACACAACATATATTTTTTTGGGAATTTTCTGGAGTGTTTTTATATTTTTTAGTGATTTTCTAATGCAAACAGTGCTGAAAATAGATGTTTTTGATTTTTAATAAATATAAAAATGCAATGATTATGAAAAATAAAAATATGGCGATAAACTACACTACAGCAGGAACTTAATGCTATTTTTGGGGATTTTTTGGAGTTTTCTAGATGCATGCATAAAATACAAGAAACAACAAGAAACCACACATTCGCAGGGGCATTTATGTAATTAGACTAGAATCCAAGGGCCTGCGTGTAAATATACAAAAATTATATAACTGACATAATAAACTTTTAGGACCGAATTTAAATGCTCAAAGATGCGAGGGGTCCCCCGCAAAAATGCCAAGAATCACGCGCCCTAGGCACGTGATCTGGCAGGGACCCCCTTGCGTTTTCTGGAACTAGCGGGGTGTCTATAAAATATTTACGCAAAAAGTTCCACTGCAACTGAAAGGTTACTGTCTATTATGAAATTACAACAAAAGCCTGGGTTAGGTAGCAAAATACCCAAGCAATAGAGTGCATCCAACGGTTGCTTCTGCTTCACTTGAGACACGTGTCACGCGCAGATGGACCGATACCCCTTCAGCTGTGTGGCTAAGATTAGAAGGGCTAAGGCGATCGGACGGTCCTGGGCTTACTTAATCCAACGGTGGCTGCTTGGCACCAAGAACATGCCGCGATCCGACGGCGCTGGTCGATTTGGGGAAGAACGGTGAAGATACTCGCCGGATGCGAGTTTGGCTTGGGCGCAGGTCCGTCCCCGACGACCTCCTTCGTCTCCAACTACTCGCGGAGCCACCTGGGACGCCCGCTTATCAGATTGCTGCTCCAAAATGGCGGGGAACACGCTAGCCAGCAGCGGTGTCGTGGTAGGACGAGGGCAGCCCAGGTCGTGCGAGCTTCCGCGAACTCGATCCCCCAGGTGGGGTCCTTGGCTCCTATGATCTGCAATAAAAACGCGAGCGCAACAGTAGAAAGTCCATGGCTAATCGTGGTTGGATGGGAGGAGTTTGGCGCAAACCGACGCTCGCCGGAGCGAGCTCCGGCGAGGGGATAGATGGTGGCGGATTTGTCGATTAAACAACTAACTAGTGACAGGAAAGAAAACCTACGATTAACAGCTAACTGAACAAAGAAAACAAGAAACAAAGACAACTAAAACATGCTCAAATGGCTGGAAACCGTGAGCAGAGACCTCGACGGCCAAGAATGGCCGGAGGTGATGGAGCGCCGCCTCGGCCCTCGGCTGGGCCCCGCGCACGTGCTGGAGGAGGGCTGTCACCCCTCCGGTCCGGAGCGCGGCGAGCTAGGGTCCAAATCTGGGTAGAGAAGGGTTCAAGAGAAGAAGGAAGGGAATGGGGTCGTTTTTGAAAGTGGCCGAGGGGCGGTCTTCGAGGAGGTGTCACGGGCGCGTCGTTGATCCATTCCCCAAGATAACAAGTAGGCGTGATAGATCAGTCCAAGGGGAGAAAAATTGTAGAAGACACCATCGTGAAAGGATATAAGACGTGGTCTCCAAAAATCGTCAAAAACGACAAAAAACCACTCTGACAGGCAACAGAGAGTAGGTCAGACAGTTGACCCGCGGTCAACTGTCCAGACCACCTGGTTGGTCCACGTGGACCAACCAGGAAAAAAGTTTTATAAAATCATTTTAAATTAGTAAATGATGTTATTTTAATTAGGTCATAAAATAAAAAGTATTTGTAATTTTATAAATTATTTTATTACGATTTTTAATTATTTTTATGAGACTTATTTTTACAAGTTTGCATTTATACCCCTATAGGTATCTATATCTATATATTTAAGTATTTTATTTTTATTTAGGTATTTTTAATTTATTTTATTTTGGTTTTTATTTTCTAAAATTATAAAATACTTTTATATACACAAATATATTTTTATTTTAATTTTATGATTTATTTTGTATATTTAATAAAATACAAATGTATTTTGTATAGGTATATACATAAGTAATGTACCTATGTATTGAATATATACAAATATTTTTATTTGAGTTTTAATGATGTTTTTATTCTGATTTTAATATACATAATTATTATAAGTATTATTTACAACATTATAAAAATATAAAATTATAAAAATAATAAATAAATAATAAATTGAATATTTTAATATGTACAAGTATACAATGAGGGTCCAAAAGTCAACTTTCAAACCGTAGCTCCGCAAAATGCGAAACCACCACCATTAATTAGATTATTTTCTTCTATATACAATTAAAGGTGAGTACGCTGCATTTGGAGTTTCCGTTTGTGAGATACGGGTCTGGGAAGTTGGCATTCTGGATTTTTATTCAGACCATAACTTTTTATCTGTACATTATTTTTCTGTGAAATCAATTTTGTATTTTTCTTTATTAAATTATCTACAACTTTCATGTACAAAGTTTCTTTATTTGATGTATAAAAAGTGGAACCAAAAATAGGTCCCAAAATGAATAAATAATGAATAGAAGGTATAGGTATTTTATCTGTGTTTTGGCCCTTATCTCCCCCTACTTTATTCCTTGTCGACCTATTCATCAAGATGCCTAGGTCTCGGGGTTTCGGGTCATAAAATATTTACAATATTTTATTCTTTTTCTTTTCTTTTCTTTATTCTATTATTTTGGCTTTAAAAACCGCATTTTATACAATATTTACACACATATGCATGAATGCTAAAATGCATGAATTAAGCCTATTTACACGCATTTACTAGGGTTTTTAAGGCCAAAATGATAGAATAAAGATGATGAAACGTGGATTCATCATCCCCCTATACTTGCCTTTGCTAGTCCCTAGCAAACACTTATGCAATAAGTGCAGAAAAGAAAAACAAAGAAAAGAAAAAGAAGAAAGGTGGACTAAGTTTAATTATCAAACTTGTCTTCACAAAATCAAAGTTTAGAGCTTAAGTCGGACCTTTGGAATTTTAGTGCGGGTGGAACCTTATTGAGAACCGAATTTGAAATCCAACAGTCCTTGAGAATCCCAAAACTCTGCTCAAGTCTCCTCAATAGCCAGTTCAGAAATACTTCAACTCATACGCAAACTCTTACGACTATGAATCTGACTCGTACAGTGTAAGTGATATGTAGCTCCCCACCTCAGAAGTGACAAAGAAACGACCTCCCCCAACCTGGTAACTCTAATGCCTCGGTCTAGCAACTCTTTCCTCGAGAAGCGGGGTATTCCCTTCTAAGTTCAAGTGCAACCGGCTCAAGAAGAGGGGGAAGAAGTATAGACTTTTGGGAGCTCGACCAGTGTAGCTAAGTCTCCCGCTGCAAGCTTCATGAGATGTAACATGGATACCATAAGCTTTTGCTTTATTGGACTATATACACTCCGGTGGGGTTATTAAATTTTCAATCCGACCCACCACTTTTTTTGGAGTTCTTTTTTTTTTTTTCAATTGCATCTGTACAACATATCTACATGGTGCAGCATATATACAAGAAATTTTCCTCTTGAGCCAGTAGACTATCCCTCTTTTGAAGCTTTATTGCAACCCACGGCTTCTGTCTTTAGCCTTCATCACCACTAGACCAAGTTGAGGTGCACTTCCTTCACTATAAGAAGAAGAGAGGTTCCGCCTAGAAGTACTACCCTCATATGCTACCCCAAGCCAAAGGAAACTGCCTCCTCACCACCTCATCCGTGGAGAGCTATGTGAAAGGTGCAGGTGTCCAAGTTAGGTCATTATCAACAAGAGTCGTACGTGTGCTCCGAAATACTCTATTTAGGCAGTCAAGAATCCATTGAACCAAGTCTCGTGATCCTCAAAGAATTAAGTCAACTAGACCTGAAGTACCTCAAACCCAGTTCCTATAAGGTTCCTGTTATTAGGTAGATTATAAGGTCCAATCAAGCTCCAATCTCCGGATTTTACTTAGACTTGTTCAACTATCAAACTCAATCCGAAAAATGCTCATGCTATGCAATGCAGAATGCAGAAAATATTTTTGTGATGCAATTTTCAAGATTTTGAACTTTTTATGGATTTTTGAAAAGATGATGATGATGCATATGCAGATGCATTTTTTTTGTCTTTTTCAAAAAGATTTTTCAAATGTTTTTGGATTTTAGTTTTTGCAAATGTTTTTGGGAAATTTTTTTTGAAAACAAAAAGTTTTGGTTGAAAACTAGGTGAAAATATGTACACGGGAGTGCTTCTTATATATACAAGAAGTGGATTTTAAGAATTCACAAGGGTAAGTGGTCAATTTTATACATATATATATATAGTGGATTTTGGTGTGATGTGTATATTCCTCAAACTTATTGAAAACAATTTACACACAATTTTTGAAAACTCTAGTCCAAAATAATTTTTACAAACATTTTACACACATTTGAAAATCATTTTGCAAAGGCTTTCAAAACAGTATATATAGGTTTTTCAAATCATTTTTGCAACCATTTTTCAAACCATTTTGCAAATCATTTTTCAAACATTTTTATTTCACACAAAGAAAAGAAGTTTTACAAACCACACAGGTTGAAAACACGAAACAAAATATTTTCAAAATAGTTTTCAATAAATGTTCACAAAGATTTTCAAACTATTTTTCAAACATTTTGCAAAAAACATTTTCACCTGATTTATTAATCAGTAAATACAAAAAGAATTTGAGGAATAATCACATCTTTTTATTAAGAATTTTTAATGAATTTTAAAGAATTTTTTGGCCATATTTATTAAGAAAATACGAAAGTACGAGTTATGGCTAAAGTATATACGTAGTATATACGACCCCCCTATACTTAGCTTGAGCTATGTCCTCATAGATCAGAGAGAAAAGAGAAGACATAACTCGTACTGAGTATAGGAAAGCCTAAAGAATAAATGAATGAATCGATGAATCAATGAATGAGAAGTTGACCATCCCCCCTATACTTAGGATCAAATAATCCTAAGTATAGCAGACTGTACACAAAGCAGGGAGGGTCAAGGGTGGGAATGAACAGATCGTACTCAGATTGTCTCCCCCTATACTTAGGGTAAGATATCCCTAAGTATAGACAAGAAGAGGAGACAATGGAGAGGATCGAAAAGGATAGAACAACTCGGGGTGCCAACCCCCCTATACTTAGGACAAAGTACGTCCTAAGTATGGAAAACTGTCTACAAGGGCGGCACCTTTTCGGTAGATGAAGAAGATAGCAGAGGAAAAGAAGAAAAGAAGAAAAGAAGAAAAGGAATCTGAAGATGGAAAGAGTGATATAGGAGAAGAGATCGGAGGATGTACAAACCACTCCCCCCATACTTAGGGTAAAAGAAGCCCTAAGTATAGGCAACAACAGGAGTGATAACACGGACGAAGAAAGAGCACTCGGCTCGTCCACCCCTCCTAAACGTAGGACAAAGTGCGTCCTAAGCTAGGCAAACACGAGAATGGGAGGACGAGCAATACGGAAGAGAGACGGAGGTACACAACACGAATGTACAACAGGATGGATGTACAGAGGGTCAAGAAGGTAGAAAGCGAACCTTCTTGCGAGACCGCTGAGGAATGGATCTGGTGTGATGCAGGTCGACATCGGGGTCCACAGTGGACGGAATCCGATCAGGGTCGACGGGGTGTAAGTCCTCAGGGGCCCTAGGGTGTGAAGGCACAGACGGAGTAGTGGAAGAAGTACGGCTAGGTCCGGCCTTGGGAGTCTCGCTGATATCAAAGTGGAATGGGACGAACTCATCATCATCGGAAGTAGTGTACTCGGAGTCGTCCTGCGAGGTGTCATCCAGGTCAAAATCAAAAGGCACGAAATCATCGGTGGAAGTAGTCGAACTCTGTTCGTCCTCTATAATCTCAACCGGATCATCTTTCTCATCAAAAGGCCCGAATCTCTGAAGAAATGCAACAAAATCAAATTCGGCCTTAGTCTCATCAGTATCTACATGGACAGGAGCGGACTCATCAGTGGAAGTAGTCAAAGCATGTCCGTCCTGTATAGTCTCTAAATCTGCCCTCCGCTCAATAGTGTCGATCGTGTAAATCCCGCGGATGTCATCAACACATCGCCAATCACAGGAAGCGGAAACACCAAGGTCTATGCTTTCCGAGCTTTCCTCCTTGGAGAGGAATTCTCGGGTCTCATCATCGGTCATGAAGAAGGTCTCTCTGATATCCTCATATAGATCATAGTCCTCGGGGTCAGCCAAGATAGGTGTGGTCACATCAGGTGCAGGTCTCTGGTCGGCAGTGGGTGCGGTGATCAATGCTACGCCCTCGTCAGCAGGGCGGAAGCGAATCTCTCCTGATCCATAGTCAATAACGACCCTCGCAGAGGCGAGGAATGGTCGTCCCAGGATGATTGGAGAATGCTCCCCTGTGGAGGTCTCCATGGGCAACACGACAAAATCAACATTGTGGCTCGTGCCCTGAATCGATATGACGGCGTTTTCAAGGATACCCTTCGGCCTCTTTATTGATCCATCAACAAACTGTACGATCATCCTGGTCTTCTTGAGAGGCCCTAAGTGAAGAGACTGTACCAGCGAGAAGGGTATGATGCTAATCGAAGCACCGCCGTCTAGGAGAGTGCGATCACATGTGTGGTCAGAGATGGTGCAACTAATGAAAGGTGTGGCAGTGTTCTTCTTCTTGGGAAGAGGACGGTGTGTGATGGCATGGGCAGTGGCCATGGTCAAGATATGACGCTCAGATCTGCTCCTTCGCTTTCTCTTCTTGGGAAGAGGAGCAGATAAATCGGTCATGGCCTGCTGAAGTGGGGCACGGATAATCTCATGTATGGTGGCCACCACTTCAGGTTCAGTCAGCATTTTTTTGAATTTTTGGACCTCCTCCATACAAGGGAGGAAGTCGGAGTCAGCATATACACAAGGCATGCCAAGAGCAGTCTGTACAGCGGCATCCTCGGGGTCAAAGGTGGGACTGGGTGTGAATGCATGTGTGGTCAAGAAGTCTGGCAAGTGGGCGCTCTCCTCACAGTCCGACTCGATCGTGTGTCTCCCGAAATCTTTTTGTGTTTTTAAATTTTTCTCATTTTTTTGTATTTTTGGCGATTGCAAGCTCTCATGGAAATCCTCGAGTGAACCCATATCATCAAATGGTGGAACATCATGGTCGCTCTTATTTGTACTAGTGAGGTGGTCAATCCTCTGTCTCATATGATCCATCATCTGGGTCAAGTGCTCAAGGGTGGACTCCATGAAAG